>JAAIXJ010001651.1:2776-16169 GCA_013403705.1 Heliconius hermathena | reverse complement strand
TGCAGTCACACCTCGTGCCGCTGCGCCACGACCGGCCTCTTCTAGTCAATCAATTTCCTATAATATAGTGAAATCGTTTTTTGAACACAGTTCCCCTGTATTTTTTAAATAAATCACTGTAATGACTAAATAAATGGTTGAGGAATTAACCAACCACTGGTTTTGTGCACAATATACTACTCATTCAGAGGAATGAATTATTTAATTTTTCTTGTTCTGGTAACCAGATAAAGTACAAAGTGAGTCCCACAATTTTATATTCAATGTCTTAAAAAATTGGCTGGAATGTATTAAACTGAGTAATTTAAAAATAGGGTTCCTTATTTAACCAGCTATAAAACAGATGAAGCTTTATAATATATTAATGGCTACAGTTATTCTATTTATTAATAATTGTTTAAAATAAGTTTAATTTTTAATAAGACAAATTTGACTTAATATGCAGAGCTCAGAAAATCCTGATATATCTAAATTAGTAAATACAATAAAAGAAAAGGACAATAATCTTAGTGTCCTGCAAGTGAAAATGAGAGCTATGGAAACAACAATTTTGGATTTACAAGAAAAAATTAATGAAAAGGATCAGATCATAGAAGCTAAAAATCGAGCTACTACATTGATCTCTGATAGCCTAAGTAAAAAGGGTATGAAGTAAAGTTTATTTTATATCTAATTATTGAATAGAAACAAAATCAGTATTCTTTATTGTGAAACTAGTTACGAAAATAGTCCTATTTGTGTTATAATTTTTAAGGATATTATTAACAATGGGTTAAATATAATTGTCAATACAAAATATATCAATACAATATATATTTATAGTGCTCATTATAGAGTGTTAAAGATTTTTTTAGAAACATAAATTCTGAATGTAGCAGTGACTCAATATATTTTAACACTTTTTCATACAGAGAGTTGAACCCATAATTATGGTGTTACAGTTAGATGCTGCCATACTGTGCTACAATAGTCTCAAATCGCCATTGAAATAAATATTTTATGATTATATATATACATACATTTTATATGTAATAGTAAAAATAAAAATAAATAATAAAATATTCACTTAGTTCTATATAAAGAATATTAGACATACAATGTAAATTCTAATCAACTTCACTCACTACTCCCTTACAATTTTAGAAAAGGAAACATTAGATAAACTGGAGGACACAAAAGAGCAAATGATAAAAATGCAAAATAATTTTATAAACATGGAAACAGAATGGAAGGAGGAAAAACAAAAATTAATTAATGAAATTGAGGAAAAAAAAGATAAAATAAATAGTCTTAAAGAAGCAAATACTATTTTGGAAAATGCAAGATTTGAAATCACTGTGGCCCATTCAAAATTAGTAGATGAATTGGAACTTAAGACCAAAGAGGTGTTAGAATTACAAGAAAAAATAAATAAACTATCAGATCATAGAATTCACCCACTGATTGCAGACAAAGATGAAGAAGAAGAAGAAAAAGGATCAATTGAATTAAACAATATGGAAGAACTTTCAAAGAAAATTGAATTACTAGAACAAATTAATTTTGAAATAAGACAGACCAATAAAGAGTTAGAAAATCAATTAGCTGCTATTAATCAAGAGCCAAAATCAAGTGTATCACCTAATAAAAGAGAAAGTCCACTGCCATCTCGTAAAACCGGCAGAGGCTCAAAAATGAAATCTCCTTGGAGTAATTTATCATCTGAGTCATTACAAGAAACAGATAAAAAAGTTAGAACTGATAAAAATAAGTCCGATATTATGGTGCAAGCTTTAAATAAGGAAATATTACAAAAAGAGTATTTAATAGCTCAAAAAGACATGCTTATTACTGAGCTTCAATCTAACATAGACAAAAAAGAAGCAACTATTAGTGAATTGGAACTATCTATTAAAAATCAAAAACAATTGATTGAAACAAGTGATATCGCGACTTCTGTCGAATTAGAACAACCTACAATAGACAAACAGGACATAGAATGTCAGAATGTGGAAGAATTACAAGATAAATTGAATACAGCTCAGGCTCAAATACTAACACTTAATGACGAAATAGAAGCAGCTAACAAGAATATGATTAAAGTAAAATCTAATTTTAAATTAAAAATGAAACAAATGCAAAAGACGATTGATAATTTTAGTAAAGTGTCAGATGCTAATGCTGAAATAATTAAACTTAATGAGGAAATACAACAGCTGACACAAAAGGTCGCTGAATTGGAAGAAGAGAAAGGTAATCTGCAACTGCATTTGGTAGATTATGACAGTGGCAGATGTAAGTATTATATTAGAAAACAATTTTTTTTAAGCTTAACACTTTAACAGGATAGGCACAGGGAACCTAGTGTTAATACACTCTGTTCCTCATTTGCCCTATCTCTCACTCTGCTCAAATTGCACTGTCTCATATAATGTTTGTTGAGTAGTGAAACTCAACTTCCAAACAACAATTTCTAGGAAAACAAAACAATTTTATGTTCAATAAAAAAAATCTGAGATCGTCGTGTCGCAGAGGCACAAACGTACGTGGGCAGTGTAATATTTAACAAGTAACAAGGCCATTAATAAGCGCAGCGTTGAGTTTGACCCTTCAATACACAAAGCTTCAGGAATTCGGCGAAAAGTGAGGAACTGAATTGTCATATATTGGACAAAAGAGTATCTTAACACAAGATTCTCCGGTTATATGGAGGAGGAATCGAATCCAACACTGCCTTTTTTATAGTCAGGTGATGAGTCATAGTGACTCAAGGCCCCCAGAACAACTAGACCAGACTTAACCAGAACGAAGAAATGAAAATATTAATAAATAATAATTAATTTTTCCCGAGTGGGAATCAAACCCACAACAGTCGGGCTAACAGTCACACGCTTGTGTTTTGACGGCCTTTAAGTACACAATTCCATGGATTCACTATGTCAGTGTGTGAGGGTGTTGTTGTAGGGTGAAGAGCTAGAAACGATTTTACTAGATCCATTTTAGAAGTATATTCTAGGAATAAAATCGAAATTTCTATACAAGCCAGGATGTTCTAGCAAACTATACAGAGATTCCACTTATATACTTCTATGGCACAGAAATTTTAAATTATTTTCATTGTTACAGTAACGGAATCCGATATATACAAAAAACTAGTTGAAATGGAGAACTTATCAGAAGCAAGGTTGAAGTCCATCACTTTACTTGAAACTCAGAAATTTGATTTAGTACAAGGTAATAAATAATATTTATATTTTTATAACAAACAAGTATCAAATGACAAGGCCGTCCTAGAGCGGCGTCGTGAACGCGACGTTTGTGGGTCCAACTACGACTTGATTGAAAGAATCATTTACATTTTTCGTACAAGACAATAGTGTTGCCAAATTATCGATAGTTTCGCCATCGATAGTTTTAATCTAAAAAAGCCTATGCGATCGATACAACAATCGATAGTATCGATCTTATCGATACTATCGATTCTATCGATAGCTTAGAAGAATACAATACAATCGGCTAAGTGCAATACTATCGATACTATCTATAGTATCGTATCTCCTAATCGGAAAATAATCAATACAATCGATAGTATCGATACTATTAAATGTCTAGGATACAATAGTATCGATAAAATCTATTGTATCGATACCATCGATTATTTTGCACTATCGATTATATGCTAATTTACGATAGTATTGAGTATGATTCTTTCGTTTTTATTATATTTATTTTGTTTGATTTTTTGGTGAAAAGAAGAAATACTTAATATGGCGTATGAATAAGCAATTAGTTAGGTACTTCAACTAAGATGTTTCTAATATCATAATGATTAGTGACTACACATGAAAATAATAATCAATACTATCGCAAATTAGCAAGCAATCGGTAGTTCACAATAATCGATAGTATCGATACTATCGATACTGTCGATACTATCGTTTCCTAGAAATTCAATAGTATCGATACTATCGATAGTATCGATGTCTTTCTGATTTGGAGGTACGATACTATCGATAATATCGATAGTATTGCATTTGTCCGATAGTATTGTACCCTTTAGAACTATCGATAGTTTCGATACTATCTCTTTAATCGATACTATCGTTTATAATATCGATAGCCCTTCTATCGGACTACTATCGATAGAATATCGAATTCCGATCGATAGTCCACTATCGATCGGCAACACTACAAGACAATGCGCGGCGTTAAGTTAAGCCACTCAACACGCTTTCAAAAATTTCCTAAAATTAAAAATAGAGAGCCCTTTCGGGTTTGCTCTGCTTATCCTGTCACAAATACCTGGGTAAGCAGCGTATATGCTATGCAGTATATACTGTCTGTTGCTATGTGTGTTTTTATCATCACCACATTAAATAAAACCACAGTTTTAACTACTCTATAAACACTTAATACAATTAACATTAAAGAGATTCTTCCAAAAATGAAAAGTGATTTTTTTCAAAGAAAAAATCATTGTTGTAAAATAAAACGCCATTTGTCTAGAATGACGCTCTCAGACGCCGCACACGCCTCGTACATAAAATCGAGTTGTAGGTAATGGCGGCGATGTTGATTTGCTTAAAATGGTGGTATTTCGTAACTGTATTCGAAACTGTAACGAAACACGAACTACAGTATGGATAAACATCGTGAAATGAATTAAAAATCCTGCGTCTAAACTGTTGTGTATCTTGATTAATTTCTTTAGGAGCGCAGACGCTTCGACTCTGTATATTACAGTGAGGAAATTAAAAAAATATATTTTTTTTATTTTCAACTTAAAATATTTTTTTTTGTATTATTTCAGAGCTACATAGCATGCAACAGAAAAATTTGGAAATGGAAGATAAATTAGCAGATATATCATTGCTACAAAATGAACAAGTTTGTTCAGAAATGAAATCTGTTCAGTTAGAAGAGCAAATAGATAAATTACAAGCGTCCAAAAATGAACTACAACTGATTATAGAAAATCTTAATCTAGATAAAGAACAGTTGAGTGGTGCTATCAAACTTCATCAAGAAGAAAAAGAAGAACTGATGCAGAAGCTTGAAAATTATATCCAAGAAAATATTGAACTAACAGATAAATTAGAAAAATTGAGCGCCGAAAAAGTTAGTTCAGCGGAATCAATAGAAATTGTAGAATCTTTGACTACACAAGAAAAATTGGAACTAGAGGAGTACAACAAATCACTTCAAAGTGACAAGAAAATTGAAGGTAGTCAAACTGAGCTCACCTCACAAGGCGAGGAACCGGAAATGCAAAATGAAAAATTGATTGAAGAAGCTATTCAATTAAAAAAGAAAATAGAACTATTCTCTTGTGAGAGACAGGAAGTGATGGAAAAAATGAACAAATTATCATTAGAAAATGAGTCATTTAATGAAAATATACGTGAATTAGCTGAGCAATGTAATAATCTAAAAAATACTATTGATCAGCTTAATGATGAGAAAATTAAACTTATAAGTCTCAATGAAGATCTCAATCATCAAATAGATGAATTGAAACAAGAAAAAAGCGAAATATTAAAAGAAACAGTTGAAGCAATTAAACCATTAAATACAGAAGATGTTACAGATGGATCCACGACGGATTCTATTCATCACGATGATAAATCAGCAGACAAAAGCGCTAATAGAACAAAATCTGTTAAACAATTAACAAAAGAAATACTTAAACTTAAAAATACCATCAAAGAAAGAGAAGATGAAATAGCTGATTGTCAAATGAAGATTTTATCCCTAGAAGAACAGCAAGATAAACAAAAGGAAATATTACAAAAGAATGCATCAAATGAAAAAATAATTAATAAATTGACAGATGAAAATAACAAATTGAAGAATCATATTGACACAATTACAAATGAGAATAAAGCAGAACAAAATCTACATATTAGTCAAGCTGAGTTAATACAAGTCGAGATCCAAAAGGTGCATCAAGAATATACTACTGCTATTTCTGCACGAGATAATAGAATTCATGAATTAGAGAATATACTATTGGAATATGAGAAACAAGTTATAAATTATAGCAATACTTTACAACAGAAAGACAAAGAATTGTCGGAATATATTAATCAAATAACAAAGTTGAATGATGTCACACAGAAACTTAAGTCGACAATAGATTTGCTTGAAGAAGAAAAAGCGAAAGATCAAAATGGAGAGTTAATCAAATCTTTAAATAAACAAATAGCTTTGTATCAGAAAACATTATCTGATTATGAAGAAAAACTTCGAGTACTTGAGGATGAAAAAGCTCAATTAATAACAATAAAATCAAAACAGGAGAATAAAAACAATAGTCTTGAGGCAGAGTTGAAGAAATTACAAGAATTATTTACTGAAAAACAAGATTTAATTACGGAATTACAAAATCAGCAAGAGAAGCAGCATGACGAACGCTCAGCTCTCCTTCAAGAAGCTAAAGAACGCGATGAAGAAATACATGAAATAAAATTACAATTGAGAAAAGAATCTATAGACAATGAAAAGCTCCATAATATAGTTGTTCAAAAAAGCAGTGAATTTAACGAACTTACAAAACTTTTTGAAGACGCTAAAGAGAAATTGAATTCAATGTCTGATAATAAAAATGTTCATGACGAACAGCATATAGCGCTGGAGACTAAAAACAAAGAGTTGATGGAGAAGTTAAAAAAATATGCAATAAATATCAAGAAAAAAGCAAGCATGTATACTGAATTAGAAAATCAGTATAATGAAGTTCAAAAACAACTCGAGAACAAAAACGAGCAATATGATCAGCTTCTTATACAAGTAGATACAATACCAGCTTTACAAGAAAAACTAAAACATGCGGAGGAAGAATTTAATCGACTCCAGTCACAAAAGATAATAATAGAACAGAAATCGCAAGAAATTTTACATTTACAATCTGAAATTGAAACATTAAAGAAACAAGCTATTAACGATAATCAAAAAAATAGTCAACTAAACGAATCGATAGACTTGCTCAACAAAGACTTATATTTGGCTCGTGATCAAAATAAAAATCTTGAAAATCAAATTGAAACATTAAATAAAAAAATTGTGGAGTATGAAATTGAACAACGAAACAACGCCAATATTTTAACTAAAATATCATGTTTAGAAGCCGAAGTAAATCAAAAACAAGAGCAGATGTCAGAACTCTCAAACCAATTAGAGATTCAAAACGAAAAATTGACGCAAGTTCAATTTGGCCACGACGCCAAAGTTCAAGAACGTGATATGTATATAGAAAGCTTACAATCTGAAATTGACAAATATAAAAATAGAATATATCGTCTTGAAGAAAGTATATCTACTATGGAAAATCGACGTCAGTCATTAGAACGGAAAGCGGATAGTTTAGATACTCAATTACATGAAAAACAAAAAGCTTACGATGAATATACCCATCAAGAAGATGAATTAGTGAATAGACTTGCCGTTCTTATAGACAATGATAGAGTCGTAGAAAAACAAATAACTGAAATTGAAAGTGAAAATAAAGAATTACGTTTCAAACTTCAAAACGTAAATGATGAAATTCAAAACTTACAAAGATCTTATTTCGACCTACAGACTAAATGTGATATATTAGAAGATAAAGCAAAGAAAGCCGATTCTGCAGATTCAGAAATTATAATGTATCAAAATACTATTAGAGAATTAGAAGCTAATCTAAAACGTGTTACCAATGAACATAATAATCTATTCGTCCAGAAAAAAGCCGCTATAGAAGAATTAGAGCTAGAATTCAATACACAAATAGAAAGTGCAATTAAAGAAAAGAAAATCCTTAGTGAAAAATATGAAAAAATCTGTGATCATACTTCACAACTAGAAATGAAATTAAATGAATATAGAAATACCATTGAGTCACTTAATCTAAACCTGAGTGACCTGGCTGCACAAAATCAAGCTCTAATAAATAAAGCAAACATTGCACAAAAAGAAATTACTCCTGATTATACAGACCAGTATATTAATGAAATAAATAAATTGAATTCTATTTTAAATAGTAAAAACACAGAAATTACAGATCTGAATGATAAAATGCAAAAATTACAACAAAATAATTTGTCGAATATGTTAAATTTAGAGAGTAAGAATTCAGATTTAATTGAAAAACTCGATAGCGCATCTATTCAAATAAATAATTTAATGGGGGAATTGCATACATTAAAACAAAACAATGAACAGCTACAGATGCTGGTGAACCAGAAGGATGAACAAATAAAGCAAATCGTAGAAAACAAAAAACTGAATTTTGAAATGAACATACCAAAAACAGAAGGAATGACTATTTCATCTACAATTGAAGCAGTGGACTTAGAACCCAAACCATTTGACATGTCTTATTTACAATCACAAATTGTTTCTGATACAGATTTTCCTGCTATAGAGCCTCAAGAACAACATATATCAAAGAAAATATCTGAAATAGAAGTAAAACAACCTTTACAAACAATAACACCGTCAGGAGTTATCGAAGAAACCATAGTTCCGAAAAAATCTTGTTTGTGCTACAAGCAAGACGTAGAGAGCGAAGAGGTTGATCCTTTTAATTCTGATGAAGGTTGGGGACTGGAAGCAGGTGAAGAGTCAGAAGAAATAACGCCAGGTTTCGCACACTTGAATCAGCAAATTGAACAACTTAATGAGACTAATCAAAAGCTTAAATTAGAATTGGAAACAACCAACGCAAAATTATTAAAAGCTTTAAAGAAATTAAAAGAATTAAAAGCAACAAATGACATGCTGTCGAAAGAACTACAATTGACTAAAACTATTTCACAATCTTCAATGTTAGATATGGCAATAGAGAGTGAACTATCAAGCAATTTGGAAGCTCTAGAGAAAAAAATACAAGAGCTTAATACAGATTTATGTAAGGAAAAACGAGAAAAAGAGTATTTAAAAAAACAAAACGATGTTTTTAAGAACGCCAATGACCGTTTAACAGAAATGAAAGAGAAAATGGACAGCGAATTGCAAATGTGGAAATATAATTTTAAGCAAGTCAATGACAAGGTCTCATCTTTACAATGGGGTGGAGAATCCAATGATACTGTGGATGCTTCACGTTCTCAGCATGCACCTGCTGAATGTAGTAGAGTAAGCACTACGCGTGTGGAAGAGGATATGAAAAAATTAGAGAGAGAAAACGATGAGTTACAAACTACCGTCGAAAACTTAAATGAGCAAAATGTACAACTATCCAAAGAAGTTGAACAATTTAAGAGAGAATTAAGCAATCTTAAACAAGAACTACATCAACGCCAAGAATTATGTAATAATTGTAAAAATGTTAAAGAACTTCATCAGAAATTATCAGAAGAAAAGGAAAACCTACAACTTGAAATTAATAACCTTAAAGCTGAATTACACCAAGAAAAACTATGTGCAAAATGTGAAACATTAAAACAAGAAATAGATGAATTAGTTACAAAGATATCAAGCCTAGAAGAATGTAATAAAGAAATTTCTGAAAATAATAATCAGTTAGAAGATCGCTATAAAGAATTAATAATTGAAAATGATCACCTAACGCTTAAAATACAGGAAAATCAAACATTATATAAAGTATCCGAAGAAAATATGCTACAAAAATACAATGAGCTATTGGCAGAAATTGACGCTTTAAAAATTGCCGAAAATGAAGCAAACTTGAAAATAGTGTCGCTTAATAATGAATTACAAGAAAGAGTTAAAATATTTACGGAAAAAGAAAAAGCTGAAACCACAAATAATGTAAACGCAATCGCTATAGCTGAAAAATATCAAAATATTGAAGAAATATCTCTCAATTTGAAGAATTGTATTGATGAAGCGAACTTAAAAATCTATGAACTCGAAGAGCAAAATAAAATAATTACTGAAAGTAATTCACAATATGAAAAGCAAATATTTGATTTAAATGAAAAGTTACGAAAACTCAACACAGAAAACGATCAGCTTCTTTCGACGGTGACAGAATTACGTTCTTCAGTATCGAGTGCTGTGGATCAAAGAGGTTTTGAAATAGCAGAATTGTGGAAACAACACTTAGCACAAAGAGAGTGTGAATTTCAACAAATAGAACAGGACCTTAGATTACAAATGAATGCCTCAGAAGCTAAATATGAACAGTTATTAGAAAAAGTACAGTCTTCTGATCAAGCCGAAACAAACAAAATTATTCTAGCAGAACAAATAAGTTCTCTACAAAATAAGTTACAAGAAAAAGAAGAACATTTAACAAGTTTAAGAGACAAGTATTCGGAAGTTATAAATCAATTGGATCTACTTCGTTCTGAAATGGAAGACGAAAAACTTATACATGAAAATAAAATTCTTCTTCATCAAGAAGAGTATGAAAAAGTTATTCAAGAATTAAACAAGAACAATAGAGAGCAATGTAATGAATTAGAAAACGCAATGAAAAATCTTCAAATCGAACTAGAAGCAACTAAAACGGTGAACACTGCCTTGAACCTAGAAGTTGATGACTTGCGTAATAATTATGAAAATAAAATATCAGAATTTATAAAGCAATTACAAATAAAAGATAGTGAAATATTCCAAAAAACACATGATTTTACTATATCGCTTACACAAAGAAATGAGGAGTTTGAAAACGTAAGAAAACAGTTGATAGAATATGAAAAGAAAGTTGAGGATCTAACATTCGAAAAAGAGTCCGAATTAGCTATTTTAAGATTAAAAATGCACGAACAAACGGAAAGTTTCGATAAAAAACACAAGGATGTAGAAAATGAAAAAAATAATCTGTCCGAATCTTTAAAAGAAAAAATAATTGAATGTACAAATCTTAATAAACAGATTGTGGACTTAAATAAAGTATTAGAGGAATATGCAAACAGAGCAACAGAGACTCAAGAAGTTCTAGAAAATCAAGAATTAGAAATAGTTACTTTGAAAGATGAAGTGGCTAGTTTAAAAGATTCCCTGAGGGCAGCAAGTAGTAAAATAGAAAAGCATGTAACCTTTGCTTCCGGCACTAAGCTCGGTCCCGACGGCGAAACTACGTCAGTTGGTTTGGATAAAGAGTTACTTGACGCAGTGCCTCGGGCTGAGCTAGATTTAGCCTTGTACATGTTGCACCAAAGGGATGTTCGTTGTGAGGAACTTACCATGGAATTAACTCAATTACTAGAAGAAAGGGACACACTCCAGTTGCGTTTATCTGATAGTTTGAGATCATTTGAGGATCTGAAATCACGTTGCAGTTCTGCAGGCTTTGATTTATCAATTAATTCAAGTCACGAAGGAACTCTAGAGCTGCCCAGTTTCTCTGTTGAAAAAGAACATCAATTTGTCGATACACATAAACCGCACACTTCACGAAGTAGTAGCGTTAGCGATCCTGACGCGGATAAACCAAAGTTGCAGGCCAAGTAAGTATTTTTAATTATAACTCACCTTTGCAGCATTAACATTGAATGTATTAACATTTCACCCATCATCTCTCACCCACCACAAATCATTTGAAAAAATCTTTACCTAAAAAAACACCAGAAAAATTGTTCACACATTCAGCTGCGTCTATTTTCTGATATAAAAATTAATCACTATTCATTACGAATTTAGTATCAACCAGATATCGCATTCATCACATAGTGTAGATCGTCGATTATAGGAGCTATTTAAGGGACGAGGGAATGGGTCTTAGGAAAATTGTTTTTTTGATAATACAACTATTAATACGCCTATAATATTTAACAATAAGAAAACGAAACCTATATATATATATAATACATACATAATGATGTCTATTAATTTTAATTTACTTTACCTACGTAGTTTATGACTTGACTTAATAAATTTTCTAGTGTCAATAATAAATAGGTAACTAGTTCGGCGAACGTAACAGTTAGGATACAATATACAAGTACAAATACAGTATATAATTTACGTTTTCTACGTTAAACGTTCCACACAGGTTAAATATATCAGAAAAGGTGTGAAAATTTTAACATAACGTGACGTTGGAAGATTTCTCAAGATTTTAAAGAAGGGCGAGATTTTAGTACCGCAACCTTAAAATTTTATACATTTTCTATGAATATATTTTTAATGCATCAACAATNACACACACACACACACACACACACACACACACACACACACACACATATAATATTTTTTGAATTTACTTTACCTACGTAGTTTATGACTTGACTTAATAAATTTTCTAGTGTCAATCATAAATAGGTAACTAGTTCGGCGAACGTAGCAGTTAGGATACAATATGCAAGTACAAGTACAGTATATAATTAACGTTTTCTACGTTAAAGTTAAAAAATACAATTCCACACAGGTTAAATATATCAGAAAACGTGTGAAAATTTTAACATAACGTGACGTTGGAAGATTTCTCAAGATTTTAAAGAAGGGCGAGATTTTAGTACCGCAACCTTAAAATTTTATACATTTCTATGAATATATTTTTAATGCATCTACAATTAACGCATTAAAATTTTTGACTATAGACGGATGTGGATTCGATTCTTACTCGGGAAAATGAAATATTAGTAACATATTTCATTCCCATATATCAGCTTCACGCTGTAACCCGTACACAACAGGGTAGGTAGAAGAAACCTATTGTTAAGACACTCTTTTCCCCACTTTCTGCCGACTTCTGGTGGCATTGCGTGTTGAGTGACAGTACTCAACGCCGCGCTTAATCTCGACACCAGAGCGAAGAAATGGTAATATAAATTGAAGTAAATATTTCAACTCCTAGAGTGGGGGTCGAACCCACAACCAGTCGGTTTTACAGTCACACCTCGTGCCGGTGAGCCACGACAGGCTTCGGACTGACACGGACTGGTGTTAAATGGGGAACGGAGTGTATTAACACTCCGTGTCTGCCTACACTGCTGTGTGCGGTATACAACTATATAACAATATTCCTTACTCGTAGACTGTCAGAGCTGCGCACGGTGCGGCACAGCCGCGACGTGGTGCTCCGGCACGAGAGCGAGCAGCGCCAGCTCGGCATGCGCCTGCTGCAGCGCGACGTCGCCAACCTGCCGCCCGAGGCCGTCGAGCAGCTCACGCAAGCACACCACACACTTTGTAAGTACTGACTATCGTTACTGATGATTTACATGTTTTTAACAGTGGGGTTATGTCACACATTGAAGTGGAGGGAGTCATTACATCACATTACAAAATATAATAATATCAAAGTATTAAAATTCTAGAGGCCAAAAAGTCGTGGCGCAGCGGCACAAAGTGTGACTATAAAACCGACTGGTTGTGGGTTCGATCCCCACTCGAGGAGATGAAATATTTATTTAAATTTATATTTCCATTTCTTCGCTCTGGTGTCGAGGTTAAGCGCGGCGTTGAGTTCTGCCACTCAACACGCAATGCCTCCAGAATTCGGCAGAAAGTGGGGAACGGA
>JAAIXJ010001214.1:0-16121 GCA_013403705.1 Heliconius hermathena | reverse complement strand
ATTGAATAATATTTTCAAAGGTGTTTGAGATATCAGTTACAGCTTGCAGACAGATTCAATCTAATGTCTTTATATTATCTAATTTCTTATAATATTCTTTTCTCCTTCTTCAAAGAGCAGCGAAATGAAAACAATTAATATTCCCGGGTGGGCAACGAACCTACAACCATTGCGTTTACCACCAGATGTCATCTCGTTATGCCATGATGGTCTCATACAATATATAATATTGAATTCGATATGATAGTTCGATACAATAGATTTCACATTAAATGGCAAGATAATCTTAACAATTTTTTTGATATATATTTTTATTCATTCATTATTTTACTTATTTAAACAGACATTTGACAGAAATGATGATTTTAGAACGAAAATATTAGTAAAAAAACTTTATAAAAATAAACTTTTATCCCTGCAATTTCTGCATTTTTTTTTATTTGTTGCATTATATTATATCTTACAAATCGAGCTTTTTCATTTCATACGCATAGTAGATGGTGCTAAAAATAATAATATGCCATTTTGTTGCGGCAGCGATTTTGGATTAACAACCATATTGATTAAATGTAAGTTCAGTTATTATATATTTTTTACACTGAAGTCGTAAATTTTACACTGTATCCCGTACATAGCAGGCTGGCAGAGGGAACTTGGGAACCTAGTGTTAAAACACTTTGATCCTCGTGTAACAAAATCAAACACCTCGAGGCTTTTACAGAACTTATATTTCTTCCAGAGTAAAATACTGTTAAGCTTGTACAATGTTTATCTTAAATTATAATACAATATGTTATTCTAGAGGACCTCTTTCTTCTTCCGCTCCAAGTCTAAAAGTATATCTCGAATTTTCCTACCACATAAAGCGTCATTTTATTAATGTTCTCTGGTGACAGTTCTATATTACTTGTTTTAAAACATCTTTTTATTAAACAAAGAGGTTGATTTACATTTTTATAATAAATTATTGCGAATATTAAAACTTACAAATATAAAATCATTACACTCGTTAAGTCACATAGTCACAGTCTATTCTCCACTTTCCGCCTAATTTTTGAAGTGTCACGTCTTGAGAGGTATAAAACGCCACACCTGGTAACCAGAGAGAGGAAATTAAAATATTCATTTTCCCGCCTATTTTCTGTCAATATTTGTTAAGGTTAATCGTATCAATTAATAATTTTTAATCTTTTTTGTTTTCAATGTCAAATTTAAATAAATAATTAGTCTAAATAATAGGAAATGTTTAAATAATTTCCTTTTCAATATTTCCATAATATTGATATTACTACAAGTGATAAAATTCGTATACTTACTAACTTATACGCTAAGAATTAGTTTACAAAAAAAAAAACAAACACACTAGCTACAAATAGTAATATCAATATTATGAAAATAATAAAGTTAATTTTTAGTTTATTATGTAAAGACCTAAACAAAAATAATTAAATAATTAATTTGACAATGCAATTCAAATATCGATTCACATTTTTATGAACTTCTTTACGATAATACAGCTTTATAATTTATTCCTCAAACACAAATTCCAGTCCATTTACCTCTACTTTAGCACTTTGGTTCGACGGAGGGAAAGAAATGCTTTTAATAAAAGCAATTTGGGAACAAATTTACTTGATATGCTCAGAATAAAGGTTGAATAATAATTATGGAGGGTCGCCAGTGTAATTTGTTTAACTTCCTTTCTGAGGATAAACGGCGCGCCGAACAATTATTATTCAAATATCGATAAATTTATTTTTAGGGTAAAAATAAATTTATTTATTTTATTACTGGCAGCCCGCCAGCAGATCAAGCTGTACGGCTATTTACTAACTATTATTTAAGTGTTATGGGATTTTATTTGTTTTCAATAGCAAAAAATGTTGTTGATGGCGTTGAATTCCTATCTTAAAAATGCTGTATATGTTGCTTCACAATCTTTTCTATCTTTCAGTGAAAGTCTTATAATTATTATATCAATCAACACAAACATACAATAAAAAAGACAGACAGACAAAAAAAAAGTTTGTTTGGGCTTTAGTATCATCTAAATAACTATACGCACTTAAAAAAACTCGTTTTGAAATCACAGACACCAGACCTATAGATTATTTATTTATTATCATTTGCATTAGATAGTTTACAATTAGTTACAAGAGGTAACAGGTAGAAAATGTAGACTAAAAGGCAAATAAGATAAGTTATTAATCGTACTTAATATTATAAATGTGAAAGTTTGTGAGGATGGCTGTTTGGTTCACTCACACGCGCAAAAGCACTGACTGAACGAATTTGGATGAAATTTTAAAGTAATATAGTATTAGTTATACATCACAACAACACATGGGCTACAATTTATGGAAAAATTTTGTATATTTTGGTTATTATACAACAATAATCTATACTTCTATTATCTACTTACTGTATACTAATATTAGAAAAAGAAAGGGATTGTGTCATTGAATTTGAACGCATTGAACGCACTAATGTCAAGAAGTACTGGTTCGATATTCTTGTTGTGTCAGATAGTCTATTTATCGAGGAAGAATATCAGCCAGATCACGCTTTGACTAATGGGATAAATTATTCCTCTTAAACAAAAATGCTGAATAAAGTGAACATACCCTTGATGTGGTAATGTAAGGTAATGAATGAGTCTTTATTTAAATTGTTGGAATTAATATTGAAATTATATTAATTGCAACAATTTGAATGAATATAAGTATTAATTATTGAAATTGGAAAAAAAGAGTTTGGACGTGATATCACATGCGTGAACGTGAGATCTTACGTGTGGACGTAAAATCACAAGTGTGGTTGTAAGATAGATCACAAATGTAGATATTAGGTCGCAGATGTGGACTTAAATTATATGTGTGAATGTGAAATAACATAAGTAGACGTAAGATCATATGTGTGGATCACATGTGCGGGCGTGAAATTCAGGTCTCGTTTGTGTCTGCGTGTGATTATATTTGTGTGAATATGAAATCTCATGTGTGGATGTGAGATCACATGTGTGGACGTGAAAACTCATCTGTAAACGTGAGATCGTATATGTGAATATAAAATCACATATTATGTGTTATACATATATAGTGAACATGTGTCAAACAAAATACATTTGAATAAGCTTCACGCTGTATTCCGTTCACAGCAGGATAGACATAGGGAACCCAGTGTCAACACACTCTGTTCCACATTTTCCTCCGAAATTCTGAAGGCATTGCGTCTTGAGTGGCGGAACTCAACGCCGCGCTTTACCTTGGCACCAGAGCGAAGAAATGAAAATATAAATTTAAATAAATATTTCATTTCCTCAAGTGGCAATCGAACCCACAACCAGTCGATTTTACAATTAGACTTCGTGCCCCTGCGCCACGACTGACCTCAATAGTCCAAATATCTTAAACACATAAATGGTAAATAAATTTTCATTGTCAAACATGCAAACAATGATTTATTAAGTGCATACCAAATTTCGATACTGTCACTGAATTTAGTAATTCAATTGATATTGATAGTGAAAATGAATTTCAAATCATCAATCTATGCATACTTGTTTATGAAGTTATGGTACTTCTGTTTTCGTATCTATTGTTATTTTATGTATTTATATAAGTAATATTATTCATTTAAATGTAAAAAAGTGTGTATTTGGATGGAGTGTCACTTACTTGTTGTAACATAACAAAGTTGTCGTTGAGAAATATCATCAGCAGCAAAAAGGTGGGATTGTCACTAATTCTTGGGCTACACGCCAACGTTTCTTACTATCGTTAGCTTTCCGAGTATTTTTCACTTTCCATTGTTGAAGCCAGTATTCAATATAATTATGATGAATTACTTTATTTTGATTAATTATAATTTCTGGTACTAATTATTCAGTGAAATATATTTAGTATAGATTCAATTTAAATTAATAATTTTATTAATATTACAATAATTTGTTATATTTATAAAATTATAATACAGAGATGCTAACAACATAAATAAGTTGTAACAAGCGTATAAAACTTTCCACGTACCTGGACGAGAACGTATGGTTTCGTGGTCAAAGCGCCTGGTTGGTTTCCAGGGGGCGCGGGTTCCAGTCCCATTACGTTCAAAATTTTTATACGATTCCTAAATAAGTATTTTTCTTTCCTAAGTGTGGAATAACACTTTAAAAATGTTAAAAAATATTTAATAAATAGCATTCTCTCTTGCCAAACAATAATTCTTATTAATATAGGTCTTTGGGTAGCGAAAATTTGTAAAAATCTCCCTACAGAGATGCTAACAATATAAATAAGTTGTAACAAGCGTATAAAAATTTCGACGTAGCTTGACGAGAACGTATAGCTTAGTGGTCAGAGCACCTGGTCGGTTTCCAGGAGGCGCGGGCTCGAGCCCCGCTACGTTCAAAATGTTTATACGATTTCTAAATAAGTATTATAAAATTTTACCGCATTAAAAAACAATGTTTTTTCCAGTATAAGTTTAACATTCCTATCATACAGCAATAATTCACATACTAACACATAATATGCACAATGTACACTCATCCATCGTTCTAGTTTCTGAGGAACGGAAATGGGGCAACCTATATCATTTTAGAGGCAGTGGGCCACCATTTGACTGGCACTGCAATGATTTTGGGTTCAATTTCCTTCTGAGGGAAATCATTTAAATATTTTGTTTTCTTAGCTCCGGTAAGACTAGCGAAGCTTTGGGTTACGCCACTTAGTAGGTATACAAGTTAAGTGGAAAGCGGAGATTGTTAGAATGGACTGTCATGGTACGAGGGTTCTCTATGTCTACAACTACGGGAATAGGAGTGAAGGTGAAATTTAATATCTACAAAGTTATTTTAATAAATATTGTAAATTATTCGTGCTGAAGAGATTCTAAATAACAACCATCATATCTATTCAACAAGACTTTACACAATTAATTACTATATTTATATAGAAAAACATAATTATATAAAATCTAATAATTTAAATTAATTTCGGAGAAATAGCTACAATACTTGAGCATTTATCGTTCCATTACAAGAAATAGTCGATTCCTATGCGACTTGGTGACCTCGATAGACGTTACATATGTTCAAGAACACTGACTGTAAAGCGACTGATAGTATGAAACTTCAATATGCTTTTCATTTTAGCACGTTAATATATATAGGTATATTATTACATATTACAATTAAATTAAAATATAAATATGTAATGTTATAGAACTAATAAATTGAATATCTTAGTGGGACAGCGTCGAACTTTAAACGAGATGATCGTGGGTTCAGTTCTAACTCGCTCTGGCAAAACAAGGCAAAATGAGGCGTTAGGTTCCGTAAATTAAATAAATTCGTGAGAGTATCTTACTAGTATGTAGTATTATCATCACTGTCAACGTTTGCCAGTAAAACCGTAATTATGGTCGCACAGGGCCTTGTCATTTATACTGACGTCTTTCCTAGATAAGTAATCCAATTCGAAAAACAAAAGAGAATTTGCCAAATATGAGAAATTGACTTTTTCATTCACGAAATCATGTCATAAGTATTGGTAGCGAAGTTGAACATTGTTTATGTTAATTATAGAAAATAATAATTCCGTAAAATAGAAAGAGAGATTTCCCTTTCTCGCTCTTGTAAGGTTTTTTTTTGTGATTAAAAAGTTGCAGATCGGCAATGTTTAGTAGTATTTTTGTAGTTGTAGGTGTTTACGTTATTGGTATCTATTCGTAACTGCGTCAAACGTTATACAGTATGGATAAAAATCATGCAATGAAAATTATAATCCTGTTGATGATTCTTAATATTTTTTTTTGGTACAGGTTTAAATTATTTTACCTTATATGCTTCTCCCGTAAAAGGAGCGCAGACGCTTCCACTCTGTAAATACTTTAACAATTCGTTTAGTACAGTCAATTATTATTTAATCAATATTTTTAAAGCGATCCAGTTAACTATAATACAAAGAGATAGATGTGTTTTTCAACAATAATCAAAATTATACTTTTTTACGAAAGACATAGGAATTAAATTGTAGGTATTTATTTGTAAATTATTTTTGCAGTCTGTGTGATGTATGTACATCAGCTTCACGCTGTATCCCGCACACAGCAGGCTAGGCAGAGGGAACCTAGTGTTAAGACACTCCGTTCGCCACGACTGGTCTCTTGTGCTATATAGTTTGTGTTATATAATTGAACATGAAACAGTATATCTTATAAAAGCTTGAATATCTTCCAAACAGCTCGTGGACTGTTCAAGTCCAAGACTTAAGCTCATTTATTAACAGATGTTTGTCTAGTTTCACTAGACGTAGCCATAGCATACGAACACAGCGCGGTTATTGTGTCCCATTACGACGTAGAGCGGGTTAATTGGGAGTATGAAACTCAAAATTAATGTAGGTTTCATGTTTGTTGAAAGTTGTGAGTGAGTGTCATTGTAACTTTACGGTTTAGCTAACATAGTTTTGTATCAAAAGCTCCCAAATTTGAGTATAAGGTAATCTAACTTATTTTATAAGATAAATAGTGGATATGATAAAATTAATAAATGAACTCATCCTTTATGATTTAGTTATGAATTATAGCGCTTAGTATTGGCTTTCTTGTAAGTCGCGTCTTATTGTAAGACTAGCGGCTCGCCCACGGCTTCGCCCGCTTAAAATACATGATTATTGATTTAATAAGCAGAATTGATTGACAACTATAATGACTTCTAATATGATTTTTTTACGACATTATCGTCAAAGAATTTTTGATTGTTTTAAATAAAAAAATACGACCATTGTTGATATTTGATATTTATAAAATATACATAAAGCTAATTATTTATTACACGTATATATTTTTGTAACTTTATGTTCTTTTTACCTATATAATATACTCTGTTAAATGTGCTGATGTCAGTGAATAATTTAATTTACTCATTCAGAAACAGCCTTAAATGTTAAATTATTGATTTGAGGGATTCATAATATTCTTTGTAAAATAACCGTAATAATTGCAATTAACAATGCAATTAACTCCTGTACAGTTTTTAAATTAGTTACATATATTATATGAACGAACCACCCAAAAAGTCTTTGTATTTACTTGATATTTCTTTCAAGATCGTTCTTTATCTCCGTATTGAATTAATTACGACTTCTTTCAAATGATGATAACTTTTTTTTTAATGAATTTCAGTCAAAATTACTTAATGTACAGACAAAATATTTTTACTGTCTTATTATATATAGAGATAATAAACGACATGCTTTTGATTGAAAATATATTGCTTTTGATTTCTGTTGTTTAAATTTGTCTCAAATAATTATTTATTGTGTAAATATATATCATTTCTTATAATAAATGTATTGAGTAAAATTAAGGTTCTGGTATTTAAAAAAAATGAAGAAAATACGGAATATAAGATCAATGTATGTAAGAGGTAAGATATAAGAACAACTGAATAAAGTGGTGTATCAGGGAAGTATGTTCAATAGACATGGAGGACTGGATGTAAAAAAGCATATTGCTGCCGGTAACAGAGTTAATAGTATTTTATCTGCAATCTTGAGATGGTGAAACGTCACAACAGCTGCAGCTTTAAGCATACACAATGCAGTGTTCCCTATATGCTGTTATATGGCGGCGAAACGTGGGGATAGGTAGATGAAAGAGGTATATACTCCATTCTCTCTGGCTACAGCGTAAAACTGAGTTGTAGTTGAGACAAATTTAAGACGAAATTTTTTAGTAGTGGTAACTTTTGTTACACGTATAACAAGTATGATTGTGATTTGTTCTTTGTAAGTTAGGTAGCTAAACCTTTTTTTTTCGTGAGGAAATCCCTTTACGGATACCAGCCCGAGTGGGGACTCGAGCGGGTTATGTGGGGCTCGCGGACCGGGAGATGGTAGGCCGTCCGAATACCCACTAAAACCTCACGGTGCTCCTCCTCGACCACCACTGGCCGCGAGACGCGGGGACATTAATCGTCCGCGAAACGCGGCGGCGGGAGCCTGCAAGGCACGTCGCGGAGCTAAACCCAGTATAACATCGTATATAGAAGTTAAGCATACTGTAGGCTTTACTAGCTAGAAACGTATCTAATATCATCAGATACATGCCATAATTAGGAATCGAACTTGCAATCTTTGCTTATATAAGCAATTATTGCAAGTTCGTTGTCTATATAGACATTTCATAGTTGTGTAAACTTTTTATTACAATATATAGTAGGACACATCTCTAGATAATAATTTTCTACATTTGTATCGTTAAATTCAATCTGAAAACTCTTTTATTTTTAGTCGAGTTGAAACGAAACTAGAAACAAATTAGCTAAAAACTTTTGCTTCTTTTATTTTTACTAAAGTATAGTGAACATTTTTGAATAAAATAGAAATTATTTTAGCAAAACAAAATGTTACAATGAGTCACACTAACACATAAAAATTTTACTATTGTTAATAGTTACTGCATTTAATGCGTGTACTCGCAAAATACTGCAAATAATAGAAGATTTTGTATCATCAAAATCAGGTCAGGATTTCCAAAGTTACGAAGTTATAAAGTTGCACCGCTTTTTAGGGTACCGTATTCTTTAAGGAAAAAAGGAACCCTTATAAGATCACACTGTTGCCCGTTTGTCTGTCTGTATGCCTGTTAAAACTATCAAGTTGAAATTTGAACCACTCGTACTCAGATCTACAGTCCCATGATTTCCTGATAAAAATATATTTCCATATTTACTTAAAAAAAAACATATGGCCGTTTATATCGCAAAAAACGCTTATTTTGACACTATAAAGGGAATCAAAATTCATAGGGTGCTTCTGGTTGACCTAGAATTATGAAATTTGACAGCTAGCAACTACAGTTAGTACTTGTATAGGAAAAAATCTGAAAACTATACATTTGTAGTTAAAACCTCAAAAATAATACCCTTAAATACCAAGCCAAGCCCGAGACCTCCAATATTTGTACGGAACCCTTGTTGAGCGAGCGGGACTCACGCTTGTCCGGTTTTATTTAAATTTGCGCCCTTTCTCCGCCCCTTCACCCAGTCTCTGCGTGACTTTAGCGGCGATTGTTATGATCCGATTAAGGGTGATACGGAGTGTTTTTTTACCTTTTTTATTTATTTACTATTAAAAACAATTGAATTTCTATCAAAACCGCGAAAACAAAACGAGGCACGAACAGATTCTTTTTTCTCGACCTACCTATTTTTTAAATATGCTGATAACAAAAACGTTGCTGGAGCGATATTTAAAAAATATTGTATCTAACTTTTCGCTGTTTGTTATTTATTATTCTTTTAGTTTTCTTGTTGGGGATTTCAATAAAAAATACGAAATAACTCCGACTGTCTATAACAATCTTCAGTTCATGTCATGTAAACGCGATGTTTGTGGGTTCAATTCCCACTTTGGTATTTTGATTTCCTCGCTTTATTAACAAGACAAGCGCGGGAGAATTCCGTCACTCAACACGCAATGTCCTGAATCCTGATAAAAAAAAATATAATTGTTCATTAAAAGTACAGACCAACACAAATTGATAAACATAACCAAAATAATTTAACAATATTTAAATATATTGTGCTAAAACCACGTAACCTGATCTTAACACTCTAAAACTTAAACGGCCATTATAGTCGGCTTGCACACAAATTTTCATCTCTAGACGTTGAATTCTAAAGCAGTTTGAACTGCACATTGCAAATAATCGCAGTAGTAAAGTACAATCGTCAACTGGCCCAGTGCCAAAAGCTTACACACGGCGTGTTATGTTACATCGCGATAGAATTAACAATTTAACCTTTCGACCGTATCGACCGTTCGTACGTCACAGACAAGCAAATGAAATACAATTGACAAATATTGTATATCTTTAAATTTTTTTTTAGCTTCACGCCGTATCCCGCTCACAGCAGGGTAGGCAGAGGGAACCTAGTGTTAAGACACTTCGTTTCCCACTTTCTGCCGAATTCTGGAGGCTTTGCGTGTTGAGTCAACGCGTTTAACCTCGACACCAGAGCGAAGAAATGGAAATATAAATTTAAGTAAATATTTCATCTCCTCGAGTGAGGATCGAACGCACAACCAGTCGGTTTTACAGTCACACTTCGTGCCGCTGCGCCACGACTGGGCTCTCTTTAAATTTTTCTGGTTATATTTTTATTTATCACGTAACAAATACTCTTTTGTTTTCAGATTGTTTTCATATAGTATGGTAGGTTAGTAAAATTTATTTCCAATCAGTTACATGCGTTGTACTAATATACTATTTATATTTGTACTATAAAATACATAAATTAATAGTTTCACTTTCAACAGTCCTCATTTATTATTTAGATTAACCTATTAAAAAATATTATTATTAAAAAATTAAGGCAAGCCATGACTTGCAAGTGTAAACGCGACAGGTTATCGGTTTCCATTCGAAGAATTGAAATATTTGATATTTTCTAACACGAAGGTTTACGTTAACGAGGCAAAGCACGACATGCTGCATAATTTAAAAAGTTTAAAATAAAGAGGCCAGTCGTGGCGCAGGGGCACAAAATGTGACTGTAAAACCGACTGGTTGTGGGTTCGATCCCCACTCGGGGAGATGAAATATTTACTTAAATTTATATTTCCATTTCTTCGCTCTGGTGTCGAGGCAAAGCGCAGTGTTGAGTTCTGTGTTGAGTTCTGCCACTCAACACGCAATGCCTCCAGAATCCGGCAGAAAGTGGGGAACGGGAGTGTCTTAACACTAGGTTCCCTCTGCCTACCCTGCTATGTGCGGGATACAGCGTGAAGCTGATTTTTGATTTATTTAAAATAAAAGAAAGTCGGAGTGTATGAACAAATTCTTACAATTGACTGATTGTCTGATTAAAATATTATATATTAGTAAAACAATCAAATTAATACAAAATTAAAATCAAAGATTTATAAAATATTTTTCTTAAGAACTTCAAACTTCTTTGGTTTCTTAGTGTTTTAAATTTCATCAATTCCAACGCAATACAAGACACAAAATTCCATTTTAATTTTCACAATGGCATAATACTACGTAAAGCTAGTAAAAAGTGAGCAAACAGGCAAACACAGAAAAACAAACGGCCTCATTTCCATGATGCACCCCAACCGCTCTTAAGAGAAATTGCAATTTAGTTTATTTCTAACAATGTGATATGAAATGTGTCGTAGAAATTTTGTTTTGACTAAGGAAAGCTTTTTGGATTTGACAACGATATTGCTGTTATATAATTTTAAAAATAAAATAAAAAACGTTGTATAGATAACAAAACTTACTCATTTTATTAGTAAGTCATTTTAGTAGTAACCATTATTATAATTAAAAGATATCGGTACTGATCAATAGACACGAATGCGAAGTAAATGTGCTTTATAATCTCTATATATAATAAGACAATAAAAATATTTTGTCTGTATATTTAGTAATTTTGACTGAAATGGAGAGGTACACCTAAAAAGAATAATAGAAAGCAAAAATATATTTTTTTAATTGCTTGTATGTCAGTCTGTATGTATGATCACGTTAATCTCCGAAAGTACTGAACCGATTAATTTAAACCAATTACTTAAACGATTAACTTAATCCTTTCACCAAATATTACCAGAATAACATTTAAAGTTTGTTTCATCAAAATCGATTCTTTAAAAAAAGTTATCATCATTTAAATGAACTCGAGGCATTATTTGCCTGCGAATATTATATAGCAATTGATAGATATGAAAACTATACTTATACTTATAAATGTATAATTGCTTGTAATAAATCTGTATTTTTAACTATATAACATGTATGTAGTAACACGTCGTTTTAGATTAATATAATCATATATTGAGTGAAATTTAACAAAAAACGGCATTTTTAACTATTCGAACAGTTATAATTTAACTTTAAGCTCAATAGATGGCGCTGTGAATAAAACATAATTTTCTAAATCGCGCTGGTAAGATTTTTGGCTAAGGAATGACATTCGAAACGTCTTGGTTACATAACTGTTGATGTAAATATATATATATTTTAAAGCACTATTTCATAGTACAAATAATAAACAAAATTGAATTGTTAATGTAGATTACCTTCATAAATCATAACAGTTAAGTTTAAGTCGTAATTAATTCATCACATAGATATATATAAATATATCTATATAAAAATGCCTAAAAACATATTTTTACGTGTACTCTGTAATAACTACATATTTACCAATTGTATATTTAGCTAATAATATATGTAACTAATTCAAAAACTGTACAGGAGTTAATATGCAATCATTTTACAAAGAATATTATAAATCCTTACACAAATCAATAATTGCATAAATTAAGTTATTCACTGACATCAGCACATTTAACAACGTTTAAAAATTATGATTAGACGTACATAACATGGGTTAAAAGAAAGTAATGTTACAAAAATATACACGTATAATAAATCAAAAAAACAAAAAAGAAATTACAGTAATGTAGTAAAAATATCATATTTGAAGATTACAGATTAAAGTAATAAAAAATCATATTAGACGTCTTCATAGTTGTCAGTCAAGCCGCGGGCGGGTTGCTAGTATTTAATAAATATAATAACCGTTTAAAAAAACAAACGAAAGAATGATGAGTTTTGCGACAATTATGTAAATAAGATAATTTTTGTTACCTTAGCCTCATTTTGATAAAAAGTTAATAGCTAAACATGGAACTAAATTACACCAATAGACGAAATTTTCATGAAAATTCATATTTAAATTATCTTAAAGATGATAGCGAACTCCGTGAATGTTGTTCTGACTTGTGAACTTTAACGGGATTAAAATAGACCGCCTTTATATTCAGATTTACAGTAACCCTCTTAGATAAATATTGAACACTTGCCTTAAAATTTGAAAGTGAATTTTAAATGTAGTGAACTGTATAATTCCTATATAATTCAGCATATAATTCAAATTGTAAGCTCAAATTTTATCATATAATTCATATTGTAAGCTCAAAGGCCAAGTAATTATTAAGTACTTAATTGTATTAGAACTTTAATTTTTTGGGTCTTGTTTACATTTTTATGTAATTAAACGTTATTTTGTATTTCTTTATTAAAATCGTTTAGTTTTCGCTTTTTATAGATTACTAATTCAATAGTATTTTTTCAAAATCCTAACAGATATTCATGACTTGTTTAAGGAAATTGAGTGCATACATTTTAAATGAATTTAAGATAACAACCATTATTATTCTACATTCAGTAACATCCAAGCATTACACAAAATTTACTACAGCGTTTTGGAATTTTGACATTTTAAATAATTTTTTAGCCCTAAACTATAGAAAAATTTAAATCTATAATTAGTATAAAAACTACAACACTATTAAAAAAGTGCATAATGAGATATATAGATAGAGCAAAAGAAGTAAATATAGAGCTAAAGTAATTAATATTTGGGAACTATGTTCAGTAGAGATATAAGATACGAGATGGATGGATGGATTTTTGAGGCCGTCGTGGCGCTGCGACACAAGGGCGTGACTGTAACGCGATAGTTGTGGGCTCGATCCCCGGGGAAATAAATTACTATTTATTAATATTTTCATTTCCTAGTTCTGACACGAAGGCAAAAGCTCGGCGTTGAGTTCCGCCACTTTACAAGCAATGCCTCGAAAAATTTGGCGGAAAGTGGGCAATGGAGTGTCTTAACATTAGGTTCCTTCTGCCTACCCTGTATGCACTACCCTGCTATGTGCGGGTGCAGCGTGAAGCTGACCTTTTTTTACTCTATTACCATAAAGTACTTACCGCATAGCGTCACCACTATTAAAACTTTCATTGTCACGGTATGGAGCACTGTACCCTTTATATAATATTATCTATCGTTGCACCTCACTAGCACATCTGTCAAACTAATGATATATTAACATAAATAAAATAATCACAAAACCTATTTTCTCATAATTTTAAATAGCACTGACTATAGGAAACATTATAATATAGAAAATAATTTAGTTAAAGAAACACAATCAGAATAAGTATTTTCAGTCAAAAATTTGCAACAAATATATTATGTTGTTGACGATCGCGTTGTTTACGAGTTACCGGAAGCGTCCGTATTCCACCATAGAATGGCGAGGAGCGACTCGTGCTTCCCGCTCTGGGTTCGTTCGCCGAGTGTCCTTGGTTTTCCCGCTTGGCGCTACGGCAACGTCATGCGCGGTGCGATCTCTTCAAAGGGGTCCTCCAGTTTTAAAATTTTGACAATGAGGAAAAAATCATAAATGAAAAGTTTCATATAAAAATATTTTTTTGTGTATATAGTAAGCTTTCAAGCTTTATGAATTTTTTACAATATAGAAAGCTATTACAATAAAATGTCGATGTGAATTGAGCACTTTAACTAGTTTGCGGAGTAGCGGTTGCATCCGGTGGCTGATAAAGTGACCCAACAAACAGACATCTTGTCGGAAGGCTGGCAGTGATTTAAGTAAAAACATTATAAGCTAACGATAAAGTTAAACGCCTGGAGGCTACTTCACAAATCCTTGCTGCATTATTCCTACAGTAATAGCTTACGTAACATATATTGTACAATATAACTATAAACATATTGGTCGAAACTTTCTAACTTTTTTATTTATTTAGATTTTATTTATTAGATTTTGTGATATGAGGCCAGTCGTGTCGCAGCGGTACGAGGTGTGACTGTAAAACNCGCGGCGTTGAGTTCTGCCACTCAACACGCAATGCCTCCAGAATTCGGCAGAAAGTGGGGAACGGAGTGTCTTAACACTAGGTTCCCTCTGTCTACCCTGCTGTGTGCGGGATACAGCGTGAAGCTGATTTGGTTTGATTAGATTTTGTTGCAATTTGGTAACAAAATTTTATATAAATATATTAGACGTGATTTATAATTGTTTATTAAAAGAGTTAATGATGAAATGTGTAAAATTAAACCATTATAATGTTATAATTCAGTAAAGAATGGTGTATCTTATTACAATAAAATATAATAAATAACAATATGTTTAATCAAAATGAGAAAATTAAATTAAATGTACCCTAAAACAACAGTCTAGTTGATACAATCGAGAATGTTGACTTTGACAGGCGACAAACATTGGGCAAATATATTCCTCATGCGTCAAAAACTAACCCCTAGTAGAGTTTCCTTACATCCGTGTAAGCCGAACGTACAACATATAAAATACTATGTTTTCTACACTGACCTGACCACATACTCAACATACATATATAACACACTTGACAGGTGTAAATTCAAATTCGAGTCATGACAAAAATTTCGTAAAAAAATATTACCCTGTTTTAAAAATTCCAATATAGACTTGTCTCAGACTTATTAAGGATGCAAAGAAAAAATGCATACTATATTTTTTTAATTTCATGCTGTATGCCACATTTAGGAGAAAAACAGGGGGAACGTAGCGTTAAGACACTTTATTACTTTTACCTAATTTTCGAGACATGGCCTGTTCAGAAGTGAAACTCAACGCCGCGCATTGTCTTATTACTTACTAGCGGCCTGCCCGCGGCTTCGCCCGCTTGAACTAGATGATTATTTATTTAAGAAATAGATAGAGATATTGGAAACAGCTTTTACTATTAATTAATTGATTTGGAAAAGTATTCACAATGTCCTTTGTAAAATAACTGTAATGATTGCATATTAGCTCCTGTACAGTTTTTAAATTAGTTACATATATTATTAGTTAAATATATAATTCATATAATCTATAAAATAATCAACATCTTCGGTCAAGTTCGAGTTGTAATCATGAACTGAAAGTTCTGTACCGGTTTTATGAATCTAGATACACCAAAAGTGTAACTGATTAAAGTTAACATTTTGTAATAAATTAAGTACAGATAAAAAATTGTACCTAATGTTTTTTTCTGTGACATAAATACAAATGAAATACAAATAAAGATGTGATAGTTTTAAATATTTGATATTTCATCATGACATCTTCACGTGATCTTGAGATAAACAGTTTTGATGACGGACAGACGGACAACAAGGTGATCCTATAAATGTGTACTTTTTTATATATAAGCACAGAATAATACCTAATATATCATTACGCGCGGTCGCGCGTGGCCAAGTTCAGTAA
>JAAIXJ010001155.1:0-16692 GCA_013403705.1 Heliconius hermathena | reverse complement strand
TACCATTTGAAATACATTTACTTTTCAACATAATATATAAAATCTAAATAATTATTACATATAAATACAATAACCTCACAGACTAATTAATGACGCACATTTAATTTGTACATTGTATAAATTTGACATAAAAAAGCAGCTCATTTGAGAAAATAGATAAAGAACAATTTGTGTAGCCTTGATCATTCAAAACAGTACGTGACACCGCTCGTCTCGTTACTCCCATATTCAAACCACATCATCACAACCATAATGACTGCGTTCATAATGACCATGATCCTCATCATCACCATAATCCTCATCATCACCATGATTCTCATCATCACTATGATCCTCATCATCACCATCATTATTAGCCTATCATCGTCCACTGCTAAACAAATGCCTCTCCAATAATACGCCGCGGATCTTGATCATTAGTTCCTACGTATCCAGCCATTGCCATTTGTGACATGTAAAAAATGATAAATGCTTAATACCTACAAACGCTTATGCAAAAAACCCGTACTTATGTCTGTCTGTCTCTAAAAACTTATTATCTCAAGAAGGCGTGGAAATATCAAGCTAAAATTAATATGACACATCTCGATCAACAATACATTAAAACTGAGGAAAAATCAGCTTCTGAATTAACATAAGGTGGTTGGTGAGCAAAACCGTGTCGCATTCTATTGGTTTATTTTTGGTCTTCTTTTTTTCAAATTCAAATTACTCTCAGGTTATCTAATAATTAGAAAATCTCCTAATAATAAAATTAAACGAGTGCCAGTTCTTAGTACTATTATTCTTGGTTGTGTCAAAAGTCAACAGTGAAATAAATAATGAATAAAATATCAACAAGCTGATAATAGTTTGCTATTAATTTTCCTTTAGGCACAAGCTTTATTAAATTTCTATCATTTTCCATATTTGTAGGCATTATAAAATTCTATTAGGAGTTCTCGCTGTTTTTTTTTTGTCAAAAAAAAAATAATTTAAAATATAATGCTTACAATGACATTACTCAAAGTATTGTCCATCATTAGAGACCACTTTCTCCCATCTCTCTGGTAGCAATTGAATCCCCCGTCGGAAAAACGACTCATCTTTCGAGGCAATCCAGGAATCAAGCCATTTTTCGGCTTCTTCAAAAGAATGGAAGCGCTGCTCGCTTAAACCGTGCGCCATCGACCGAAACAAGTGGTAATCGGAGGGGGCTATGTCCGGTGAATACGGCGGGTGGGGTAGAACTTCCCATTGAAGTGTTTCCAGGTAAGTTTTGACTGGTTTTGCCACATGTGGCCGAGCATTATCATGTAATAAAATCACTTTGTCGTGTCTCTGCTCGTATAGTGGCCGCTTTTCTTTCAGAGCGCGACTCAAACGCATCAACTGAAGTCGATAGCGAGCTCCCGTGATAGTTTCATTAGGTTTAAGCAGCTCATAATAAATTACGCCCTGCTGATCCCACCAAATGCAGAGAAGAAGCTTAGAACCATGGATATTTGGTTTTGGCGACGATGTTGATGCGTGACCCGGCATGCCCCACAATTTTTTTCGCTTTGGATTGTCGTAGTGAATCCACTTTTCATCCCCAGTGACGATACGGTGCAGAAAACCTTTTCTCTTTTGCCGTTGAAGCAACAATTCACATATGAGAAAACGTCGTTCTACGTCTCTCGGCTTCAACTCATACGGCACCCAATGCCCTTGCTTTTATGATCCAAAAGCAAGGGCATTTCTTGTTTCGATCGATAGATATTTTACTATAATTTGAGGTTACATATAGTACTACTTTGGGGATTCGTTACCGTACAAAATTCCGTGCACAGAGTGCCGCAACGCCACCTTTCAAAAAACAAGCGAGAACTTATTCAAATGTTAATTTTAAAACTGGAAGCTAATGATAGTTGTACATTTATTGTAAATAAATTTTACTTCAAAAATTTATTTTCTTATTTTATTATCCATCCATCCATCCAATATCCTTAACATCAGATATCATTGATGTTGAAGATGAATGATGTAGGATCAATGATGAGAAACGAATGATGAGGGATAAATGACAAGAGACGAATGATGAAGGATGAATGCTTAACCTTTAACCTCGGGTGTCATTCATCCTCAAGTCCTATTCCCGGACATCATTGAATTCATAATTGCACCATTATCAAAATACGCCCCTTGACCTCGCGCAGTACTATTTTTCTATGTTCCTGAAATTCGAACAATATAAACTTGACTTGCATATATCATATTAACTTTTAATACATTTCTCAAATAAACTTTGTTCTCATATTATATAAAGTCTCTGGCATGCCAATTTTATAGGTGACGTTAACATAAAATTTTAAGAAATTCATAACTAATTCAAACGGCTTTAAACACTTGTCAAATATTACACATGATAACTGACACTGTCTAGTCTGTCAATAAATGCACAGAAGTGATATAGTTCAAATAAATAATATTTCAAGGTCCACACAATTGATAGTGTATCCCGATCGCGGCTTCACCAGCAAAATAACGAAAGTATTCGTGTTTTTATATATGTATATCGGTAGTTACTTAATAAAAAATAAATAAATCAGCTTCACGTTGTATCCAGCACACAGCAGGGTAGGCAGAGGAAACCTAGTGTTAACACACTCCGTTCTCCAATACTCCTCTACATATATTACCAGAATTAGAATAAAACACATGAAAATACTGAAATATTATATTAACTAACCAATGAATTAAAAAGTCTAATTTATCTACTACCCAAATAAGCGAAAACCGAACAAAAATATGAGTTAACAATAAATAGCAAATAACCTATTAAGCATCAGTTATGTATCGAAAATGTATGAAAATTGACACAACCGTTAACGTCGTATGCCGTAATTTTGAATCTGTAATAATTCTTATATTATTCTTGAGGCCGGTCGTGGCACAGCGGCACGAGGTGTGACTACAAAACCGACTGGTTGTGGGTTCGATCCCCACTCGAGGAGATGAAATATTTACTTAAATTTATATTTCCATTTCTTCGCTCTGGTGTCGAGGTTAAGCGCGGCGTTGAGTTCTGCCACTCAACACGCAATGCCTCCAGAATTCGGCAGAAAGTGGGGAACGGAGTTTCTTAACACTAGATTCCCTCTGCCTACCCTGCTGTGTGCGGGATACAGCGTGAAGCTAATTTAATTTATTTAATAATTCTTCTTAGCTTCTTTTTTGCTCTTCTTTCATCACTCATTCGTTCAACGTGGCCAAATTGCCGTAGCAAATTATTGAAGTGAACCTAAACCAGCAGGATGATCGACTTGTGTGCTACCGCAATCTTGGTTACAGTCACACAAACAACATTCAGATGTCAGTTATCCTTCACATCTAATTTAAATTGGTTTATTCGTTTAGGAGCTACGATGCCACAAGCATACACCAACCAATAACAATTCTTTGATTTTCACGATTATTACATATATTTTGTATTATACGTTTTTGGAAAACCGACGTTTCGAACACTACCTACCGTCTACCCGTGATCACGGACTACATTTCATTTAAAATGTGTTATAATCGTGAAAATCAAAGAACTTATTATGTGAACCAGTACGGACTGGAAAACGCGAATAAAATACACCATCCCCCTGATATTGTCGAGGGTAAACAAACGAGCATCAACATAAACATTACCCGAAATATTGAAACTATTGCACCAATATCACAAGCCATTGTACTCCAGCTTGTTTTAGATAATGATAGGAACAAACAATAGGGTTAATCACCCACAAGTTGTCCGCACATTTGCAATGCACTCATTTACCGCTGCTGTATCTTATTTGCGGTATATTGAACACATTTACAATAATGTTAATGGAGTAGTGGACCCAATCAAGAGATTAAAATCTTATATATGAATGTTTGCTACGTATTACTATGTACGTACTGTACGTACTGACAAGTGCATGGAATTAGAATTGTATGGAGTGGTTTTGTAGATTTTTATATTTTATTAATAAATTATTGAGTTTCATATTAGAATTGGAAACGTATTGCGTTATATTTCATATTTAAACTTATTATGTTTAAGTATCGTACGTTTATACGATACTTAAACATAATAAAACAATTTGATTTTTTTATGACTTTTTTCTGTTTGACCAGGTGTAACTGATATCCCAAACACGTTTAAAAATATTATTTAATAAATAATACCGTGGCTCGTGATGTGTCTAGTGGTTAGAACCGTTTATAATTGTGATCGTGAAGAACTCATAAAATCTTTAAGAGATTCAGAGGTAACAATGTTAAGAATTTTATATTATGCCATTAGAAGGTATCGCTTTAATAAACCATCATACATATACGCCATAACAAGCCAAGTTTGACTGCCTTCCGAGTTAGTCGCAGCAAATTCATACCGGTATATTGACAGTCACGGACCTGATTCAAGTGAAAGTCAATATATATATANTATATATATGAAATTAACTATCTGTGATGCTTAAAAATTTTCTAACGATCCTGCACGTGTTTAAAATCGCTGCTTTTTGTAAATCTAATGTTTTAATGGATTGGTGGAGATTTTTAGGAACGACACCTGTGGTAGAAATAACTACTGGTACTATTGTTACTTTCTTCAATTTCCACATTCTGATGATCTCGTTTTTTAGTTTTTCTGACAAAGTGTTTCGTATATTATGAGAATTAGGTATGGCGATGTCTATAATTTGTGCAGTTTTATTTATTTTATCTATGAATGTGATGTCCGGTCTATTGTATGGTACAGTTTTATCAGTCTATTGTATGGTACAGTTTTATCTGTCAAAATATAACTTATAAAATTCGTTTTCCAGTATAGATTCTGGGCTACATTTGTAATATGGTACTAGTAATGCAGAACTAAGTTTGTATTTTATTGCTAATTTCTGGTGAATTATATGTGCAACTTGATCGTGCCGGTGTTTGTAATCAGTCTGAGCGATTGATATACAAACGCCGCTTATATGTTGTATCGTTTCGGAAGCCCTATTGCATCGTCTACATATATCGGTGTCTAAATTAGCTTTTTTTTATAATATATTTTTGGTAGTTTTTTGTTTCCATCACCTGGTCTTGGATCGCCAACATAAACCCTTCGGTTTCAGGGAAGAGTTCTCCGCGTCTAAGCCATTCGTTCGACGCTGTGTTGTCAACGTAATTCTGACTTAGTTCACTCAAATGTCTTCCATGAAGAGATTTCTGGGCCCATTCTTGAATTTTAGTACGTTTTTCTGCGAGCGGATCATTTTCTAGTAAATTCTTGTCCTTAAGATTAAGTATAATTAGCTTTAAATCACTTTCTACTATGGATTCATGAAATGTGGATGTGTTACTTTTAGAATGGAAATATTTTCTTAGGTTTATTATCTGTTTTTTCTGTAAGTTTACTATATCTATTAACCCCCTGCCGCCATCAATCCTTTGTAATGTCATTCTCTGCACACACGATCTTGGGTGATGTTTACGGTTTTTAGTGACAGTTGTATTAATAGTGCGTTGAAGATTTTTTAGTTCGGTTTTGTTCCAAGATATGATTCCAAATGAATAAGTGAGAATGGATGTTGCATAACTGTTAATAGCTTTTATAGTATTATATTTTTTGAGTTAAGTTTTGATTTACTTATAGAATTAAGTCTATGTTTGAACTGTTTAGTTAAATTTGCTTTGATTTCTTTATGATAGGTTAACTTTGATTGAATATATCCCAGATATTTGTATGTTTCATTTTCCATTAATGATCCTATATGTTCCCCATTACTCAGTAAATACTCGTGCATATAGTTTTGTCCTGCTTTACTTGCATTAATTTTACATTTGTCTATTCCGAATTCCATACAAATATCTTGAGAAAATGTTTCCGTTAAATTTATTAGACTATTTAGTTTTTCTTTCGTTTCAGCATACAACTTAATATCGTCCATATATAGTAAATGATTAATTATTTTATATTTAGTTTTATGTGTCAAATTATTATTGGATTTCAGTTTATATCTAGCATGAGCCGAATTTAAAATATTAGACAGAGGATTCAACGCGAGACAGAACCATAAAGGACTTAATGCGTCGCCTTGAAATATGCCGCGTTTGATTTTAATTGGAACAGTATCTATCGTATTATCTAAGTTTGTTAATTTTAATTTTGTTGTCCATTGGTATTTTATAGTATTTTTTAAGAAATGTTGTATAGTTGGGTGTATTTTATATATATCTAACACTTATAATAACCAAGAATGTGGAATTGAATCGTAAGCTTTCCTGTACTCAATATACGTAGTAAAAAGATCTCTTTTCTTTTGTTGGGTTTGTTTTAATATTACAGAATCTACTATTAATTGCTCTTTACAGCCCTGGCTAGATTTCTTACAACCTTTTTGTTCTTCTGCAAGGATCTTATTATCTTCTAAATATTTATAAATTATTTCTGTAAGGCAAGATGTAATTATTTTGTATATTGATTGCAAGCAAGTGATGGGTCTATACTTTGAGGGATCATTAAGACTATTTGAATCTTTCGGATCATGTATGTGATTTCAACGGTAATAAATTCAGGCATATCTTGTGGATTTTGAATGAAGTGATTAATATGCTTAAGAAGATGTTTATGCATATATGTAAATTTCCTGTATCAAAAATTGTGGATAAAGTCAGATCCAGGTGCCTTCCAATTACTTATTTTTTTTATTTTTAACTGCAACATGTCAAGAGATATTTTATCAAATTGCGTATTTGTCTTCATCTGATTTTGCATTTGTTCATAATTAATTGAGGCCCAATACTTTTGAAAATCATTTGCTGTCGGTGTAGTAGAATTTTCATTGTCATTTCTCATAGAACTTTTTAGATTCCTGTAAAACTGTTTCTCGTTAAACAAAAACTGATTATTTTGAGTTTTACGTAATGTACATATTTTATATCTTTGTAATCTGCTGCTTGTTAGTGTGAGTTTTTGTTAAAGGGTGTCAAGAAAATGAAACAGTTCTTTATTTGGTTCTTCGTGCGTAGAATGGATTTTATAATTACTTTTTATTAAATTTACATGATGAATTACTTTCTTACTTCTATTACCTTTTATGAATTGAGTTAATCGGGCTATTTTAGTTCTCAGATCTTCTACTTTTTCTCGAGTCAGGTCTGCCATGTGTACTATAATATTTGGTGTAGCTCTTAGTTTTGCGCCATTAATTTTTGCTGCTGTCCACGCAGCACAATATATCGTGGTTTGAAATGATTGAAAAGTTGTATCTCTATTGATATATTCCGGTAACAATATTGTGTTTATATATTCTATTATTCGCGACAATTTTTTTGATGATCTCTGCCTCGGTATATGGTTCCTCTTACTGGGTTCAGTATTCGTAAAGTACGTCAAACATTCATTAAATTTGTTGTCTATTTCTATATTTCTATCTAAATTTGGTTGATCTGGACTGCAGTCATTTGTATTATTTAATAATTCATCGGTGTAATTATCAAAGTAATCTATTTCTTCATTGTTTGTATCGATTATATTAACAGTATTAATTTCTGATTGATTATTTTGAACCTCTATTTGTAATTCTTCAGCTATTTTAATTCTAATATCTTCTATTTTTTGCGCGGATAAAAGTTTATTTTTGACAATAGATCTCCTCTGATCTGCTATTCTTTGCTCTGAAATGTGAGCTAAATGCGGAAATCTGGTAATAAAGTCTTGATGAAGATATTTTCTGTAGGCTGTCTTATTCGTTTCTAAACATGTTATTTTAAAGTATGCTCTCAGTATAGCTTCATTGTATTGTTCGTTGCATTTCATACGTTGCCCATCCTATGAATTTAATATGTTATTATTTGTTTGAATCTGTTGGTCTGTACTAATTATATTTTCTAGTTCTTTTTTACTTCTTGATGAATTTTGTCTATTGTATTTTGTGGTAATCATTTATTACGTTCTATAGCCCTTCTTTGATCTCTAATATGTTGACGGGTTACTTTCATATGTGGATATTTTTGAATAAATTTGGTATATAACGGTAGAAGGTAGGTGCTAGTATCAGTTTCTAGTAATATAAGATGTAAATATGTACACAGGATAAATTAATTCATTTCTCTACTCCATTTATTGCGTACTTTAGGGATTATGAAGGTGGGTTCAGTTATATTGGCATTAGCCTCCTGCACAACATCTTCCAAAATCATGTTACGTCCTGAATGGACAAATGTAGGTGGAGATGCGTATGAATGATTTGATGAAGAAATACATGAGAAAGGATGATGATTGTTCGGCTGTATTATGTTCGGGATCTAGCCCGATGAGGGCCCGCCTGCTCAGCTCCTCATCACCGACGGCCCGTAAGCTGAGACACCCAGCGTCGGCTCCAGGTGCGCCCCGACGAACTCCGGGAAGCGGCCGTAAATTATATTTGTGATTACTTTTCTCCATAGTACAAAAAGGGGTTTTGGGATCGTTGGTTTGGATATGGTTAGCCAACTTCTTAGTGGCCTTCTTTAGTGATTACATAGCGTGTGTTAGATGTTATAACATTAATTATTAACCTGTACCTAATAGCACATAAGCCCCCCCACCACGACAAGGTGATCCCCTGGGGGGGTTATTATTATTATTATTATGAACTACTACGGAGTGTATTGATTTACAAGCTCCTGGTATGTGCTCCTGTTTCTGCATTCTCCCATTGTTGGGGACGTATTCCCTAAGTGCTATTATGATCCATTGTATTGTTAAAAAATTCTTAACTATGCGATAGGTGTTTAAAATAACAGCTTTTTGCAATTGACGATAAAGAAGTGGCTGAATATTGAGTTGCTGGAGACTTGAATCCAAAGTAATCGGTATAACTCCTGTGGTGGGAAGTATTATTAGTATCGTTTTGACTGTATTACCCTGCCATTGTGCTTTAAGTTCTATTGAAAGATCAGTATATTTAGTAATTTTATCTGAATGTGTCGCGGAGAGATTATGTGTGTTAGGTATTCCTACATCTATTAGGTAAACTGTTTTATGCTTTTTATCGTGTAAAGTTATGCCCGGCCTATTATGATGGATTTTTCTGTCAGTAATTATAGTCTTATCCCAATAAAGCAGTGGCGTAGCTGGGGGGGTGCGAGTGGTGCAGTCGCACCGGGCATCAAAAGGAAAGGGGCATCAAAGTCTACGATCAATTCTTCTAATTTTTTTTCAATCAAGAATCAAGAAATGTACAAGAAAAATGAGAGAATGAAAATGAAAAATATAATCTCGCTATCATGTCAATCGAACATGAACTAGTCGATACTTTTGATTTTGAAAATGTGATTAATGACTTTGCTAGTCAAAAAGCGCGTAATGTCCGTTTTAAATTTTTGCAATATTTTTTACCAAAATCTAATGTTATAACTTATAACTTAACTTAGCTTCACGCTTTATCCCTAGCGGGGTAGCCACCCCCCAGAGAACGGAACCCCAAATGCTACGGTCTCTACATACCTCTCTCGCCTCGTCCACTGTCATCAACCTCTTCATACATATACATGCCCTCCGGGGAGTCCTCATGCTTTTTATATGACTTTCCTCCAGTATCTTTGATACTGTGTTTTCGAAGGTCAACCGAGGTCTCCCTCTATCTCTCTTACCACTCACTTGTCCATCATAAATCTTTTTTGCCCTTTCATCACTCATTCGTTCGACGTGCCCAAACCAGCTGAGCGTGTTCTTCTTCATTCTCACCGTGACATCCTCGCTAATACCTGCCATTCTGTGTATCGCTTCATTACGGATTCAATCGGCTAAGCTGACNGTAGCCCTTACCCACTTATCGCAGGTGTAGGGCGATGTGCCTGCGCGTCGTTTAGCGGCGACGCCCTAGCCGTACCCAGTTTTATATGCGAACTTTTCATTGTAGCGGCGGATGGCGGTTTTTAAATGGAGCGACTGCCATCTGACCTCCAAAACCCCAATGTGGGGAGAAACCGAAGGGAGAGGAATAGGACAAATAGAAAAGGGGGAAGGATGGGTAGAAGGAGAGGATATGAAAAAGGAGGGGATTAAAAGAAGGGGGACACCACTTTTACGGACTGGACGGAGGTTATAACAAGTGGTGGCTCGAAAATCCGGGGTCGCGTACCCGTATGCCCAAGAACAAATATCGGACAGATATTAGTCACTGCACCCTGTGAATGCCGTATATATCTTCTTTACTGTGTTTTGAAATCAGAAATAATTTTGACCATTTTAAAGGGCATCAAGTCCTAAGCTGCACCAGGCAGCAAATACCCTAGCTACGCCACTGCAATAAAGCTTAAAATCTTTTCAATCTATTACAGCCTGAGGTATGTATTTGTAATATGGCAGGGTTTCAGTGATCAAATTTAATTTTTTTGCTAAATATTGGTGAATGATGCAAGCAACTTGATCGTGTCTATGTTTATAATCTGTTTGTGTTATAGATTGACAAGCTCCGGTAATATGCTGTATAGTTTTGCTGTATACTTAATGTCTATGTCTGCAGAAATCTATTTGTGTATCGTATATAATATGTTTTTTATAATTCCTGGTCTCAATAATTTGGTTTTGTATGGCTAGTATGAAGCCTTCCGTTTCAGGAAATAGTTCACCAGGCGGACTCAACCAGGCGGACGACGTTGTCTTGTCGACGATGGGGCTGAGTAAGTCACGTCTATGCCTTCCGTGATGGGATTTTGCCAACCAAGCCTCCAGCTTTTGTTGTGGTTGTATTATGGTTTCATTTAGCTGTGTTGAATGATTGCTTAAGCTATTAGGTGGTTATTTATTGTCTAACTCTGTAATTAATCTATGAAGTGATGTCTGTTGCGCTTGTGAGAATAGAAGTTTATATAGAGCTTTAGGAATTTAGTTATAAATGAAATAGCAATTTAAGGTTATTGAAGTAAAAGAAGTTACGAAATTCATAAATTTATTATATTTATTAGTAAAAGGATAATACAACACGAAATTATAAGAAAAGAGGTTTATAATATTAACCATTTTATTATTTATATACTACATAACAAATTTGGATAGGTTTCTATACTGTACAAGTATTTATATTATATTATAATGTACTAACGTTAATTTACAATTTATTTATTTATCTAGCAAATAGCAACATATAATAACCTGATATTTGAAAAACGTAACAATTTGATTCTTAACTTAAAATGGCTGACCACGAAGCTTCAAAAAAGAGGAAAGAGACCGATCTTTCTCGAACCCCACTATTTAAAGCTTTAGCCATAAACAAATGTCAATTGCCAATTACTACTGGCCTTAAATAAATATTATTTATGGTGATAATTCTATACATATATTTCTTATCATTAAGATAATTTTATAATAATTAATTATAAGTATTTTCATCATAATAATTGTCGGACGAACCAACAAATCAGACACAAAATCCAGCTTTTACAATAAATTTATTTACACTTGTTATATACACATATACTCTCGTAGTCACAATATTTAAATATGAATTCTAATGACAAGTTGTCTTGACAATATCTTAGAACGTAATGAACATGAGTGCCGTGTCGTTTGTGCTTATATTGGAAATCCACCGGAAAAGACGCAGCACACTACCGCCACTTAATACAATCGATAATGGAAACAATATCAAATGACGTACTCATAATTACAGTGACACCTATTACTACACTATAAGTAACTTATGCTAACATAATATATAATAATTTAAATATTAATTAAATATTTTATGTCCATAATTATTCTATAGTAATCTATTACTTAACCATCACATCATAGACATGTTTTAGAAACCAAATCATAGATAAATGCCAAATGTCAATTTGTTGTAAATGTTATAATTATATATATTTATTTCTTTTTATTCAATTACTGAATTATTGAGGCCGGTCGTGGCGCAGCGGCACGAGGTGTGACTGCAAAACCGACTGGTTGTGGGTTCGATCCCCACTCGAGGAGATGAAATATTTACTTAAATTTATATTTCCATTTCTTCGCTCTGGTGTCGAGGTTAAGCGCGGCGTTGAGTTCTGCCACTCAACACGCTCTGCCTACCCTGCTGTGTGCGGGATACAGCGTGAAGCTGATTAATTTTAATTTTTTTTTATTTTTAATTACCATCAACTCAATAAATCTATTACGCTCGAGTATGAAAAAATGATCTAAGTAAATGTATTAGTTCATTATGAAGATTTTTAATATCTATTATTCCTCTTCCCCCTTCATACTTAGGAAGAGTAAACCTTTGCACGCAAGACCGTGGATGATGTTTTCTATACTTAGTCATAAAGGTATTTACAATTCCTTGGTGTTTTTGTAACTCCATTTGTGACGACTTGATTATGCCAAAAGAGTACGTTAGTATCGGTATTACAAATGTGTTAATTGCTTTTGTGGTGTTATATGCGTTTAAATTTGTGTTTAAAACTTTTTGCAATCTGCTTTTAAATTTGTTATTAATATCTATTTTTATCTGTTTGTGATGAAATCGTTTCGACTGTTGATATCCTAAATATTTATAACCGTTTATGTCATCTATGGGGTCAATATATTCTCCAGAATTTAATTGATAGTTATTTTTTCTATGTGGCCCCTACGAATAGATAAAAGTTTACATTTATCTATGCCAAATCTCATCTAGACGTCAGTAGAAAATTCTTGTGTCATGTAGTAATTTAAATAAACAGCATATTTGAATTACTAAGACTAGATGCGTAAAGTTTGATGTCATCCATATATTATACAATAGGTGCGAGATGGTATGTTGAACATTGTTCAGGGTAATTTTATATCTTTTTTCGCTATTATTTAATATTAGAGGTAATGGATTTTATGCAAGGCAAAACGAGATAGGACTGAACGAATCTCCCTGAAATATATACCTTGTCTTATAATGTATTGGTTCTGTTTCTATTGTTTTTCCAAAATTAGTAATTTTTAATTGCGTAGGCCAGCTTTCCATGGTTATTCTTAAGATTATGATATATGGATATACTTTATAAATTTCTAAAACATAAATGAGCCCGGTGTGTTGTATGGAATCGAATGCTTTCTGATAATGAATGTACATTATGTATATATCTGTTTTATTTTTCGGAACAAATAAAAAAAGCAGCAAATATCTATAAACAGCTGGCGTGCGCAGCGAAAGTGTACTGGGGCCTAAATTCTGATGTCAGAAGAACCATCTACGTGGCGGTTGTGAAACCTATAATAATGTACGCTGCAAGTGCCTGGTCTAGGTCAACAGACATGCAAGCGATTCAAGATCAGCTAAACGCGCTCCAGAGAGGTTTTGCTCAAAAGATCTGCAAAGCGTACAGGACGGTGTCTTTAGTATCCGCGCTTTCGCTCTCTGGTCTATTGCCATTAGGTATAAGAATTAGAGAGAATGCGAGCCTCTACAAAGTAAAAAGGGGGTTTTGTACAAATTACCTCCCATCTGGAAAGGATATTTGAGGTTGAAGAGAGCTATCTAAGCAAGCCACACCCGTCAGCACAAATAGCTATCGAATTTGAATTGCTGAAAGACTTGAATCCCAATACCATCGAACCACATCATATCGAGGGCGCCCAGATTTTTCTTGGCTAGTAAAATCAAAGGAAAAGTGGGAGCAGCCATGTCACGATGGGATGCAGGAAAGGAGACCGGTTGTGAAAAATTCAGTGTACATCAAAACTGCGCGGTCTTCCAGTCCGAACTTTATGCACTAGACAGACTCCAGATCGTCACTGGAACTATTTAAGAAATCCTAATTCAGGACACCCCCTAGCAACGACAATAAGGGAAAGCGTGAGGGAGATCAAAGCACAGGGGCGAGAAATCAGATTGTTCTGGCTCAAAGCATACGTAGGTATTGCTGGAAATGAACGTGCCGACGAACTAGCAAAAACAGCGGCACTCGCAGGTTCTGATCAGGACTATGACAAAATTCCATTTTCATATGTTAATATATTATATAAATAGAAAAGAATCTGTCCACATATGGCAGGACTAATACGAAACGTCCCAGACAGGAGCAGTTACAAAGAGATTCCACCCAGATGTAAAAATAGCATTCAGAATGACAGAACGATGGTGTTTGCACCGTTACACGTCCATATGCTAACGGGACATGGTGGCATTGCAGAATATCTGTATCGGTATAAGCTAAAAAATTCTCCGATTTGCGAATGCGATCTAGAAACACTATCCGTAATCCACAAATTGCATTCGAATGTCCAAGATTTGCTGCTTACCACTTCGATCTCCAAACGCATATCGAGATATACCTGACCGAAGCCAATCTTCCAAGAATTATGGTGAATCCTATCTCTCCTCGACTATGCCCTTGTAGTGGTTAACAACAGTAATTAATTTTAGTAGTTGAAACTGAAAGGTTGGGCATAAGCTTCTGCAAGCCTAGAAATCACAAATACATCGCGATTTCACCTGGTCTGGCTAGTCTGTTGAATGGTAGCACTAAAAAAATCGCAGTAAGACGCAAAATCTATGAAGCGTTACCCACGAGGATGGTTAGTGACATTGCCTGTCGAATAGTGAAATCGAAAAACAAATCGATAATACTGCTCGATTGTTGCTCCATAAACTGAGTGAGACAACAGAACAAGGGCCACGAATAATAAGCGTAGATGCCATGGTGGTTGAGTATAACAGAGGAGAAGTGGCAGACCGACTGGGTTGCATAATGGCCTCCAAACAACATGAGGTCATAGTGTACGAGGACAGAGGTGATGACCTCAGTTACCTTAAGCTTGCACAGTCCAGCACCAAAGCAGATCATCCACAAACACCCCTTTTAACCACTGAAAGTGGCTCAGAAAGCCTTCAACGATTGACCGCAGAAGACAAAGCCAAAAGTCCAGAGACAAAACACGCAGCTGCGAAGTCCATATGCAGTAGCTTTAGTGCAATTTTAAGAAACGTATTTGGCAGAAGGAAACTTTGAGCGGATGGCAGACAGGCGGTGGCACTGAAGAAGTTCACAAGGAAGTCGTCAGAAGTTCCAGCGATAACATCCCGGCCAAAACCTACAAAGGCGGCAATGGATATTGTACAACCACAAGACTTCTTACCAATTCCAGAACACGAGGACCACTATAAGAAAGCCATGCTGGAATTCCTTGCAGTTCTGAAAGCTACCAAACAAGACAAGCTCAGAAGGTGCGAGGGAATTATACTTGCTTTCCAAGGTGGATACTCAATTTTGGAAATAAAACTTAAAGAGGCAGAAGGCACGATATTTAATAACGATAGCGGCCAGACCATCGCGGGAAGCATGAAAGGCACTTATATGTCAGCATACAATGCAACATGGCTTTGTCGAATTTAATGAAAAGGACACCAGGAGAACAGGATAGTTCAAATTCAACACGCCTGCCAATGATCCCATGGTGGTTACTGCAAAATGTACCCGGATTATGCTGGAGGAAAGAATGCTGGAAATGGCTCTACGACTAGATAACACTCTAGAATCTACAACGTTATTTACGTGGAAGGTGCCCAAGATGATGTGGGTCAACGGTGTTCCCGGGTGTCGTAAGACAACGTAGGATAGTAGAACAATTTGACTTTGCTAGGGATACAATCGTAACAAGTACGACGGAAGCAGCCAACGAACTTCGAGAAAGGCTCTCGGAATATAGGCTCTAGGCTCTAGGTATAGGGGATATGGTTAAAATTAAAATCCGCACTATGGCTTCAATGCTGGTAAACGGAGCACGACGAAAATCAGACAAGTGTAACCGCTTGATAGTCGACAAAGCTTTAATGAACCACTTTGGAGCGATAGTGATGGACAGCAGAATCTCCGGAGCCGAGGAAATTCTTTTAATAGGACATATAAATCAGCTACACTATATAGACCGAGAGAATCTCTTCGAAATGATTTACCGTAGACAAGTCTTTATGAATCAAAACTTAGTGTGTACTCACAGTAGTCCCATGGACGTCCCCTACGCCTTGCGAGAGATATATCCTAGTATATACTCGTTCAGAGGGGAGTACGGTCCCTTTTCTATGAAGAACATCAAGATGACACCAGTACCGAGAGATCTAAAATACACACTGTATCATACATTTACCCAGGAGGAGAAAGAATCTCTGATCGCCCAGGGATGGGGAGGAGAAACAGGTTCGAGGGTGCTGACAATTCACGAGTCTCATGGTCTGACCAGCACGACCGTTATAATGGTAAACACCAAATCTATTAGGCTACAGCTGCATGTTAGCGTTTCGCACGCCGTCGTAGAAATACACCGACAATACTCGGTACACCGACAGCTGCACGTACTATAGCGAAGGTAAAGATGACGCAGTCAAAATGTTAATTCAGAACGCGACGGGGGCAACGTCAAAACACATTGTGGAATATAATTAAAAGATGGCTTTGAAAGATAGGAACGCAGCGGTCACCTCTTCCACCATAGCGGCCATGCCCTAATCCTAGTGCAAAATTCCTCACATCCAAATCAATCATTATAAATGTTTAGCTTGTACTTATAGTTATGTAATTAAATATATATTGTAATATGTAAAATTGTTAAATATAAGCACTCGCTTAACACCTTAGATCTAAGGAAAATTTTGTAAAATAATGTAAAGTTAAAAAACAACATTTTCTTATTATAGGTATTAATTGTACGTAAACAATAATGTAATTAATATATATGAAAAATAAATTAGATATCTCTATATATAATAAAAG
>JAAIXJ010001146.1:0-16330 GCA_013403705.1 Heliconius hermathena | reverse complement strand
TAGTTAAAAGTGCCATAACTACAGCACTACGCGACGCTAAGCACTTCAACTGACTGGCAAAGCGGCTATTAAGAAAATATGTTTTTCAATTATTTTAAACGAACTGTCTGTGAAACAATTTTACGTATTAAAAGTTTGGATTTGTTTGAAATAATAGGTAGTATAGTATAGTATATAGTTCAGTATAAGTAAAGTAAATAGTATTTGATAAAAGCAATGTGGCAAATCGTGGTGCAGGAGTACAGGTACAAATAAAATATTTAATAATTTATTTCTTCGTTCTGATAACGAGGAAAATCGTTGCGGTGAGTTCCGCTACTCAGCACACTATGCCTCCAGAATTCGTTGAAAATTGGGGAACATAAATGTGTTATGGGAATTGAGTGTTTTAACACTAGGTTCCCAGGTTCCCTCTGCCTATCATACTATGTGCAGGATACAGCGTAAACTTAAAAAAACAAGCTTCCTATTGATTACTAATTTTAAATCCAGAACGACTTATAAAGGTTTGCATTGGTTTATAGATAATGATAAAGATTTATTAAGATAGAAAGATTTAATAAAGGCCGGTCTCCGGTCAGTTAAAAATAAAGGGCACAGGGGCACAAAGTGTGAATGTAAAACCGACTGGTTGTGTGTTCGATCACCACTCGTGGAGATGAAATATTTACTTACTTAAATTTACTTAAATTTATATTTCCATTTCTTCGCTCTGGTATCGAGGCAAAGCGTGGCGTTGAGTTCTGCTACTCAACACGCAATGCCTCCAGAATTCGGCAGAAAGTGGGAAATAGAGTGTCTTAACACTAGATTCCCTCTGTCTACCATGATGTGTGCGGGATACAGCGTGAAGCTGATGTATGATATATGATATATTTATTAAAATAAAACAAGATTAGTTAACAAGATTAATAAAAATGTTTAACAAATATTGGTTTCTCGCGCTTTCTTGTATATTGAACAGAGAAAATCTAATACTATAAACACTGCACTGACACGTCTAAAAACTATAAAACATCATATAAAACAGAACAAAACACCTTATGAAATGTCACTTTGTAAGTACTGCATTCTATTTTAGAAGAGATATAACAATATTAAACTATAAAGTAACATTTTGTAAAATGCTACTTCCTATATGCTACTAATATAATATGCTACTAATTGAATATATTTTTTAATTTTATAGGTGATGGCAGTACTCTAATTGGAGCTCTTTTTGACATGCATTCTCCCATTGTGTAATATTGTCTCTTTTTTACCGTACAATCTCCTTTGTGTGTTCTCCATACAACGTGATATAAGCGAAGAAAATAGTGCTCAACTGGCACGCCCGAAGCGCCATAACTCCATTGCGCGTCATAAATAAATAACTCAATTGAAACTCGAAATAAAACAAAACAATAATTACAAAATCCTAATAATATTAATGTGATAAGTGTGAGAATGATTGTTTGTCCCTTTTTCCCGACTGCTAAGGAAGGGTTATGTTTTTCGCGCATATCTTGTATGTATGTAATATTCTTTATTACCTCATATCTCCAAAACCGCTGAACGGATTTACATATTTGAGGTATCGTTAGATTTGTATTAACAGCCTAAGTGTATAGTGTCTTAGATAGGTGACGTTAAAAAAAAACAATCATGGCGGCTGTGGGACGCCTTTGGACTTAGTGAAAAAAAAATTTTTCGTTTCGAATACCACAATATGGGTATCAAATTCAAGAGCTTAATACGAGGATTTCAAAAAAGTATATCATGATTATCATTACCATAGTGAATTCTAACAAAAAAGTGAAAAATAAAAAAAATATTTGTAAAAACAAAAACCCCGACTGCATAAAAGTAAAAAGGAAATAAACAAGCTCAATACTTTATTAGGATTAACAGTCGGGACCTATAAGTAATTCTTCAATCAATAAAATCTTTACCAGGAACCCCGCATAATTTAAAGAGGTGCCGACTGTTAATCCTAATAAACTATTGAGCTTGTTTATTTTCTTTTTACTTTTATGCAGTCGGGGTTTTTGTTTTTACAAATATTTTTTTTTACGCAATAACCTCTAAAAAGATTTAGATAAAACTACAGTAATATAGCTCATACAACAAATGTAGTATAAGCAAGCAGTATATGTATACAACAAATGTATTGTAGGAATCCCGCTCAAATGGTTTCAGCTATTATCGCGTTTTTTTTCCCAAATGTGATTCGTTTGTGACATAATTACTTTGAATTGTCTACTATGGCTGCGTTTTAAGGAATTTAGGTTGCACATTACTCTATGTCTACAAAGAACTTGAGGATTTTTTGGTCAAGTTATGTAAAAAACTAAGATTTAAATTGTACATATTTCCTTGTGGGCATCTGATTGTAATCTTGACGGTTGTGGGTTCGGTGTTCATTCAGAGGAATTATTTGTTTGTAAGTAGAGGGTGTAGGAAAGCAAGTGCTTTTCTTTCCCGAGAGTGGCGTGTGATCCCGGCCTAGAATAGGATCATCCTGGTACTGGTGGTGTCGTAAGAGGCGACTAAAGTACGTGTGGTAGAGTCACGTCGCCAGCAATGGCAACACGCATGGGCAGACTCGACCGGATCATTACCACCCCCGGCATTTAAAACCGGCGTTAAGTAGTGGCTTTATGCCACTGCGTTTCGCATCAGGTAATGCCGGGCTCCAGCGCCCAACCCACCTTAAAGGCCGGGAACGCACCTGTGGCTCCTCTCGTGTTGCATGGGATTGCGGGCGGTGGTAATCCCATACTATCAGGTGACCCGAACGCTCTTTTGCCTTGTCTTTTCTATAAAAAAAAGAGAATATCCCGAAATTCTCACAGAAATGGGAAAAGACAGGAAATGTTTACTGTGAAACAAAGTGATTTATCATTAAATCCCGTCTTCTTGCCGAAGTTAACCCTGACAAGTCATAATATTACCTTTCTGGAAAGTAAAGCAGCATTTGTGAGTTACAAGCGCACAGAGCACGCTAAGCGAAGTTAATTATGAAACTCGAAGTCGTTTACAAACTTCTAACATATTGTCATGAGTTACTAAACATATTTTACTGCACATACGTATATTCTACTATGGTAATAAGAATAAATGTTTTGTATGTAATATTTGTGGATATGTTATTATAAACTGAGGGCGGTCGTGGCGCAGCGGCACGAGGTGTGGCTGCAAAACCGACTGGTTGTGGGTTCGATCCCCACTCGAGGAGATGAAATATTTACTTAAATTTATATTTCCATTTCTTCGCTCTGGTGTCGAGGCTAAGCGCGGCGTTGAGTTCTGCCACTCAACACGCAATGCCTCCAGAATTCGGCAGAAAGTGGGGAACGGAGTGTCTTAACACTAGGTTCCCTCTGCCTACCCTGCTGTGTGCGGGATACAGCGTGAAGCTAATTTAATTTTTTTTTAATTTTATGTTATTATAGTACGTACTTGAGGATGAATATGCCACTGCGTCACAATGGCCCACACGGCAATAGAAGCGTACATTTAAAAGAATAACTTGAAATATTTTTTTCAGTTATAATTTTAAAAATATTACTGTTTTAACATTCAATTTATTCACTTTTTATTATTTTTGCACAAAGCAAGCAAAGTATATTAAGTTGTTTGTTGTCTGCCTTTGTTTAGCTAAAAATCTTACGATTTTAAAAATTTGATATTATAAGCTCTCATTTCGCGAAGCAAGGTTTGTGTTATATTTTACATAGAAAATTTTTATCACTGCTTTCGAAAATAGCATACTTAAGAAATTAATATGTATATATTTTCTATATATTTTATATTATGTATTATATACTTACCTACTGCGCACGTAGAAGAAACCCTTCTTATCCCCCTTCCTCTATTCATTTTACATTAAAATATCTACTACAAAAACTCTCTCCTCCAAAATAAAACTGGAACTTACAATCATCATAACTAAAGCCTAACTACACTGCAAGTGTATACACAAATAATATCACAATGAAAAATGCATATAAAAATTAAGAAAAAAACAAGCAAACATCGTGCGTTGTTTACCAAAGCGTGGTTACAGTACAAAAGGAGGCTGAAGTGATTTATCATTATTGTAAAAATATGGTAAAGGTGGGAAGATAAAAAAAAAGAAGTATGCTACTGACAAATATCGTAATACCTATAACGGATTACGTGGCGTAGAATGCTGAGAAATAGCATGTAGGTTCCTTTGAGATTGAAGGGGAACACTAAGGGAATATTTCTTGAAATAGGGGAACGGGGGAAAACAGGATTATCAACTTCACGCTATAATAAATTGCTATAATTAATTTACTTTTAAAAATAACTTTTCGTCTAATGGGTTTTAATTTTTCAGATTTAATATTTTGTTATAAAAAAAAATAAGTGGCCACAGACCACCCGTATATAGGGAGCCCCCATTACTACGCCCATGCCTATCCTATATATTATAAGGATGATGCATGAGAGTAAAAAAATATTTAAAAAATTTACAAAACTTCATTTGATGTTTTGCAGGTTAAAATATGTTAAGAAAATATTAAACATTAAGAATCAAAGATTTTCTTTCGTCAGAATATTTTTTCAGGTATCGCAAGGCAATGTTTTTTTAGGCAAAATTAAGAGCAACCAGCAATTTTTCAAATTTAACAAATTAAATTTAGTTTAACAAATTTTAGTTATCTTTAATAATTATAATAAAATGAAAAAAAATCACATCATCATCATCACACAAGAAATATCTGGTTTCTTGTAAAAAACTCGTTCTTTTTAAACTATACTTTAAAATGCATCAGATATTATAAACATCCTTACACCAGTGAAAAATATAAGCTATTTTTTCAACTTGTATTTTTGCGTTGAAAATTGCTCCGGGGCTTTAATAAATGGAGAAGTAGATCTCGCCACTAGCTGTTTAGAGAAATATATTTGCTCCTTAGTTTTTAACATTTCATTTCTTATAGTAAAAGCTTAACTAAAAGTATTTTTATTCCTTCAGTTGACAGATTACGGTATATTTGTAATTTGTAGTTAAAATTTTATCAGGTGGAAGATGTCGCTTTAAATCCTTTCTTAGACTGCTTCAAGCACAGTATAATAGAGAATGAGAGAAGGTAGATAAAAAGAACATAAATTAAAAGTCAGGTTGCCAGCAGGGTAGGTGGAGGGAACCTAGTGTTGACAAACTCCGTTTTCTTGATTTTGCGTGTTGACTGATGGAATTTAGCACCGCGTTTTATTAAACCAGACCTTTTTATTTCTCTTTGTAGATTATGCCACCAAAACTAATGATACTAATATGTTTTTTTCACGCTTTTTTCCGCATATAGCAGGTTAGGCATAACAAATCTGGGTCGAAGCACTGGTTACTAAGTATCCGAAGGCTTTCTAAAGGAAGTATAACCAAGATCTTTAAGTGACAAATTTCCAGAGTATGTCCCGAGTATATCGCCAAAATCGGCGAGAAGTTTGAGAGCTACTCATCTGGAACTTATGATTTTGGAGGCCCCCTCAAAGGCGATACTTGGTAGCCTTAGCCAACCTTCGCTTCCACAAATACGCACAGGATATGACATCTTGATCCATATGGCAAAATTGAAATTTGATTTCTTGGGCGCTCTCTTTGCCTGAAACTTAACTTTGGATGACCGAGTAACAACGCTGCCAACCATTCCGCGGTGCCATAGCTCAATGCTTGAGGTTAAATTAAACCAAAAAACTGTTATGCTGTCCTTTTTGGACATCCACAAGTCGAGTGAGCCAGATGGCATCTCTTCTTTAGTGTTCAGTTCATGTAATCCTGAGCTGACACGCGTTTGTTTCGGCACTCTGACTCAGTCGGCGTAGTCCCAGGCTCGTGAAAAAGCACATTAATCTACCCGATCCCAAATAAAAACGATAATATGGATCCATCATACAGCCCTATTGCTATCGCCTCCCTACTCTCGAAAGTGATGCAGAGCATAATAAATAGCAAGGTTTGGATATACATATATATATGCTCTTGGTTTATCTGGAGGATCACCGATTGATTAGTGGCCGTCAATATGGCGTCATGGTCGCTCAACCGGTGATCCGGTCTGGTTTATCAAATCTATCGCTCGGCTGCGCCTATTGAAAACAAGGAAGAGGGCCTGGCAGTTAGTTTGGACATAGCGAAGGCTTTTGATCCTGTGTGGCATGTGGCGCTCCTTGCTAAGCTTCCATCTTATAAGCTTCCAAAGAATTTATGTAAGTGGATCGCCAGCTTTTTAATTAGGTGCAGCATCAAGGTCGTTGTCGACGGTTTTTGCTATGAACACATACCCATGAACGCTGGCGTCCCTATGGCTACGTGTTGTCCCCTACGCTGTTTGCTCTGCATATCAATAACATGTTAGAAGATTCTAGCATTCATTGGACGCTGGTTACGCCGGCCGCGCAAGTCCATCTCGGTAAAACGGTGATCAGTGCCAAAATAAACTTATATCTTCTGTTGATATATCCTTCAATAATGTCTCCTCATAGAGTGAGAGGAACTTGGTTCAATTCAACTCCAGAAAGACACAAACATGCGTTAACCACTAAAAAAACACCCCATCTGTCGCTTCGCCAGTCTTCAAAAACACTCTCCATATAGCCACGCTAAACATTAGCATATTGGGCCTTAGAATTTCGAGTGACAGCCGGTATCGCGATCGTCTGGAAAGCAAGGCCATATTATCCTCAAAGAAGCTGGAGGTCATCAGTAGAGCGAGTCAGTACTTCACTCTAAAACACCGATTGGCAGTGTATAGGGCCTAAGATCGGTCTCATATGTAGTACTGTTCTCATCTCTGGGCTGGTGCACCCCAGTATCAGCTTGACTCATTTGATCGCATACAACGTAAAGCCGTTCGAATCGTTAGGGTGTCAGTGTTCTGTGAAAGGCTTGACAGAGAGGCAGAGAGAGAGAGAGAGAGAGATGTCTCCTCATTGTGCGTTCTCTACCGCATTTATCATGGGGAGTGTTCTGGAGAACTGTTTGACCTGTTACCTGGATACGTGGCACTCTACTACTGTACGGTTTCGTAGAAATTTCCTTCAATACACACACGGAACTGTGGAATGACCCACCTGTGGCATTGTTTCCCGATATATATGATATGAGTACTTGCAAAAAGCACGTCTATCTCCACCTTAAAGGCCGACAAAGTACCTGTAGCTCCCCTGGTGTTACTCGGGGTCTTGGCGGCAATGATCACTTACTATCAGGTAGCCCAAACCATTATCCGTCTAAGGGCCTCATTTGCTGAACGCGATTTGTGGTAAAATATTGATAACTACTCTGTTATGTGTTGAATGGATAAATTTTTTATCATTTAATTTTTATTTTAGCAATTGGAGAATATACATGAACCTATACTTCTGTAGTAATATTGTTCACTTTAAGAGTTTTTTTATATACAGCAATCTAGTATTTTGTGTGCAGTAGTACAGCTACAATATTTTTCCCTCTTTCTGTTCAAGTATGGTTTGCATAAAAATCTCTTTCTTTACGAGAAACGTCTGAGTACAGAATCCAAAACACATTAGTGAATAACAAAGAAAATATTAATATTAATAGAAGAAAATATGAATATTCACATACGTTGTACTCACTCTACATCTACAAGTTATTCCTTTGATCTACATTATTCGTTGTAAATCATTGAATCGAAACTCAACCCGTAGTTGCTCCAAGCGATTTATAAATGAAATTGTAATAATAAAACGATTCAATGGAAATAGGATTAAGCAATTGTCGATTTGCTTTCGTTAGTACAGCAATAACAGGCTTGAAATGATAATTTAAAATTTCATTCCATTTTAAGAATATTTTTTGCTACCTTTTTTTTATGAAAAAGGACAAGGCAAACGAGCGTTCGAGTCACCTGACGGTATGTGATAACCGCCGCCCACGACCCTGCACAACACCAGAGGAGCTACAGGTGCGTTGCCTGCTTTTAAGGTGGGTTGGGCGCCGGAGCCCGGCATTACTTGATGCGAAATGCAGTGGCATAAAGCCACTACTTCATGCCGATTTTAAATGCCGGGGGTGGTAATGATCCGATCGAATCTGCCCATGCGTGTTGCCATTGCTGGCGACGTGACTCTACCACACGTACTTTAGTCGCCTCTTACGATACCACCAGTACCAGGATGATCCTATTCTAGGCCGGGATCACACGGCATAGCTAGTTAAAAGTGCCGGTTAGAAATTATAGGAAATTAAGATTCAATACCACATATATATGTATCTGTGTATTAACATTCTTGTGAGCGCATCACTTAAAGGGGTTTTTTTTCTTTGAAAAAAAAAAAGTTTAAAAGATGTGATTTGCCAGATTTTTATTATACAAAGGTCTATCATCTTTAAGCATTTAATTAAATAAAGAAATATATATGCAATATATATATTTTTTATATGTAATATTATATATTTAAATGTATGAAGATGCAATAAAATACAATGTATTAGTTATAATAATATTGTAAATACGTTTTTTTAATCTTTGTGCTTTATCCTGCATGCTATGCATATCTATAATATATACGGCTAGAAATGATAATAATTCAATCCCCCCAGTGGGGACCGAACTCACACTCATCGCGTTTACAGCCAGATTCTGTTTCACTATACGTACTGAGTCACTATACGTACTCTTGGAAACACTTGGAAACATGCTGATATCTCTATATTATAAATAATAGTAAAAAATAAAATATTGTCTTTTTGAAAATGTACGCCCAAACTCAACTACACCAAATCATCTCACTGTGATTGCAGCATGTATATCAAATTAGTCACCCGACTGCATCTAATTTAAATAGCTTCATCTGAAACTAGATTACGTAGGTTTCTAGCGTTTATTATAATATGTAATATTTAGGGGAAATTAAAGAGTTTCTTTTTTATATTTTCTTTGCAGTTTCATGTTTTTTTCCGCATAGCAGGGTAACTTCGTGTTAAGGGGCTTAGTCCCAACTTGTCACTCATTCAAGACCGACACCGCTTTGTTTACCAGTACGTGCAAAAGAAAACAATTTAAAAATAAGCATTCCCTGCCAGTACGATCCGAGTCAGACCCGGGAGTGGCTATGGCAAAACAACCCACCTCCTTCAGATTGTGTCCCTCCCAAAGAGTGCTAACCCCTAGTCCATCACTTGCAGTGGCCAACTTGGAAATCGTTAAATCGATTACGTAGCCAAGTTGGCCGATGCAAAGAAAATGTCGTAAAATGGGAATACGCTCTGGAGGATCAAACAACGTGTGACTGCGGCACCAACCCACAAACAATGGGACTATCTGCCGTCTTTCTGTCCTGTCTGCTTGCTCGTTTGACAATCTGGATAAGGCAACAGATAATGCCGTCAACGTGGCTTTGGCAAACTCCAGTTGGCAAACTCCAATTTAAGAAATCCAGTCATATGACACAAAGAAGAAGAAATATCGAACTCACAACCATAGCGTTTACTGGCATAGACTACCCATTGCGCCACTACCGACTTAATTATTTCTTTTTATTAGCTTCCCACTGTATTTTGGGAACCTACTTTTAAAACACGATGTTACTCTTTAAAACAATTAACTAAAATATTTAATTTCCTCGAGCGAGAATAGAACCCAGAACTTATCGCGTTTACAGTCCCACTTTGTCTCCTTTCCACCGGGCCTTGTATGCCAAATATACATATAAATTTTACAAAGAGTTTCTATTATAAAAAGTACTCAACTACAAAATGGTTATAATACGTAGTTAGTGTTTGTTCGCAAGTTTACCAACGTTACTCCATAAAGCAACTTCGAAACCGACGCGACGGCGGATCAACTAACTAATTGACAGACAAGCACTATCCTAGTTTATCTTATACATTAATTTGTACGCTTATATAATACATAGTTCACAATATATCAAAGGTCTTTATGGTGCAGCGGCACAACCGTGTAATTGTAAACACGAGGGTTGTGGGTTCAATTTTCATTTTCAAAGAGAAATTTGTTATTTATAAATATTTTTATTTCTTCGCTCTGGTAACAAGGCAAAGAACGCCGATGATTACGGCCACTCAGCACGAAATGTATCAAAAATACGACGGAATGGGCAACGGTGTCTCTTAACCCTATTGACAAAGAGACAAAGCGCGGCGTTGATTTTGCCTTATATCATGTAAGTTGAGTGGGTTTTATCAATAATACTAACGAGCAAACGCGAACACTTGTTTATTCGTGATTGACAACTCTATAAATAAAAGACGAGTGACAGATATAGGAGTAAGGAAATAAAAACATTTTAAGTTATACATTGTTTTAAAATAAGATATTTCTTTATTGTGACACTGCCACAAAAATATTTTTGCTTTTTTTGTTGCTTTGCCTCATTACCAGACCGAGGAAATGAAAATATTAAACAATTCATTCTCCTGAGTGGGAGTTGAATCCAAAACCATCGCACTTTACAGTCACACGCTGTGCCACAGCGCCATGACACCTCTTATTCAAATATTATTTATAAATAAATATTTCGGAACTTTTAATGAAAATCGTGCTATAAGCGTAGAGCTGTGTTAGTTTTCTCAAATATTGATTCATTATAAAGTTAATGAGAGCATAGCAAACTAAACGATGAAAATTTTAATACGTTCTGGGATTATTGTAAAGTTGATACATAGTGTGAGGGGACATATTTTTTTACGTTGCCCTAGAGGGTTGTTTTCGTTATTTGGAAGGAAACAGGTTTGAATTTTTTGGTTTACAACCTTTGTATATTACAATAGAGTCGCTTTGGGTCTCTGTCCGAATGACATTTTGCAAATGATCTTTCTTTCAGCTTCGCTTTATTATAACACATAGATTTTCATTAATATATTTCCGTTCCCCACTTTCCGCCGGATCCTGGAGGCTGAGTGGCAGAGCTTGACGCCGCACTTAGCCTAAAATATTTTTAATTTATTTGTTAAAAATAAACTAGAATTCTAATAACATAAGAATATAGCTACATAGAAATAATATCGCGTAGACACCCAAATAGTAAAAATATTTATCTAACCTAAATGCAGCGAAGTGTTTGTTACTTTGTTGCGCATTTTTGGCTCGTTCCCAACAACTGTATAGTAGAGTATACGAGTTTGGAGAAACAATAAGTGGTAAATATTTTGGTATTCTATCGCTTGTCGGGTATCTTTTGAGTAAAAAGTATTTATGCCAAAACATTTTGCCAAAACATTAATAACTTTTTTTGACTCTACTCTCAGCTGTGGGTTCGATTTCTACTCGGGGGAATGAATAATTTTCTTATCTTCGCTGTGATAACAAGACAAAGCCGCAAAGCAAAGCGCAAAGCCCTTACGTCAAACATACAGATGACGTTCATTTATTTATAGATAACACTAGCGGACCCGGACGCGGCTTCGCCCGCTTAAACTTTACGAATGCTTATAGATATATTTAGGAAATTGTTTGTGAAAATATGTAACTAATTTACATAAAAAAAAATATAAGTAAACGTAACCATAGTAAAATATTAATAAAAAACTAAACAAAACCAGCTACATTATTAATAATTTTATCTCTTTCTGTCTTTCTATTTCCCCGAGCTAATATCCAGAATAACTGAACTAATTTTTATTGGACTTTCAGTGATCGATTTTACTGATTTACCCGGGAAAAATCTTTTTACTCGTTTTCCTTGCGCGCGTACATAGATACTATATGAAATAACTAAAGTCCTTTTTACATTAAATATGATAAGTTTTGCGAGCAATATCAAATAAAATCCCAGAAAACTAAAACCACAATTTATTAAGTGTATAACAACGGTATAGATAACCATCCAACCAAGATGAAATAACCAACAATTCTCTCCTTAATACTTAAATAATATTACACCGATGCCGCGCAGGGCCGCAACTTACACCACACCAAGAAATTTATGAAAATCTAACTAATCTGCTCCTCGAATAAGCGAAGAACCAAAGAAAAGTATAAATTAATTATAAACAGCAAATAATTACATAAAAATTAACAGTAGTTCGAAAATGTATGAAAATTTACAAAACCGTCAAAGTCATCTGCCCGTTCGCGTCGGTCATACTATGCCGGTCGTATGCTAGGTTATTTCGAATCAGTGACATCTCCTTAATTATTTATTAGAATGTTATACAGTGAACTATAATTTCAATCTAGATGAAATGCTAAAAGTGACTATTATATTCATTTTCATAAGGATCAATATCAAATTATAGAAAATACATACAACAAAAACCCGATAAATATAAAGTAAATTAATTAAAATGGTTAATTGTTGTTACTGTGTTACTTTGCTCAAGCTTCAGAGATAAATATGGTATGTGTATCGCGGACTTTTTTAAACATTATTTAAAGGACAATATTTTTGTAAAACATTATTTTTATGTATCTCATAAGGTTGAGTCGGCGCACGCCATGTATGCGTTAAGCAAGCTCATTTTGGGTGACGTTTGTTTATAACAACAAATAAACTTTGCAAACCGTTGCTTAGCAACGGTCGGTTGTTATTAACATGGCGGAATAAATTGCCTGTCAAATTGAAAAATATTTTAATATATTAGTATATATCGACAATATTACAAATGTAAGAAAAAAAAGTAACCTATGTTCGATCCTCCGAGTATCCGAAGACCCTCAAGTATCTCTGTATGAGTATTTTATTACAATTGAATTAGCGGTTTGGCCCTGATTGCGGCACAGACAGACAGACAGACAGAGTTACTTTCGAATTTATAATATAGGTATGGATGACGTCATATTAAACTCAGTAAATAGTGTATTAAAATTGATTTTAAATTCAATCTTACTTAAAATTGGAGATATGGAGGAAATATTGATTGTTATTGCTATTGTTTCATAATGGGAAGATATAACTTCATTATATTAAAATTCAAAATAACACAATTCTTACAAATGTTTCAAAGATAATTTTAATAGCATCATAAAATTTAATTCATATAGTAATGTAAATTGTGAAAATAGCTAAAGTTTAGAGTGAAAATGCTAAACGCTACCAGCTCGAGGTACTTTGTAAGCGCCGCGCCTTGTTCTCGTGAGGACGCGTTACTGAGTATGATTCACATTACGAGTGTCGTTTCAGTTAGTTAAAATTATGTTATTACAGTTTAAAGGACAATTTTGGGCAAGACGTGATGCAGAGGCATAAAGTGTGACTGCAAACTGCCTACCCTACTGTGTGCGGGATACTGCGTGACACTAAAAAAAAGAATATTAATTTCTGTTAGTTGACAGGTAAAGAAAACCTAATGGTAAGATACTCCTTTCCACCTAATTTTATGGCACGGGTGGCGAAACTCAGTGACACACTCGTTTTTTTTAACATCATCGTATATAGAAGAATAGGCAGAGGGAACCTACCGTTTAGACATACGATCTGTAATTTTCCGGTAAATTTTTGAAATGCGTGTTGTGTGAACCAGCTCGCTTGTTTATTTCTTTATGATACTGACCAGAACTGCTTTTTAAACCAAATTTAATATAATCCAGTAGATTTTTTACTAAATATATGAACTTTAACATTTATTACAATTAACCATATTTTATTTGTTGTAATAATCCTTTTAACTATAATATTATTATTGTTGATAATTTAAATAATCATTAATATGAAAGTTTAGTCTTATTTTGATATCAACATTATCTGTAATCGTATAATTTATTATTTTTTGAGATCCGAGTTTTAAAAAGAACTCAGAGTCACTGTAAGGTATGTAGCTGCTTGAATTTTTATAAGCAAGTCCTGGTTCCTTTTATTCAGTATGTGTTCGAAGTTTATAGTTGAGTAATGTGTGCTTACTTCTATAATATGTATTTGGTTTTATTTGAAAAGTATACTAGCTTGATGTAAAGCTGAATATGTGATGAGCTTAGAATACAAATTATGTTAAATACAATATCTTTAAAAAATACTGGTTCACGCTTTTTGCATTAAGCGAGATAGGGATAGGATGTCGGGAGACATTGCATGTTGAATGGCGGAACTCAACGCCGCTCTTAGACTCAAGGCTAAGCAAGAGCAGTGAAATTAAAATAATTCGTTCCTTCGAGTGGGGATCGAGTCCGTTACTACTGTGTTTACAATCAGGCGTGGTCTCACTAAGGTATAAAATTAATTAAGTTTAATAAAAAACATATTTCATTAGCTAGATAGCGGTAACTGAATACCGGTGCTTACAGAGTACCTACTGTATCGTTCCATGTTTGTTTGAAATGTTAAAAAGTTTTGCGTTGAGTTAAGAAGTTTAAACTTTAATTAAAACTTTAGAAACGTTAAACTGGCTTACATCATTGAATTCATCGACGATCAACTGTTAGGGTAAATACCTATCGTCATTACTTCGCTTGAGAATTTTCTTTAAGAATTCGCTTCAGTCTCTGATTTTATTACTATCTACAAAAAGTTAGTCAACTATGCAGCGGAGGTCGCGAGGTCGTGCCTTGCACAAATTAGAACCGGTTATCTCAATATAAAGTCGACTTACTAAAATTATACATTGCTATCTAATATCTATTAATTGTCATTTCTTTCTTTTTTTGGTGTCAAGGCAAAGCGCGGCGTTAAGTTCCACCACTCAACACGCAATGCCTGGAAAATGNAGTAAACTATAATTTCAATCTAGATGAAATGCTAAAAGTGACTATTATATTCATTTTCATAAGGATCAATATCAAATTATAGAATATACATACAACAAAAACCCGATAAATTTAAAGTAAATTAATTAAAATGGTTACTTTTGCTCAACCTTCAGTGATAAACATGTAACATACCATCGCGGACTTTTTTAAAAATTATTTAAAGAACAATATTTTTGTTAAACATTGTTTTTATGTATCTCATAAGGTGGAGTCGGCGCACGTCATGTATGCGTTAAGCAAGCCCATTTTGGGTGACGTTTTCTTATAACCACAAACTTTGCAAACCGTTGCTTAGCAACGGCTTAAGATGGCAGAATAAATTGCCTGTCAAACTAAAAAGTATTTTAATATTTTAGTATATATTGACAATATTACAAATATGAGAAAAAAAGTAACCTATGTTTATCCGAAGGCACTCAAGTATCTCTATATAAGTATTTTATCATAATTGAATTAGCGGTTTGGCCCTGATTGCGTAAAAGACAGACAGACAGACAGACAGAGTTACTTTCGAATTTATAATATAGGTATGGATATATATATATATATGTATTGCTATCTAATATCTATTAACGGTTAGTTAATATAGTCAAACTTTGTACCCCCACGCCATAACTGGCCTCAAAACTTAAACGTGACAGGTTGTGGATTCGATTTTCGAGAAAGTGAAATATGTAACATTGTCATTTCTTTCTTTTTCTGGTTAAATTCCACCGCTCAACACGCAATGCCTTGAGTAACCCATGAAAAATAAAAATTTCATACGATACCTATATTGTAAAAATGCAAAACCTCCCCTTTTGACCAATGACGCGTGTAACCATCTATCCTGTATGTATTTTTTTAATTACTAGGGTAATTAAAAAAATACATACAGGCATACGCTGGCATCATTGGTTGATATTTTAAATGCAGGAGAACGGTAGTAAAGGCTGTGGTTCAACGTCTGACTGTTAACGAGACGGTTGTGAGTTCGATTCCTACTCGGAGGAATGAACTATTTTCATGACTTCACTCTCATATCAAGTTCCTTTTCCAAAAACTTTAATGTCGTGCACATCAATGCGCAAAGTATTCCCGCCCATTATCCAGATTTACTCGACTCTTTTGACGTTACAAACATTCACGCAATACTTGTATCTGAGACGTTCTTGAAACCTTGCTTGCCTTCAACGGCTTATGCTTTACCAGGTTTCCACCTCATACGGAATGACAGGACTGAAAAGGGTGGAGGGGGTGTACCTATCTACCTTCGCAGTCACATTCCCTTTTCTATTTTAGATAAATCGCCTTCAGCGTACTCAAATTCCTTAGAGCATATAATGATTGAAGTTCTGTTTGGCTCCCAAAAACCTTTACTCGGTGTTTTTTATAGTCCTTCGTTATATATAAACTATTTTGATGTATTTGAGACTCTCCTAGAAAAATATATTCCTGGAGTTGATCACACTATCATAATGGGCGATTTCAATACTTGTTTGATTAAAAAAGNCTATCATAATGGGCGATTTCAATACTTGTTTGATTAAAAAAGACACACGCGCAAATCGACTTAGAACTATTATTGACAGTTCCAACCTTGAAATCCTATCCTCTAATCCAACCCATCTATTCCTTGGCTGTGCGCCTTCCTTACTAGACCTTATGATAGTCTC
>JAAIXJ010001143.1:0-16284 GCA_013403705.1 Heliconius hermathena | reverse complement strand
ATCTGAGGCGGTAAATTTTAAATATTGTTTTTGGTGGGCATACAAGAGATGGCAGCAGTGTCGTTTTGTTCCCCATTTTTTTGTATGAAGTGAACATTCTTCCCTTTGGGTATATGTGTTCTGTGATTTGTTGTGACAGTTGACATCTTCCAATTGACATTAAAAAATTTGATAATTATAGATAACAAAACCCGAGTGTCTTGTACTCTAACGTAGAAGACGCGTCAGACACTAAAGGCCCTCTGAGGGCCTAGCCAAGTGTCATTTCTAACTTTCTGTACGCGTTGGCAATAATAATTATAGAACACGATAATTTGGTAGCCAATGTCACAAACGATGACACTTTAGTGTCTGACGCGTCTTCTACGTTAGAGTACAAGACACTCGGGTTTTATTATCTATAATTATCAAATGTTTTAATGTCAATTGAAGGATTTGACAACTGTCACAACAAGTCGGTTAGTGTTACGCGCGGTTTTTATAAATTTAGTGTTCGGATTATTATAAGGTACGTAGTTTTTATAGTTTTATTATTATAATTAGCTTTATCATGAATTTAAAGTGTAAAATTTTACATTTAAAGATTATTAAAACACTATCTAATGTATATATCCTATTAAAAAACATGCTATCGTTTTAGGATGGACACTAGGCCGAGAACAAGCCCGGAACAGTTTGTCGTTCTTCTAGAGTTTATGGAAACGTATGTAAAATAATAATTATTTTGTGAAAATCTTTCATACTTATATTGGTATCTAAAACCGAGTTGACCCGAGACATGCAGGAGTATCCACTTAAGAAACACTAAAGTGACTGCTTTCTTACTTTGTAAATAAATCTTTTTATTGGTTTAATATTTTAGAAATATAAAAATAAGAAATATTTCAGACATGGAGATTTAGCTCGGCCCCAAAAAGGAGTGCAAGGCAGAGTTAAGGCTGATTTACTCTGGGAAAACCTTTCCAATCTGCCCAATTCTGTTGGTGGAGGGGTATGTAGGGAAAAAGAAAAATGGAAAAAAAGTAAGGCCTTATATTATTATTTTTTAAAAAAAGTAGTAAACATAACATATATAACAGCCGTAATCTTCATTCTCCTTCTGCAGGGCTCTAATCTCTTTTACTGATGATGAATGATCTTCACCATTAATTCCAGGGTTATTGAATATGAAGTGTATTTGCTTAGTTAAAAGTAGCCACTGTATTATAATGGATGCTTAAATAACCCAAAGTAACTAACATTCATATTTATAGATTTGGGCAGATTGGAAAACTAAAACCAAAAAAAGGCTGCAATCCAAAGAAAAAATATTAATTGCACTGGTGGTGGTCAAAGCAGCAGCAGACTCTCACTGACTCCTACAGAATGTAGGATATTGGGCATAATGGGAGTAACTGCTGTTGTGGGTCTCTCAGTTGTAGAGAGAGGCTTTGATGTTAGTATATCTATAAGTCCTGGCTTATAAGTATTTACTCATATTGAAATTGAATAAATAACAATCTTAAACATTTTTTAGGCACCACCATTGTCCACACAAGACAATATAACATCAGAGGCAACATTAGATCCAAAAGGTATATTTGTTTATTTTATAACATGCTAAGTGTACTCTGCTGTTTTACCTGAATTTTTATAAAATAAAAAGTATCTTCATGCCAAATTACATTTTATACATATATAAATCCTCAGAACTTATATTACATTTTTGAATATAATTGTTTTTTATAAACTGTAAAGATCAAATGTATTTATAAGTAGTTATTTTAGAATTGTCTCCAGTAGAAATGGCGCTGCCGCCGCCGCCGCCTGCGTTTGCAGACTCGGCCGCATTAGCATCTGCTGAGGCAACATCTGCATCAAGAGGTTTTACATTAAAACAACAAAATCAAATCAAAAATCAGCTTCACGCTGTATCCCGTACACGGCAGGAGTAGGCAGAGGGAACCTAGTGTGTTAAGACACTCCTTTCCCCACTTTCTGCCGAATTCTGGAGGCATTGCGTGTTGAGTGTAAGAACTCAACGCCGCGCTTAACCTAGACACCAGAGCGAAGAAACTGGAAATATAAATTTAGGTAAATATTTCATTTCGAGTGGGGATCGAACCCACAACCAGTTTTTGAGGTTTTACTGTCACACTTCATGCTGCTGCGCCACGACTGGCGACTAAAATAATACTAACACTTACAATTATTAAGCTTATGTTACAACATCCTAATTGTACCCGGCTGTTTTACTGTTATTTTCTTGGATAAGAAGGAGTCCTTTGTGATTTCTCAGACCAATGATATTCAATACCGGATTACATAAAAAAAATTACTAGATTTTGCTTTGTAAGAGTAAAAACCATACAACTAATAACCATAATAACTATACAACAAAAAATATAATTGTTGTTTATTAAAAAATACTATAACACTTCAATAGTTTTTAAGTAGTTATTTTAGTAGTAACTACAATAGCATTGCTGCTGTTGCAGGTGCAGCTTCACCAATGAGAAGCGAGAATAATACGCCCCCGCGTCGCCGACCTGTCCGCACTCGCCGGCGACTTACTCCTTTCCAGGAGGCCGCTGCTCAATTTGCTGCCATCGAACAGCAGCGATTTGAGCAGGAGGAAAGGAAATTAAAATTATTTCAAGAATTTAAAATGGAGGTAATCACATCTCTTAAAAATATAGAGCAAGGCATAAGTAATTTATCACTGAGAAGAGATGAGAAGAGAATAAATGTTAATAAATAAATTATTAAAATTTATTCTCTTCTCAGTGATCATTATTATATTTTATTCTTTTAAATTATTTAGGCCTCATATTATATTTTTAAGTGTTGTGATTATTCCCACTTTATTTTAAAATTTTATAATTTTTTGTTCCTTTTTAATTTAATACATTTGTTGTTTTTAGTTTTGAAACTGATTGTTATTTAATTGAATATCATATATTTTATTTTAATTTAAGAATTAATTATTATTTATAAAAACAATAATCAAAGCTTTTATTATTTGAAAGATTTATTTTTCTTTTTTATTAATTTGAGTTTTTTTTTACACTTTTGTTGATTCATTGCCTTTTTAATTTAAGAAATTTGTTGTTAAAAACAATTTACTGATTGTTATTTAATTGAATTAGATATATTTTTATTTAACTAGAAAAAATATTGTTTTTTAAAAAATAAAAAAAATTATAATTATGCAAATTTCATAGTTCATTATCTATAGATGTTTCTCCTTGGTCCACTTTCTTTTTGTGTTTATTAAATTTATGTTTTCTAACATTTTGAACTAACAAAATTTTAACTACACACATATGTTTTACTTTTAAACTTATTTTTAAACGCACAGGTTATTCTAGTAAAAAAAAAAGAAATGGGAAAGGTATACTTTTAGTGATTTTTAATAATTAGATGTATACCAACATAATTAACACATACATATGTTTATAATAGTACTTAAATATTGTCAAAGTTTCGAATAATAATCCTTAAGCCTTTTCTTAAAGGTCGTTAAAGTTTTGGCTTGCCTGATAATAACTGGTAGGGAATTCCACAAACGTGCTGATTTAACAGTGAAAGAGTTCGAGTAAAAGGAAGAGGAATGTGAAGGAATTTTAAGAGATAAGGTAAGTTGAGAGCGAAGGGAGAAGTCATGTGATTCACACAAAAATTTGAACCGTTCCTTGAGGTATGAAGGAGAAGATGGATTGAAGAGGATATTATAAAGAAGGCAAAGAACATGAGTATTCCGGCGAAGTCGAATTGGAAGCCACTTGAGTTTTTTACGAAATTCGGAGATATGGTCATATTTGCGGAGTCCAAATATGAACAACATACAAATATTTTGGAGACGCTCAAGCTTATTTAGTTGCTCCTCTTTTAAGTCAAGATAACAGCAATCAGCATAATTAAGAATTGGTAGAAGGAGAGACTGTGCCAGCGCAACTTTAGTAGGAATGGGTAGAAAGTTGCGGAGCCGACGTAGAGAGGCATTGGCTGAAAATATTCTCTGACTTACCTCACTTATTTGTGGTTTCCAAGACAGATGTTTGTCAAACGTAATGCCTAAGTTTTTAACTTTTTCAGTAAAAGGAACTTTTATTCCATCGAGCATTATACTTGGTAATTCGTTAAATTTTATTTGACAAATAGATCTTGGACTATCTATTATGATCGCCTGCGTTTTACTGGGATTTAATGTTAATCCTAATGATTTACTTAATGCTGAAATATCTGTTAAATCTGTAGATAATGTCGATATAAAATGCGGAAGCTCATGCAGCGTACAGTGACGATACATTTGAAGGTCATCAGCGTAAAGGTGGTAGGGAGAAGAGATATATTGACATAAATAATTAATGAAAAGTGAAAATAAAAGAGGAGACAACACGCCACCTTGAGGGACGCCAGCAACCACCGGAGACCATTCTGAATAGGAGTCCTGAATCCGAATACGTTGCTTGCGCCCGTACAAGTAAGAGTGAAACCAGTCAATCACTGTAGGAGATATGTTAAGCGAATACATAATGGCTAGTAGAATATCAAAATCAATGTTATTAAATGCGTTACTGAAATCAAGCAAAACCATCAATTGATGCTTTTCCATACTAAACCGAATATCGTCTGATATATTCATCAATGCAGTAGTCGTACTATGACCAGGCCTATACCCTGACTGTAAAGGGTTAAATAAGGAATTGGTTATTAGATATTTATTAAGTTGTTGATTAATGAGACGTTCCAGGACTTTTGATAGGAATGGAAGGATTGATATAGGTCGATAATCAGACATGTAGGAAGGATTGCGCTTTTTAGGCAGAGGCGTTAGTTGAGCCTCTTTCCAAGCAGAAGGAAATGTGAAGGTCTTTATAGAAAAATTGAGGATTGACGTTAGGGTAGGAATAAGGATATATAGGATTGGCATGATCATCTTACGACTAATGCAGTCAGAGCCAACCGCATCAGAAGAAATTGCCAATATATTCTCTTTAACATCACATTCAGTGAATTGCGCGAAGTTAAAAATTGGATTTTTAAGAGTGGTCAAGGCGCGAATTTGATTTAGCGTTCTTAATTTAGTGGTTACATCAATCGTAACAGAAGGTGAGAAATGTGTGTTTAATTTATTTAAATCTATATTACAAGGGTTAATGTTTTGCTTTGCCTTCCCAACTCCGAGTGATTTAAGAAATTTCCAGACTTTTTCAGCATTGTCTTCTTCAACAACATATTTGTGGATATGGCGTCGTTGATTATCCCTACACACCCTGTTGCATCGATTCCGAGCTTTTATAAATTTTTCACGATTGTCGTCTCCGGAATCTTTTTTGTATTTAGTTTTAGCACTATTTTTCTTTTGTTGCAGTGTTTTGATTTCATCTGTTAGCCATGGAGCTGGAAGATGTCTAATACGTATGGGTCTAATGGGAGCATGAGTGTCATAAAGTTCAAGGAATTAAAAACAGACACCATGTTGTCAATGGTGTTTTCTTGATAGACCATATCCCAATATATATTTAGAGCGTCCTCGCGTAAACGTTCTACATCCATACCGGTAAAGCTGCGCTGGAGAAGAATTCTTGATTTTGCTTTAGGTGGTTTTACTTTATAGGAAAGATAGACAAGGTCATGATAAGAGAATGCAGTAGCATTGCATTGACCATGTGTTTCAACATGATCAATGGAAGAGACTAAAATTAAATCTAAAAGCGATGGAGTACAGTTGGGGAACGAATGAGTTGCGGATAACGGGAAAATTTACATATTAGCGCTGTCTACCACGGTCTTTAGCCGTGCCGTTTTAAAATCATTTTTGAGCAAACACGTATTGAAATCACCCATAATTATCGAGTGCTTATAAGAGGGCGTTAATTTTTCAAGCAAGATTTCAAAAGATTCGAAATAATCCACTGTAAGAGATGGGCTATAGTATACACCAAGAAGGACTTTTGTGTGTGAGAATGTCAGTTCAACAAAAAGATGTTCAGGTTCGACGGTGTCATTTTTATTGTAATGGGAAGAGTTATGGATAGTGAATGGTATATGAGCCTTAAGATAGATAGCAACTCCCCCACCAGCACGACCAGTGCGATCATTTCGGATCAATTGAAATCCTAGCAACGAGTATGCTATCGATGGCAAACACGGTTTGAGCCATGATTCCGATACTAATATTGCATGCACGTTGGTATTTTCAAAAGAACACAGAAGATCGGGATAGTGAGCCGGAATACTCTGTGCATTTATGTGAACCACGTTGAGATTTTTTGGATAAGGGTTAAGATGAAAATTCAGACAGTCATTTAAGCAGGGAATACTGTGGAAGCTAATGTCATTTAAATCATCTGAGACAGATGAAAAAGAAAGGAACGTGTCCGTATTAGATGAAACGTCAGACATTTTAATCCAAATAAATATAAATAAAATAATAATAAAAAAAAATAGTTTAACCAGGATACTAAAATAGTATATGTAAATATAGATACGAATATGTTATATTAACATAATAAAAAGTAGATAATAAATATAATATACTAAAAAAGTAACAATAAACACGCAAAAATATACAATTAGTTCAATAAAATTTGTAAAAAACTTAAAAACTACGTAAATGTTATTATTTTGAAGGTTTTTTTCCTTCCTATTTTTTCTTTATCCCACCTGTCAGTTGCCAAAATTACATAAAAAAAATAAATATACCATATAAAAACAAACAGTAATAATATATGACATACAAATTACTGTGAAACAGATATTTGTACAATAACATACTAAAAAAAAAATTAAAAAAATAAGCTACAAAAAGGTTTAAAAACTTTTTTTTTTGCTACACTAAACAAAAAAAAATATGATAAAATCAATAATAAAAAAAAAGGAAAAAAAAAGTTTACGAAACCATAAACAAAATAAACTAAACATGATTGATTGATTGATTGATTTCTTAATTAATGGCGTTTCGAGCGTGCCAGTTGAGCACAATTCATTTCGCCAACTAAACATAACAATGGTCTGTAGTTTAACAGTATTTATGTAGGTAGTAGGAAAAAAAATATGTAATTAGAATTAAAAAGAATTGACATATACATACAGTTGACAGCCGGAAAGTAAACAATAAATAATTATTTCTTAAAAACTCGTTTTGGACGTGCGGTTGTTGTTTTCAGTGCAGTTTTATTTACAGGAACAGTATTTTGTGGGGATTTAGAACGTGGTAAATTATCTAGTTCAGAGATGTACTCAACTCGGTGCTTAGAACCATCAGGTGTTGTTATGTGGATGATATCATCTCTTGTCCAGCACTTTCTTACGCCAAAACGCTGCCTCGCCTCAAGAAATGTTGCATGTCTAGGTGGTGTCAAAAACTCAGACTGTGTAATACCACTTCCTTTTAATTTGGTTTTGGCATACCACACTTTATTTCGTATTGAGATATCCAAAAATTTGACGGCAATGGGTCGAGTTTTATCGGACGGACGTCCAATTCTAAACGAGGCCTTAATACTGGAGCTGGAAAAATCTGTTAAATCTAAATTATCGCCTATAACAGTGACCACTCGTGCAAGGGAGTCTTCTGACTTTTCTTCTGCGATGCCATGGAAAAGTAACATTTTTCTCCGCCTGCGCATCTCTTGATGGTCCATTTGCCATCCAATCAGTTGCACTTGCTTCTGCAATGTACTTAATGCAGAAAGAGTAAAGCTTTTAAAATTATGAAAATCTGCTGCCGGTGAAGATGTAGTGGCAGGAGAAGAAGATTTGTGTAATTCCTGCTGGAATTCGTTCATCTTCACAGTAAACATTTCGTTCATAGTGATCAAAGATTCCTTTATTGTTTCCACATTGTAAAACTGATAATTTTGCTGCTCAATGTATGTATATATTAAAAATTTAGAGGAATATATGACTTGCTGGCTGGTGGGTATTAATATTTAACAAATCATATATATTTTTACTTTTAAGTAAAATGTGATGTGATTTCTAATTTAATTAAATTAAATAAACTTGGAGAAGAAAATAACGATGTTTCACTTTTAACCACCTACCCGCGAAAAAACGGTAGTAAGTAAAGTTTAAAGTAAACACATAAGTAATAAAGTTATTATAATACAAAAATAAAAAACAAATTAAATGATAAAAATTGTAAGTATAATAAAATAAATAAAAATAATTTTGTCTAAATATATCTAATATTAATATTATAATCTGCTTAATAAGCCAGTCAACATTGCTCTGCCCTGGACATTTGTATTTGCAGTGGAGGTGGAGGTGGAAGGATGCAGGGTATCATCATTATCATCCTCTTGTTCAGCAGGAAGTGAGGTTGGTGGTGGCAATCTGGCTTTTAAGGCCATGTTATGAAGTACACAACATGCTGCTATGATATTTCCTGCAACATGAGGATGGTAATGAAGTACTCTGTGTCTTAACAAGCATCTCCATCTTGCTTTGAGCAGCCCAAAGCAACGCTCAATGCAGTTCCGGACTTGTATATGCGTGTGTTCCCTTGAATTTTCCACAGCATTTAGTGTAGGGGTCATGAGCCACGGCCGTTGTGGATATCCTGAATCACCTGTAAATTTTATTGATTTAAAATATTGTTTATAAGCATGCATAAATTCATAGATTTATTACTTATGGACATTATGATCAAATTATGTAGAATTATTTTGAGAAATTTGTTGAAATTGCAAAGTTATTTGTTTTGCATGTGTTGGTAGTGATATAAATTAAGGAATATGAATTGTATGAAAAAGTGAAACTCACCTAATAACCACACTTGTTCATTTCTTAGATGAAGCTCACGCATATATGCTTCAACTCTGCTTGTTGACCATATATGTGAGTCATGTGAAGCGCCACCAAACTTCGCATTCACATTCAAAATTTGCAAATCACTGTCACAAACCTGGAATAAATTTAAATAAAATTATTTAAAATCAATTCAAAGGCCATATAATCAATATTAAATAAGAAAAAATATTAAATAGATTAGTAGACATATACATACCATTTGAACATTTAGTGAATGATAACCTTTTCTGTTAAAATATAGGTGATCATTTTCTGTCGGTCTCACTAATGATATGTGAGTGCACTCACACTCATCTATGTACCCTACCACTCCTGGCAAACCAAATCTTCTATGAAATCTGAAACAGTATGAAAGTAATATAGGTTAAAAAAATACAGAATTAAAGATAGCTTTACGAAATAGTTTCACTTATAAATATGTTCAGAGACTTACTCTTGTTTTTTGCGATCTCTGTCTTGTTGGGTTTGTGGAAACTTTATCCACTTTGCCATAATGGCAGAGTGGTTCAATCCTTCCACAACTTGCGAAATACAACGGCTTACGGTGCGATGCGTAAGCTGGGTTGACACGCCAACAATACCTTGGTATGACCCAGTGGCAAAAAAACTAAGGGCACACAAAACCTAAAATACGTATAAATATGTTATTAAATTCATAAACATCAACTGAAATAATTCCAACTAGAAACAACTTGTCAAAGGGAAATTTCTTACCTTGAGCTCTATTGGAATCTCTGCTGACCCTTTTAATTTACCTAACTCTCGTAACTCTTCACACAGAGTTAGGTAAAGAGTCTTGCTCATGCGGAACTGCTGCACAAACTCCTCTCCTCCGGCATTTCTTCAATCGTCTCCGATTATCGACTTTTCAACCTCCGTTGGCGTCTGAGCCACACTTCCTCATTTTGAGCTTGCCATAACAAATTTAAACGGTGCATTTTAAAAATAATAACTATTAATTCTATAATACCGCAAGTATTATACATAATTACACAAGTTCACAAGTCGAGAGTCTGCTCACAAGTGACTAAGGGCCGCCATGTTATAGTCGATTTCTGCTACATTCCCGCGATCGAAAGTTGAACGTAAAGAAGAAACGTTATTTTCCGCGCGTAAATGTCAAAAAAGGCCACTTGCCTACCTTTTTTCCGTAGACACTTTGAAATATGCTTTGCTCTATGGTTATGGTGCTATCGTCGCGGTCGTTTCGATAACGTTGAACGGAAGTGTCATTTGGCTACGGTTTTTTTATTCCATCGTCGACTTTTCTACATCTCCATACATTTTGATATCGTACAGAAAGTTAGAAATGACACTTGGCTAGGCCCTCTGGTTTTGTAATTGACTTTTTATGATAGAACAATTTATATTCTGTTAGAAATCGAAGAGTTCCCGAGTATGAGCACAATCAAAATAAAAATATATACTACTATTTCATATGAAGACTTTATATTGACATATTTCAATATTTCAGATATTCAAATATGCTCTGCTGGTAGTTTTTTCAGAGTTCTGGTTTTGTAATTGGCTTTTATAATAGAACTATTCATATTAAATTAGAAATCGAAGAGTTTTCGAGTCTGAGTACAATCAGAAAAAAAAATCTAGTATTAAGCCATATGAAGAATTTAAATAGACATTTTTCAATATTTCATACATTCAACTATGCTCTGCTGGAAGTTTTTTCAGAGTTCTGGCCTTTTTTCCAGTTTTATATCATAGAACTCTTATTATTCTGTAGTAAAATAAAGAGTTCTCGCTTCTCAGCACGATATTTCTATTTTTAAAAAATATTTTTACGTCTTAACAAATTAATTTGTTATTTCTTAACAAATCGAATTTTCAACTATGCTCTGCTGACAGTTTTTTCAGAGTTCTGGTTTTGTAATTACCTTTTTATAATAGAACTATTCATATTATATTAGAAATGGAAGCGTTTTCGAGTCTGAGTATAATCAGAAAAAGAAAATATCTAGTATTAAGTCATATGAAGAGTTTAAATAGACATTTTTCATTATTTCATACATTCAAGTATGCTCTGCTGGCAGTTTTTCTAGAGTTCTGGTCTTTTTTCAAGATAAATATCATAGAACAACTTGCATTCTATTATAAAATTAAGAGTTCTCGCGTCTGTCTGAATTTTATTTATTTTTTAAATTACTTTACCTATCGAACTATTTACGAAACGAACGTCCTTTTTTTTTGTTTAAAAATGATCAGGATTTTTTTTTCATCCCTATGTGTGCAGAACTCGCACCGATTTTTATTTGCAAAAAAAATGATCTGCTACGGGAAGTTAGCAGATCATTGTTTAAGTAACTTTTTCCGGGTAAAAACGCCAGAACTATTTGTAAAATCTATCAGGAACTATAGAACTCAGCTGCATGCGAAGAGAACTCTATTTTATTTTTATCTGCTGGATAATGCTCTGCTAAGTTCAAAGACACCAATAAAGCAGGGTCCAGTGAATTAATATAACTGACGAACATTGTCAGCCGACCCTTGTAGCTAACGCGTTTCTTAATGAACTCCTTTTCTTAACGCATTACGGGAAATAAGTGTTGTCAACCTGGAATTGTTTACAATAGAACCTTAAATAAACACAATTCCTACCTAAGCGAATTAAAAAGGACACAGTAAAATATGTAAGTACAAATTATAGACGTTTTATTTTCTTTTTCTGACTATTTTAATTAAATTAAAAGTAATAAGACTATTTTAATTAAATTAATTAAAATAAAAAATTAAATAAATTAGCTTCACGCTGTATCCCGCACACAGCAGGGTAGGCAGAGGGAACGTACGTAGTGTTAAGACACTCCGTTCCCCACTTTCTGCCGGATTCTGGAGGCATTGCGTGCGTTGAGTGGCAGAACTCAACGCCGCGCTTAACCTCGACACCAGAGCGAAGAAATGGAAATATAAATTTAAGTAAATATTTCATCTCCTCGAGTGGGGATCGAACCCACAACCAGTCGGTTTTGCAGTCACACCTCGTGCCGCTGCGCCACGACCGGCCTCAAATAATAAACATAAATTAATTAAACAATATTAATTAATAAACTTGAGTAAATATTAATAGACTTGAGTAGTACACGCTCAACCTCAAAAACATTAACATCGGCTCCGCGAAAAAAAAATCCAAAAATAGGAAATTTCGAGCCTAGCACCTCAATTTTCGGTACAGAGAGTGACTCGTCAGGATCTATGTGCACGAGTGAATATCTCAATGCTATACAGCATAGACTTCAGCGTTCAAAAACAGTGCTAAGAAAACAAAACGCGCGGTGCAACAATTTCACAAACGTCGACATTAGAAACAACAAAAAGGAACAAAACGACCTGTTGCACCGTGATCGGTGCAGGATTGGAGGAGATACGGCCAGAAAACACCTTAAAACAGCACGTGGTATACACACGGTTTTAATAACCTAAAACAACCTAAATTCGCCCACGTGCTTTTTGGTCGATAAAGTCGGACTTCGCAGCAGATCGACCAGCCGCCGAGGAATCCGCCACATCACTGCATCAGGCTGAGTCTCCGGTCAGGTGAGGATTGAAGGGAACTACCTTTCCCACAACCCCATCATTCCTTGCGACGGATCATTATAACCGTCCTGAGGAGCTCCTGCCAAAAAAATCAAAATCCAAATAGTTCCGCCTAAACTATCCTCCACCTCCCCAACGGAAAAAATCCCCCCTCCGGAAAAAAAAAATCCTGAAATATCGCCCTTGTGAGGGCTCATCAGAAAGAGGAGGTTTCAACCACCCTAAAAAACCCACCCCCCCGGGAATCCACCCCCGGGAGAAAATTTCATACCTATTCCAATCGCTCCCCCACGAAATCAGCGCCAAAAGCCACACCACCACCTCCGCACGCAGAAAAAATCTCCACACCGCTCAAACCACCAAATGCCGCGGAAATAAACATAGTAAACCCCGACACAGACCTATGCGCGTCCGATTCGGACCTAACCACGTCACCAGCGGGCTCCATGGCCTCTAGTACAGGGTGAAGAGTAAGCCTTCTGTATACTACCCCAAAAAGAGGCACAGGGGTGGAGATGGATATGGTGACTGGTGTGGCAAACACTCTCTTACAAAATGGCAAATCAGCATTGGATTTGGCACTCAATATGAAAACGGAGGCAAAAATTATAGCAACACAGAGCCTGTAAGGTCTATATGAGACAGTGCAAGCGCTTTCCGACTCCAGGAACAGACACAAGTGCAACCTGGAGAAGGAGCGATCTAGACATGCACAGGAACTGGTGCATGTCGAACGCGCACATTGCAAGGCACTGGAGCATGCGAACCAGAAGCTCGTCTCTGAAATGAGCAGTGGAAGGAAAGAAATCGCAGAAACCCTGAAGGAGGCCCAAGCGGTAACAAGCTGGCTGGGCTATAAAACAACGCAACCCTTCAGGGAAATAATAAAGATAAAGGAAGCGAACTCCTCACTCATCAAAATGATACGGGAGTTAGCCGAAACACAAAATGAAAACAGCGGAGAGGCGAATCCAGCGATTAAGTGGCAAACACTAGAAACGGCCACAAGCAGAATAGAGGGCCAACTGTCATCCTTAGCCAATCGTCTCGATGTGATTCAGCGAGATATGGACAACCTGGTATCTTGGATGTCCGCGTTATCCATACAGCCACCGGACGCCACGTCGAGCGACCCTGAGCCGAGCGCAGCCTTCGTGGGTTGGGATCTACCAAAACTATCCTGGGTTAATGGGGCTCCGAGGTGTGGCAAGACAACTCGCATCATCAAGCACTTCGATGAGGAATCAGAACTGGTAGCGACAACCACAGTAGAGGCCGCAAAGGACCTGAGGGAGAGGTTGGTGCACCGTCTTGGGTCGAAAGCGACAAGGAGGGTGCGAACTATGGCCTCGATCTTAGTCAACGGCTTTCATGAGGGATTAGTTATAAACCGATTAACAGTGGACGAAGCCCTCATGAACCACTTCGGGACCATAGTAATGGCGGCCAGACTGTCGGAAGCAAGAGAAGTCACACTCATCGGAGACATAAATCAGCTGCCTTACATCGATAGACAAAAGCTATTCGATCTAAGGTACAGTAGACCTAGCTTGACACTAAACATCTCATGCGAGTTGCCTTGCACATACCGGAGCCCCATGGACGTTGCCTATGTCCTCCCTAAGGGCTCTTGGATATACTGACGCGCGAATACCATACTGTAACGACGGAACCCTATATCTGGTTCACACGCAGGAGGAGAATAAGCAATTGAAGGACCAGGGATATGGATCTGGAGCATGTTCGCGCATCATGACCATCCATGAAGCTCAGGGATAGACCATTCCAGACGTGATCATCGTCCGAACCGGAGGCGAAAGGCTCCGGGTACATGAGAGTGTCTCTCCTGCGGTCGTCGCAGTAACAAGGTATGGTTTTTATGGTAGTCAAAGTTATTAGCTACTAGATGAGATAAATAATAAGTTCACCATATATACTATTAAAGTTTATTACACGACACAGAACAAAGCACAGTACAATAAACAACGAAAGAATAGTTTTAAGAAAGAATTATAGCGAGCACAAGAGTTTATATATACAGTAAGGCGAAATAGAAAGGTTTATATAAGCAAACGAATAAAATAACTAGAAAAGCGTAATTAGCGAGAAGCGCAAAAGGAAGCGTGCATTCGCCGTCGCGGTATGAACTCGGACTGGTGCACCGGCGCGTACGCAGAGCTCGCCGCGCGACCGTTGCAATAAAAAAATAGGTCAAAAGGTCAAGCGCGCTCGGTTCTACTCATGCTATAATTTTTATATTAAATTATATAAAATAAAAAATAAATTTGCATAAAAATAAAATTACATAAATTAATAAAATTAATTATTGTTCTTAACCACTACACTACCCCCCCGCTGAGACCGAAGGTTACGGAGGGCGATAGTAATCGGGGAACCGAACTATCCTACCGCTTCTCGTCTTCTTCACTGTAGCTTCCGACCGAAGAGTTGCAGCTGGTGTGAAAGTATGCTTCCGAAGACTGTCTTCTGCATCTAACTCGTCTTTGGCTATATAGGCTGGTTTGACTCGGTCAATGGAAACAGTGACCGTCCTGTTTTGCAAAGCCAACTTGAGAGTCTTCTCCTTTCTTTCAAGTACCTTGTATGGTCCAGTGTACGGGGGTTCCAGCGAGCGTCGACTAGCATCTTGCCGAAGAAAAACATACTCCGCTATGGCCAGCTCTTTGGGTATGTAAAAGATTTTGTTTTGGTGTCTGCTTGCAGGTTTTGGTGCTAGACGTGCCATATGGAGTCGGAGACGTGATGTAAAATTGGTTAAATCCAGCGTTTCTTCATTGCCTGGCACGAAGAACTCTCCAGGAAGTCGGAGTGGCTTGCCGTAAACGAGTTCTGCTGCGGATGACCCTACGTCTTCCTTCCAGGCACTTCGAATCCCTAATAATACGATGGGAAGTACCTCCGTCCAGCTGGTGGTTGAGTGACACATAATGGCAGCTTTCAGTTGACGATGAAGACGCTCCACCATGCCGTTGCAAGCAGGGTGATATGCCGTGGTAGGTCGATGCTGTGTACCCAAGATGCTGGTGAGAGTACGAAATAGCTCGCACTCAAACTGCCGCCCTCTGCCAGTGGTGATTTTGTGAGGACAGCCGAAGCGGGACACCCAGCCAGCGATGAAAGCGCGGGCACATGACTCGGCGGTGATATCGGCGAGTGTGTACGCCTCAGGCCACCGCGTAAACCGGTCGATTGCAGTGAGGCAGTACCTGAAACCATAAGAATAAGGTAACGAGCCCACAATGTCTATGTGGACGTGGGAGAAACAGTCGGAAGGAGTCTGGAATGTGGAAGTGGGAGAATGTGTATGGCGGGAAATTTTGGAAATTTGGCAATTTGTGCATTTCTTTGCCCAATCTCGGCAGTCTTTTTTTATTCCAGGCCACACGAACCGTTGCGTTATGAGTTTGACAGTTGCTTTAATCCCTGGATGGCTTAATCGATGTAAAGCGTCGAAAATTGGCTTTCTGAACTCAGCTGTCAAGTACGGTCGTGGCTGGTGCGAAACGTCACAGTAGACGCTACTGTTCCAATCAGTGGTTCTTATTTTCTTAAGTTTTAGTCTTGTAGTCTGGTCTTTAAGAAGTTCTTGCAGTTCTGGATCCTTGTCTTGAGATTGTGCAAAATTCTCATAGTCTATTGGCACTGATACGGCTTCTATTCTCGACAAAGCGTCCGCGACTACGTTTTCCTTGCCCGCCACGTAGCGTATATCTGTAGTGAACTGTGATATATAATCTAAGTAACGAAACTGACGTGGCGAACATTTCTCACGGTTATGCTGGAAAACATATGTTAATGGCCTGTGGTCGGTATATATTGTAAATGTACGAGCCTCTACCATATGTCTAAAGTGGCGAATGGCATCATAAATGCCCAACAGCTCCCGATCGTAAGGGCTGTATTTTTTCTGGG
>JAAIXJ010001184.1:3816-16380 GCA_013403705.1 Heliconius hermathena | reverse complement strand
CGGGATACAGCGTGAAGCTAATTTAATTTAATTTATTTTATTTTAAAAAATGGATCAGGACTTTTTCTTTAGATAGTATAATTAAGTTATTGAAAATAATATTATACCATCATAAAGAAAGTGACACAACCGAAACATAAAATTTTGTGTAAGCGAATTTTAAAACAGGATTTTTATGTATATAATAAGTATTTTTTTTAAGTCAGTTCCTATGATTTTCGTGCAATCTTGGCCAGCCTTGCGCAACCTGTCTTGTTTACAGTCGCTCCTGCGCCACGAATGTTCTTGAAAATGACAAATAAATAATAAATGTTTCTTATATTCACAGATTTACTTGAAACAATGAAAAGTCATCTTCTTTTGGCTATCCTTGTAGGATCATATTATGCTGAGGCATATAAGATATTAGTAGTTAGTCCTTTCCCGGGTAAGAGTCACTCAATTCTTGGGGACGCTGTTGTCAACCATTTGTCAAAGGCAGGGCACCAGGTAAGAATAAATTATATTTTAAAACAAGTAATGCATAATAAAAAATAAAATAAAAACAACCATATGCACAAACTTAACAAACTTAACTTAACTACTTAACAACAAAACTAACAGTGGAAAATAATATTGTAATATAATATAATAATATTGTATAATAATAACAAATAATAAATGAAATTATAGAGTACAGTGTTAGCGCAAGGGCACGAGCGTGCGACTGTACACGCGTACAGGTAGTGGGTCTCACTTGAGGAAATTTTATTTATTGTTTTTAGTAGTTATCTATTAATATAATTTTTGTATTAGCGTCATCCAAGTTGTTGTCCGTTGTCAAACGGAAGATGAAGCTATAAGATTTCGAGAAGAACTTCAGAAAGCTGCAATTTGGCATTTAGGTAGATTAGGAAGGGTAGCGAAGCACCAAGAGAGGATTTTATTGAAATACCTATGGGAACGGGGAAAAGGGCGTTTCTCATCTCAACCATCTTATTTCTCAAAGTTACTACAAAAGTAACATTTTTATAGTTTAACTGTAACTTTAAGCTCACCAAAGTGTTGAGATTCATAAGTAGTATATATCTGTGTATTTCAGAAAAAATTACCCTGTGACAAATAAGAAATATTATTTTGGCATATTATAAAATTGCTTATATTTACTCTGATACTAAAGAGTATATTATTAACTACTTAAATATACTATTGAAATTGAAATTATACCATAAATATAAAAAATATTCAAGTTTTCTTTCAACATATGGCGAAAAGTATTCCTTTACGTCACAGCCTATGATCTATCAGAACTAACAAAAACAGGTATTAAAACAAAATCAACCCCTTTTATCTAATAGATGTGTTTGTATTCTTTCCCAAAATAATGAAAAAGTAGCTTAATTTTATTACATTACGAAATAATTAGCGAAATAAATTCTTGTACGTCACTTCTTGGACATATCAAAGTAAAAAAGTATTCATTGCCGCATTGCCGCAGCAACATTCAACGTCAGCAATTCTTGGCAATAACAAAATATTAATAATCACAAAATAAATACTATAAAATGCTAAATAGATATTAAAAAACTAAATTTTGTGCAATTCTGTATGTCGGATAGTGACTAATTTGAAATCTCCGTGATGAAAAGGAAAATTTAAGCAATATCCACACTGTCAGTTTGAAAGTAAAATCACAAATAAAAAAAAGCTGCTCATGCTTTTACGTGACCTTTTTCAAGTATTATCGATGCTGAGTTTTCGTAGGCCAACCGATATTTTCGCCTGTCTATCTTACCAACTGTTGCTCTTCCTTTCTCAATTTTTTGCCATTCTTTCATCGCTCGTTCTATCGACGTGCTCGGTTTTGGGCACGGTGATATACTACTTTGTTTGATATGCGAGTTCTTTCTTTCTTTCTTTTATTCTTCTTTTGTAATATCCACGTTTTAGAACAGTATACAGCGTCGATACCAGAATTGCAATGTGTGGAGCTATGCGGACGTTTCGCCATCATCAATGCAGCTAAGGCTTTATCTCTCATGTCACTGTTTACACACCTTGGATACACCTGTCCATATACAGATAGAACAACCAACATTACATAACGCAGCCTTGTTTAACTCTCGATTTGATGTCAAACCAAGGCGATATGCCAGATCGTGCACCCACACAGGCTGAGTGATCTCTTCTAAGAGACTTTATAGCTTGGAGCAAGCACTCACATTGTACCGGGATAGTATCTCGCATAATTTAATTCTCACAATCCAGTAAATGCATTATTACGTCCACGAAACCACAAAAAACTGTTTACGTTACTGCCAACATTGGGTCTTTGTTCAATAATAATCTTTTCACTCCGCGTGCGGAGTGAAAAAAGATTGGATCCATATACTCTTTCAGGTCTAAAGTTTAATTGGGCCTCCCACTATCGGCTCTTTCTTGCATTCTTCTCCTCAATATTTTGGCAAGCTAATGAAACAATGGTGCTTATTATGCCCTATAGCTTGCACGTTGACTGTACCTTGCCATTCGTCTAATATTCTTAATCTGATTTCCAGCATAAATTGCACAGATACCATTACAAATCCAAGTCATGTGATATTTAGCCGTGAATATCTGATCATCTGTGCAGTAACTCCATCTGGTTTCGCTGCTTAACCATATTTCAGATTACGTATGGGGTTCTCAACTTAGTGGGATGGTGAAGAACTTCACCATCGGGGTTAGTGTTTCATTGTTACTCGATGCAGAGGCCTCATTACCTTAGATTCATAAATCTTAAAATAGAATGATTTCTATGCACCTTTCAGCTGAAGCCTATCGTTGTAAAACATGTAGCAGTTCTGTTAATATTTCAACGTCTTTGGAATAAAAAGGCGCGCCCTTGCATTTCTACTGGTTAGCCAACTACCTCGGAAGTCACTAGCATTTCGCCTGGTGATTTCGAATTAAAATAGAATCACCTTATTGTGTGTACTAATATTGTAAGAGGCGACTAAAGTACGTGTGGAAGTGCATCGCCAGAAATTGGAAAATTTGTGGGCAGATTGGACCAGATTATTGCAAATTTCAGTATTTAAAACAAGATTTAAGTATTGGATTTTTCTCACAATATTTCGCATTACGTAATGTCGGGCTCCAATGCTGTTTGTTTCGGCATCTTTACTCAGTTGGTATAATCCTAGACTCGTGGAAGATCGATTTAATGCACTCACTCCCGAAGGAAGGCGATGGGTCTAAGCCAACTAACTGCAGGCTCAATCACTATCACGGCTTTATTTTCTAAAATTATGGAACGCATTTGTATATAGCCAACTCTTGGTGGTTATCTGGAGGATCTCCGATTAATAAATGAAAATTTACCCATAAACCTTGACATTCCCTATGGCTGCGCAAATTAATTTTAAATTGTATAAATTATACTTTTGATCTTTTCGTATCCAAGTATCTACATGAATAATAAATTTAAAATTTTAAAATATTTCCTTGTGCACTAAGCTTTACCATTCCTATTAGTCACATTTTTGTTCCGGTAATATGTCACGTAACGCACAGGAAATGACGTTTGCATCCCAAAAAACTTTTCAAGTTAAAAATAATTAGCATTTAAATAAATTATATTATTTTTACCTGCAGTAATCTAACATAGATTAGGTTTTTGTTGAATTAATACGTGATAAAGAAAAGAAAACGAATTAATTTATTTTTAAACATCGTCACTACCCGGAAAACTTCCGTCACAGTTTTTATCGAAACTAACTTTAGTATAATACTGGCGATATTACAAATACGATTACAGTGGTGCCAGGACGACAAAAAAAATACAAATCAGTAGAATTTACTTGTGTAAGTTATCAAATTCATCGTGACTATTTAGGAATTACCGGTACTATAGTTTTCGTAGGACAAGATTAAAATATTAATATTATTTAAATTTACTGTAAATTTATCACATATGAACTGAAAAAACACATAAAAAATATCTGTGAATATATTTAAATACTAAAACATACTCAAAGTCTAATATATTACAAGCAAGACGTATTTGAAATCGGCAAGGGCAGCGTGGTACAGTCGAAATCTTTACCTCATATTTTGCTTTTTTTTAAATATTATATAAAAATAGTTATCCGCTTTTTATGGTAATTTTTAATTTAAGTCAACATTAAAACATCCATATAATAAATTAGAAATAAAAGTGCTTAAAGTTGTGGGACAGTCTAATTTTGCAAGGGTCATTTTTTCTGAAATACACTCATGTATGTATTTTCAAAATCAACTAATTATATAATTTCCAATTTGTATGAAAATATTTTTTCTAATGCTACATTTACTTTACTACCAATTACCAATATTATTTTCCAGATAGCATACATAACAGCGTTTCCTCATGACAAGCCAGCGCCTGGAGTCAGAGAGATCGACGTTAGTTCTAATAGGGATATTATGCCAGGTTTGTAACTTATGTTTATATAATTTTTTTTCATTGTAAACATGATAGTCATGGGTGTAGTCAAGTTGTTAAAATAAGACAAAGCAAGCTGCTTAGGTTAGACAAAACATGGCGTTGAATTGCGATTATTACACATACTAAATGAAACTATTTAACCGGATTAATCGCGTATGTTTAGTACTAGCATCCCATCTGCGGCTTCGCCCGTTTGAACTACATGATCATTTCTTTAATAAACAGAATTGACTAAAAACTATAATGATGTCTAATATATTTTTTTATTACTTTAATCTGCAATCTTCTAATATTATTTTTTTGTAATTTCTATAAGGATTTTTAATTTTTTTGATTTACAAAATACGACCAATGTTAATACTTGCTATTTATAATAATATACTTTGATGATTGATATATATATATAGGTAATTACATTCTTTTTACTACGTTATGTACGTGTTATCTGAGGCCAGTCGTGGCGCAGGGGTACAAAGTGTGACTGTAAAATTTTTGAATATAAAATTATATTAACCGAAAACGACGTTTTAGTAAAGTATTAAAATGATTATTATTCCTTTCTGACGTAATTAATGTTCTACGTAATCTTCTACTTTATCACATATAAATTTCATGAAATTTTAAATACATATATATATCTTTTGATAGAATTATGCGATAACTGTGAAATAAAATCTTAATAGTATTCTGAGTTTTTTATTTTTATGTACGAAAGTTGCTTAAATTTGTTTTCTATTTTTTACGTTATTCGTGTTCATAACCAGACAAACAGACAAAAATCCAAAAATGCTGGAAATTCTGATAGTTATCCTTTCACATCCTGGATATTTTTTTAATATTATTTTTAACATAAATACAGAAAAGACTCTTCCACAGATTTATTATTAAGTATGGATTATACATTTTTGGAAACCCAACATTTCGAACATTTTCCAGTAGTCCGTGGTCACATGTAGTGGTAGACAGAGGTTGATTATTATATCAACTTCCTACTACTTACTACCGTCAACGTTTTCTTAATTGCCTCATATACTGCACTGGATTCTTGCGGAATGAGCTGACTGTATCTTGCCCTCTGGTATAGTGGGTGTAAGACTTCAAAGTTTTTATGAGTGGGTCCCTAGTGGTAGAAAGTTTCCATATTGAAATTAGGATATTTTTGTAGCCCAAATAGATCAAACTATAAATATAAACCTGATGTAATGGTTAGGTTCATCCGCTGTATGCTCACACACAGTTTATTTTTGAGTAGTTAAGAAATCGTTGGCGGTAGTTTGATATAATATTTATATCAACTGACAGAATGATACCACCTTTGTCTACTCGTGACCACTGGCTACGCAAAGTGTTCGAAACGTCGATTAATCCGGTTATTTTATTTTGTTAGTTTCATTTAAAATATGGAATTAAGTTTTTTATTAATACCTCAGTAGGTTAATTATTTATACAATAATAACTTTATAAACGTCGCTACAAAACAATGACTTTGCAATATTCTATTCCACTCAAAATGTATACATATAATATTTATATTGCATAAATGACTTGGAGTAATTATAAAGATCATGTCCTTGTCAAAATCATTTCCTTTTTCACATACCATGATTGTGGATTCTTATAATATAATACGTGAAAAAGGTAGTGATTTGTCACTGTTACTTATATGAATTAAAGAAGTATTATGAATGTTAGCGGAATTTTGTCAAATTATTCCCACAGAGATGGTAAGTATATATGAATTTCGACGTAGCTTAATGTGAACGTATCGTTCGTATCCCATTTGGTTGACAATAAATCGCATTAGGGTGAAATATTTTAACAATATAAAAAAAACAATATTGTTTTGATTCCAGAATCTATGTTAAACTTAACAAATGTTATGAACAAAGAAGTGAATGTTCAAAGCGTAACAGGCTTCATAGGAAAAATGACGGCTATAAGCGAAAAAACTTTTGAGAACGAGGTGGTAAACAAAATATTTGAAGATCCAAAAGAAACATTTGATGTTGTAATTGCTGAGTGGATGTTTAACAATATTTACTCCAGGTATCATTGTTTGTATTATTTTTATTTATAAGATGAGATGAGATGATAAATAGCTTTCTTGTATTAAAGATATCCATCCACCAACTTTTTTTTATCTTCACGCTGCATCCCGCTAGTGTTAAGGTACTCCATAATCCTTAATGACTTAATGACACTTCCGTTCTCAACTTTCTTTCAAATCCTAGAGGCATTCGAGTGGCGGAAATCAAAACCTCAACCCTCAACGTCTATGGCTCTGCGCCACAACTGGCCTTAGTACAATGTATTAATTTTACAAATAATTACAATTTGTAGAAACGAACCGTCGCTCGTAAACACGATGTTATTGCTCAATTATTATCGTCACAGTAATTGAGTAAACTTAGTATACAAAATAATTGACTGTAACCAATTCAGACCAATTATTTGGAAGCGTAGCTAGACAGTACTGATAGATAAGCGTCAACCAACTGTAAAATTTATTATTAGATATTTAAAATGCTTAAAAGATATAAATATTTACAATATTCATGATCAGATCAAAGGTTGCGAAATATCGAGCTTAGTATTTTTTAATTCTATTAAAAGATGTTTTGAAAGGGAACCCATACAAATAAATTACTATTAGAAATAAACTTTTCTGTAAAATAACAACCACTTCGAACAAGCAAATTTCCAATTGACTTAATTGTTGAGGTGTCACTTTTGACGATATCTCAATTTTTATTTAAAAATTGTGAATTTCAATAGGGTATTGCAATATTTTTATAATTCTATAATTCTATTGAAGATATGTTCAATTAAAGGTACATGTAACATGATACTAACTTCCAATCTTCATACTTATTATGTTACTTCAAAACACACGTGGTTGACTGAAGAAACTGTTTTGAAGTGTAATCTTTTTATTTCAAAACAAAAAAAAACCTAATGGAAACGATGATATTTTAACTAAGGTTTTAGGTTTAATATTAGACGTCACTATAAGTGCGCTGCAAAATATATTTAGATAACGTGCTAAATTCAGTTTATTAAATAAATAGTGGAGTAGTTCAAGTGGGAAAGCATCAGGTGCGCCAGTACAAGAATAAAATATAACTAACAAATCACTTACATTTTTATCTAACCATCAAACCTAAATATTAAATATCATATTNTGTATCCCGCACACAGCAGGGTAGGCAGAGGGAACCTAGTGTTAAGACAATCCGTTCCCCACTTTCTGCCGAATTCTGGAGGCATTGCGTATTGAGTGGCAGAACTCAACGCCGCGCTTAATCTCGACACCAGAGCGAAGAAATGGAAATATAAATTTAAGTAAATATTCCATCTTCTCGAGTGGGGATCGAACCCACGACCAGTCGATTTTACAGTCACACCTCGTGCCGCTGCGCCACGACTGGCCTCCAGTCGCCAGTAATCTTAGTATACAACATAATTGACTGTAACCAATTCAAACCAATTATTTGGAAGCGTAGCTAAGCAGTACTGATAGATAAGCGTCAACCAACTATAAAATTTATTATTAAATATTTAAAATGCTTAAAAGATATAAATATTTACCATATTCATGATCAGATCAGATCAAGGGTTGCGAAATATCGAGCTTAGTATTTTTTAATTCTATTAAAAGATGTATTGAAAGGGAACTCATACAAATAAATTACTATTAGAAATAAACTTTTCTGTAAAATAACAACCACTTCGAACAAGCAAATTTCCAATTGACTAATGAAGAAAAAGAAAGAAGATTGAAAATGAAGTACCTCGATTGGTTATTGGCATACAATACTCAAAAAATAGATTGATATATCAAACTATGATAGCAATTTATGTATTAGGATTGATCATTAATATTGGGCGTTAATTGTTGAGGTGTCACTTTTCACGATATCTCAATTTTTATTTAAAAATTGAGAATTTTAATAAGGTATTGGAATATTTTTATAATTCTATAATTCTATTGAAGATATGTTCTATTGAAGGTACATGTAACATGATACTAGCTTCCGATCTTCATACTTATTATGTTACTTCAAAACACACGTGGTTGACTGAAGAAACTGTTTTGAAGTGTAATCTTTTTATTTCAAAACAAAAAAAAACTAATGGAAACGATGATATTTTAACTAAGGTTTTAGGTTTAATATTAGACATCACTATAAGTGCGCTGCAAAATATATTTAGATAACGTACTAAATTCAGTTTATTAAATAAATAGTGGAGTAGTTCAAGTGGGAAAGCATCCGGTGCGCCAGTAGTACAAGAATAAAATATAACTAACAAATCACTTACATTTTTATCTAACCATCAAACTTAAATATTAAATATCATATTACTTCTTTTCCAGTATACCAGCAATATATAAATGTCCATTTATTTGGCTGTCTTCAGTGGAGCCTCATTGGAGAATCCTAGAACTAATCGATGAGTTACCAAACCCATCGTACAACCCGGATGCGATATCAGTCAATCATCCACCGTTAAGCTTCCTGCAAAGATTTGAAGAACTGACCTATCAAATTGGAGGGTTTTTCATAGAATATTTGTGAGTATTATTATATATAAAATAGTTTGGGCGTGTTATCTGGATTACGATGGTTGTGAGTTTAAATTGTAATAAGAATATTTTATTAATATAGGTTTATTAATATAAATCTTTCAACGATCTAAGTAGTGACGGGAAGTGGGAAACGTAGTGTCTTAACACTAGATTCCCTCTGCCTACCCTGCTGTGTGTGGGATACAGCGTGAACCTGATTCAATTCAATCTAAGTAGACTTAAGTGCAGCATGGCAATTCGTAATCAGCACACAATATTTCTAAAACTAATAGAAATTGATAATGAAGCAACAAATCTCTGTTTGTTCCTTATTGTAACAATAAAATACATTTTATTTGTTATGAAGCTTTTTTTTATGGAAAAGATAAGACAAACGAGCGTTCGGGTCACCTGATGGTAAGTGATTACCGCCGCCCATGACCCCGTGCAACACCAAAGGAATTACAGTTGCGTTGCCTGCCTGTAAGTTGGGTTGGGCACCGGAGCCCGGCATTACCTGATGCGAAACGCAGTGGCATAAAGCCACTACTTCACACCGGTTTTAAATGCCGGGGGTGGTAATGATCTGGTTGAGTCTGCCCATGCGTGTTGCCATTGCTGGCGACGTGACTCTACCACACGTACTTTAGTCGTCTCTTACGACACCACCAGTACCAGGATGATCCTATTCTAGTAGTATCCTATTAGACACGAAGCAGAAATAATTCATATTTCTCCGTTCTGGCAAGATGAAGCAGAGTTCCACCAATCAACATGCTATGTCTCAAATTCGAAATTCACACTGGTTTTAACACTCAGTTCTCTCTGCTTAATATAATAATAAACGATGCGTGCCATACACACTATGGGAAACGAAGGTTTCAAAAAGTCTCTGTCTAAATTATCTACCAGTTAATCTATCTAATATACAAACATTTGACATGGGATGTGATCGGATAGCTTAGCTCGCTAAAGCGTTTAAACAGTGCTTAACAGTCGCAGATACGAATTCTTCTTCCTATAAAATATAATATTAACTACAATAATTCTAAAAAAAATCTTTTCTAGCTATATATCGAGTATAGATAATCAACACTACAACAAATATATAGTTCCAGTAATACGTAAACGAGGCAACCCAGTACCTACGTTTAAAGAGCTTCGATACAACGCATCTCTAATATTGGGAAACTCCCACGTGTCTATAGGCAGAGCTACAAGACTGCCTCCAAGCTATAAATCTGTTGGAGGATACCACATAAGCTCAGAAACGAAACCTTTACCCGCGGTATTTATTTCATACTTTATTTTTCAACTTCACGCTTCACGCAAGGCAGGGCAGAGAACATGGGCACCTAGTGCTAAGGTGCTAAGGGAACCTGGAAACCCACTTCATTCTCATTAAAACACTTTCGCTCGTCCAAGTTGCTATTTTTTTTCTTTTTAGCTTCACGCTGTTTCATGGTAGGGGAAACCTATTGTAAAACACCCTGTTCTACGTTTTCCGTCAAAATTTTCGAGGTATTGCGTGTTGAATGGCGGAATTCAACACCGCGCCTCGTCTTGGTATCAGAACAAAGATATGGAAGTATTAATAAATAATAATTCATTTCTCCGAGTGGGGTTCGTAGCTACAACTGTCGCGTTATAGTCACACGCCCCCGTTACAATCAAAGGCTCCTACACCACTATGGCCTCCATTGTTATTGTTTAATTACTATTATTATTTATGTGTAGTTTTAATCAGTACTAGGCAGGCTGAATAGAGCATAATTATAGAAGACCTGAGGTAAAGACATTGTCTTTGGAAGATTTATATTAATTAAAGCAGAATCTACTTAAAATGTTTGGAAGCTTAAAACAAACAGTGTTATGGAAATTTGAAGATGCTCTCCCTAATAGGCCGAGTAATGTACATATATTGAAGTGGGCGCCTCAACAAAGTATTTTGGGTTAGTAATCTAAGAAAAAAAATTGGTATAACTTTTTTTTAGTAAACTTACCATTACTTAATTGTTCTTCACAGCACATCCAAACTGCCGTCTATTCATAACTCACGGTGGTCTCCTGTCTACCACAGAAACTATATACTTTGGGAAACCAGTGATAGTTATCCCTGTATTCGCTGATCAGTTCAGTAACGCTGACAGAGCTGTCAGTAAGGGATTTGCTAAGAGAATAGATCTCTCGTATACTATGGCTGGTGATATTAAAGTGGCTATTGAAGAAATATTTAAAGATCCTAAGTAAGTAGTTTTATATTTTATTATGTAAAGAAAAGAAGAAGAAGAGGATTATTAAAAAAAAATAAATGGATAACAAAAAGAACAGAAGTTTTATACACAGTTTTGAGTTTATTTAAATGGGCGTATGAATTGTGAAGAATAGTCCGGAGCATTCACCATTTTTTCAATTTTTTTTTTAAGAAATTGAACCCGAAAAATAAAAACCTTTACACAAAAATCACTACAAAGTTAAAATCAAGGAAATCATTAGAACAATATATCTTTGCTATTGGCGTTTATTAGACATTCGAATTTGATATGCATATGGATATATTACACAGTACGGTCAAAAAGTAGTGGTAGGTAGCTATAGATCTCTGGTGGCTGCACAGGTTTGGTTTTAAGAATTTTTTTAAATTTCTTCTCAACACAACAACAATGCATAAAAATTCAGAAAACTCAACTTCAGGGCGGCCACGACTTGTTGACCGCATACTATTAAGACATGTAAATATCCAATTAGGACAGGATAGGTAAAGGGAATTCACTGCCCGTTCACCCACCATATTTCAAATTAATTCAAAACAAAACATACGTGTCCAGTGGCGGAACTTAACTCCATACTTTGTCTTGCTAGGGCGGGAAAAAATATTAATTTTACATCGAAATCACCATTGTGTTTATAGGCAGACGATGTCCCACTGCGCCACGATGGCCTCAAGGTTTGCTTTGGGTAATTGTTATTAATGTTCTCTTTACAGATATGCTGCGAGAGCTAAAGAACTATCATTAATGTACCACGATAGACCCATTACACCTGGAAAAGAACTTGTACATTGGGTTGAACATGTCATTAAAACTAATGGAGCTCCACATCTTCGATCACCAGCTTTAGATATGCCATTCTACCAAAAATACTACCTCGATCTTTTAGCTATTATTCTTGTTATACTATATTTAATAGTTAAAGTTATCAAAACAGTTTTATGTAAAATTTTTGGGAAAAAACAAGCAAAAGTATTAGATCGGAAGAAGAAGAATTAAAGACTTAACCTTGTATAATTTCTAAAGATAACTTAAAGTTTTATTTTAAGTAATTTTAAGTTGCTCTGGTATTAATGAACAAAAACAATAATGTACGACTTTTAAATATAGTTTATTATAATTTTATATGATTTATTATTATCGATCGCGGCGTTGAGTTCTGCCACTCAACACGCAATGCCTCCAGAATTCGGCAGAAAGTGGGGAACGGAGTGTCTTAACACTAAGTTCCTTCTGTCAACCCTGCTGTGTGCGGGATACAGCGTGAAGATGATTTATTT
>JAAIXJ010001671.1:0-17374 GCA_013403705.1 Heliconius hermathena | reverse complement strand
AAGGATACTTTTCGGGTAAATTTGTCAAAGTGTAATTCACTTCATTATTTTCAATGTTGGCACCGACTCGGGTTTGTTCGCGTTTTTGTTATAATGTGATTTGTAGTATAATTCATGTTTTGTTTTTAAACAATTTAAAATTTTTATTTTAGCTTTACATTGCCCACTTTGCTGTGTGTGGACATAGCAAGGTTGGCAGAGGGAACCTAGTGTTAAGACATTTAACGCCGGCAAGGCAAAGCGTTGCCTTGGCTAGAGAGCGAAAAAAATAATCTATTAAATATTGTATTTCCTTGAGTGGGAATCAAACCCACAAGCTATCGCATTTATAGTTACACGACTGGCTCCTGGCGATAGTAGTTCATGTTGTGTAAAAATATTTGATTTGTATAAAAATATTTATACAAATCAACAACACCAACTATACTATAATTCTCTTTTAAAGATGATATACGTTTGTTGTTGATTAAAAAGCAGACTCCAAATGTAAGAACAATAACAAGACCCAGATAAGTTAAAACAGAGAAACTATTCTATGTTATGTATTATTTTTATAAAATGTCCATCTCGTGGTCTATAAAATGTTTAAAAATATAAATGAAACTTATCCCATAACTTATAGACTCATTACAAAACCAAAAATATATCTGACGTCACCATGGTTAAAGATTTTCGTTAGGAGGAATTTTGATATTTTTTCTCTAGTACAATCGTAATAAAGGCGTTAAGTTCCGCATCTTCCGCAAGACATTCATTATTTATGCTTTCCTTGTTTTGTGCGAGATTAGTGGTGTATGCTTGAAAAGGAGATATGCCAATTAATATACACAAATATAAAATATTTTCTTGTATAACAGTTTTCCAACACTTGTCGCAATTTTTAGAGTGGAGACCACGTCTCGGCAAGCGTAATGTGGGATGCCCTCCTGCTAGATGGGACGATGACATTCGGAAAGTGGTTGGCATTTGAACGAACCCTTTTAAGCAAGTTTCTAACATCAACAATTTCGTATAAAAAGTTTTCAAAGTTCTGATCATTTGGTAAAAACTCTTTATCCATTCTTTATGCTGTCCCCTTAATAGGTGTATTATTTTTTTATTATTCAGTTAAATTCAGTTCTTTGATTATTGTGTTTCTTTAAAAATATATATTTTTACTGTTGTTTATATTTATATCTTCCAGGGTACTAATAGGCCCGTATTAGCACAGGGGCACAAAGTGTGATTGCTAACGCGACTGGTTGTGAGTTCGATCGCCATTCAAGGAAGTGAAATATTTATTTAAATTTATATTTTAAATTCTTCGCTCTGGTGTTGAGTTCCACCACTCAACACGCAAGCGTCTAAAATTCGGCGAAAAGTGGGGAAAGAAGTGTCTTCAAACAACATTCTCTCTGCCTACCCTGCTGTGTGTGGGATACAGCGTGATGCTGAACTAGGGAACTGTTTATCATTATATATTTCTACTTTTCTGATCTGATTGGACTTGGAAGATATAAATACTTGCCATAAATATGACAGTATTTCTTGAAAAGATGGACAGATTTAGTATGTATTTCTACTTTTTAAAAAATAATAGATAGTGTAACAATAATACAATATTAGTTCACTATAACAAAATAAGATGACAAGGCAGAAGCAAACATCGTCAAAACGTCTCATAATCAACCCAAATAAATATTACATGAATAATAACAACAATATAACAATATTAATAATAATTAAAAATGTCTCTAAATAGTAACTAATTTATATAATTCTCAACAAAAGCTTAATCCGCGAGTTATATTTGAAATTGGAGAGGGTTTTCGGTTCATAATGACCAAACCAATTATAGAGTTTTCCTATAAATTTGTGGATTCGGCATCATTATTTTGAACTTTTTATGTACTTCGCCTGAATAAAAATTGAACGAACTTGGAGTTGAAATGATGCATTGAGTTTATTCTACGAAAGATATTATTTTAGAAAGTTAATTAAAACTTTCTGTAAATTACCTGTAGTTCTCGTATTCTTATTCATAGATAATATTGTGAAACTTATCTATTTTTGATACGTGCCAATTAACGGGCTAGATTTTTAAGCTCTATACTTCAATTGAAAATATGAAAGATGTAACTCGGATGATATTCTTTTAAGATTCATATTATTGAGACATCTTCGTATATGAAATTGAGAAAATGTCAATGTATCACGGCATGTGAATGTATACCGCACACATCGCAGGGTAGGCAGATGGATTCTGGGAACCTGGTGATAAGAAACTCCGTTTTCATTAAGCCACTAACGTTTCCCACTTTCCGCCGAATTTTGGAGGCATTATACCTGGCTGATGTTAAGGATTCCGTTTTCTTTTATTACAGTAATTCGATTTAAAGAATACTTATTATAATTTATTCTTAAAAATTAAAAGTAATATAACGTTATCAGGATTTATTTTAAAAGGAGTTTACCAATGTGGCTCTTATTCAATGCATTTAAAATATGTTTCGATATTGTAACTGTAAGTTGCGATATTCTTGAAACTTATTTTGTTTCTTTAAAATAATATTTATGACGCAGGAGCGCAGGAACGTACACGCGACAACTTGTAGGTTCGATACTCATTCGAGGTATGGTTCGAGTCTTTGAGTTACGCCACTCAAAACGCAATACATCCAGAGTTCAGCGATAAGTTGAAAATTTAGTGTTTTAAGACTAGGCTCCCTCTGGCTACCCTGCTACGTGCGGGATACAGCGTAAACCTGAAAAAGAATCATAGTTACCTTCATTATACAAACATGTACTTGCTACCGGTAACTAAAACAAATTTGTTACACTTAAATAAAGCCAATTTACCAAAATAACGCATAAAACCTAATAATTGTATACAAATTTAACATACAAATATGTCACGTGACGGTAATTAATAAAACAGAATTTTATGACGTTGCGTGCGATAGGTTATCAAAAAGTTATTTTTGTTAGCTTCATGCTATTTCACGCACATAGCATTGTAAACAGATGGAACTTAGGAACGTAGTGTTGAGATACTCCGTTCCTATTAAGACACTTCTATTCCCTACTTTAGGTCGTGTTCTGAAGGCCTCGCGGAACTGAACGTTGAACAAGCGAAGAAAGAAAGATGGAAGCGAAGAGATGAAATTATAAAATACTTAATTCCCCTAAATGAAAATTGAACCCACAACTGTCGCATTTACAGTACTAATTCTCATACACCACGACGGCCACTATATTAGCCAAAAAAAAGTTATGCTATATTTTGATTACTTATTTCATACTTATTCTTACGAGTAGGTACATACATGTTATTCTTTTCGGCCATCGTGTCGTATACGACAAACAACTTTCATTTAGATTTTCTGAAATCACATATACTACGTAATCAAACTTAAAACAAATCATACAAATTATAACAATAAAATATGTTTATTCTCTCTTGAATAACGAATCGTTATAACATGTTCCTCTGAACATGTTAATTTTTTTATCGAATCGAATCCACGTCCATTGCGCTTACAGTTCCCCATCTCACTGCGCCACGGTGGTACCGATCAACAAAAAACTAATTATTCTAAATTTATATAATAATTCAAAGCAAATTTTATTATCTTTTCATTTGTTTACTGTAGGTATAACAATCTTCATATCAATCCCGCGTGTACAAGACGACGTATCTTCGGGGCATTCAAAATTCCCTTTGTCTCTTTAACGAGACATCAGAGTCTCTCAAATATTTGTTTTACGTATTTATCGTATCATAATATTATATTTTTGAGCTTTATTTTTTTTTTTAGTTATGAAGATTACAGATATTACTTTAGTAAATATTTGTAATAATGATAATTTGTAAACATAAAAGTTTCTTTTGATCTCAATTACAAATAAAATAAAATCAAATGGAACTTCGATTTAGCTAAATTTTATTTTTTTGAGTGATCAGATGTTTGAAATTGAGTGAGTGATATTTAAAAACATTTTTTAAATTATGTTAATTACAAATAATAAAATAAATCATAATAATAATATAATTTGTACAACTAAAGATATATTTTGACTCATTATAAATACAACTCATGTGATGACAGTAAAAAATGATAACTAGCCATTGTACCAGAGAGAAGAAATGAAAATATTAAATACTTATTTTATCCGAGTGGGAATCGAACCTAAAACTGTCGCGTTGACAGTCACATAGCTGTGCCACCGCCTCACGAAGACCTTAATAGTATAATATGATATTATTAAATATTAAGTGTTTTCATTCTGTAAAATAAACATCGTTTTTAGTTAACTGAAGGTGTGCTTAACTACAATATTTCATCCTATTTAAATTTATTAATTACAATTACTTTGATCAACTTTAGCAGTTAAGCCGTACACCGCATTCCGATCAATCGCGCACCACAGTTATTCCTAATTAACGTCAAATAAATTCTAATGGCGCGAATAAATCTACTAATGCTAGCGATTTATATATCGATCAATCGATCGATATATAAATCGCTGACATTACAGATCGAGTCGAGTTCGAGTTACGATTTAGATGCCAATTATATGATGTAATGTACTCGTATCTAAAACATATTACATGTTGTAGCTAATTAACCATATTTTCTTTTTTATCCTCATTTTTAGGATTCCATACCTGAACAGGAAAACTGAACCTTAATAGAATACTTTATTGTTATAAACCAAATTCAGTGTAAAGTAAGAACTTGCAATATAAATAAAGGAAAATGTTTAGTTCATTTTATACAAAATAAATGCATATGCAAAAACCGTCACGACTCGCGATTAACTGGTTTTTTAAAATTGGAATCATAAATCTATAATAAACTAAGCGTCCACGTCAATGAATTTGAAAATCTCCAATAAAAATAAATCATCCTCCAATCGACTAAGATAAAATATGTTATTGGGCTTGGCACTTATTAATGTCTCTAAAATAGTTAGAAAGTGAAGAACGGAGAATCTTAAAAATATATTCTTTCTGTCCACACAACGAGATAATAAAATTTAATTTCGTGCAAAAATTTATAGTGTCGTGTCCAATATTAAAAGCTTTCAATATCACACATTGTTTTCATTCGATATCAGAATAATAAAATTCTATCTGTAAAGTGAACATTTATACGTTAACATATTAAAAACAAAAGCCGGGGCTTATTTTCTATACAAAGAAACAAAATTCTATACAAAAAATGAATTTATATACAAAATATGAAACTGTAACTAAATGTACTTGTTAATTCACTTTTTTTCAGCTTCACACTGTATGCCGCAAGTGGTAGGTTAGGATGAGGGAACTTAGAGTTCTGCTCCTCACTTTCCGCCGAATTCAGGAGATATTTGGAGGGATTGCGTGTTGAGTGCCGGAACTTAATGCCGCGCTGTGTCTCGACATCAGGGCGAAAAAATGAAAATATGAAATATTTTATTTCCTCGATTTCAAAGACAGGTTACATTCACACGCTTGTGCCCATGCACCACGACTGGCCTCAATTATAAATATAATAAGTTAATTACAATAAGTTCTTAAAATATTCACTTTTAAGGTCGTTCAGTGTATCAGAATATTATAATTACACCAACACTACAATTGTAGTCAAGTTAGTGAAATTAAATAACATTTAATAAGATAAATGCTAACTAACGCTGTTGATTTTTCATGAAATCAACCACAGCCTAAATATCGATCCGAGTCGTACACGGGAGGTGGCTAGCTATTATGGCAGAAATGCAACCTTTACCTACCCTTGGCTTTGTCCCTCTCAAAGAACGCTTACCCCCAGCTTAAAACTTGCAGTGGCTAACTTGGAAGTCGTTAAATCGATCAAGTAGCTAAGTTTGCCGACGAGGTGAAAATTTTGTAAAGAAGGGATTAACAACCTGTGACTGCGGCGCCAACCCACAAGCAATGTCTTACTTGCTCTCCTTTCAAACTCTCCATCTGCCTGCTCGTTTTATGATCTGACTAAGGCAACGGATAATGAATGCAGCCAGCCTGGCTGAAAACTGGCAAACCTCAATTTGAACAATCCGATCATAGAACAAGGAGAAGAATTCTGTTCCAAGCATCTTTCTCAATTAACAAAGTATCTAGTAAATTTTGTAATTATGGCTTTTGTATTAACATAATTCCATAGATTTTTACCTTTAAAAATACGAAGTTTTGATTGTTTATCTAAGCGTTGTTTCAATTCAAATCCAATCAGCGAAGCTGACTCCGCATATCCTACGAAGAGATCGCATCTCCACGGGCTTCATCTTTCTTTCATTCTGCTTCTGTAATACCCACGTTTTGTTGCCGTATAACAGCGTCGGTACCAACACTGCATTATGTACGGCCAAACGCGCAGCTGTGCTGACGTTCCGTCGTCTCATCAATGCACCTAAGGCTCCGTTAACCTTATTACCGGCAGCAATACGCCTTTCCACATCCATCTCGTATTTTCTATTTCTACTGAACATTAAATTAAATTAAATAAAATTAAAAATTAATTTAATTTAATGTTCAGTAGAAATAGAAAATACGAGATGGATGTGTTTCTACTGAACATACTTCCCAAATATACCACTTCATTCACTTATTCTAATATCTTACCATTTACACTGATTTTGCATTCCGTCCTTAGTTCATCTCTTCAAAAAATCAGAACCTACAAGTCCTTTTAGTCCCATATCACGTTGTTTCACTCCTTGGAGACAGCTTGGAGGCAGCAGGAGACAGCAAATACAAATTGAACAACCAAGCTGACATGGTACAACCTTGTTTAACACCCGATCGGATCTCAATCCAGGGCGACATGCCAGCTCCTACTCGCACGCAATCAGAACCTTTGTCTTATTCTCATGGAGGCTCAGACCATTATTTTCACACGCTTCTTTCAGAATGGTGACCAATGCCTGCAACTCGCATTCTGATGATGCAATAAGCACTGCATCATCTGCGTACAGCAGGCAATTCACATTCAGGTCACCTACTTTCACTCCCATATCACTTTGTTTCACTCCTTGGAGACAGCTATCCAAATACAAATTGAACAACCAAGCTGACATGGCGCAACCTTGTTTAACACCCGATCGGATGTCAAACCAGGGCGACATGCCAGCTCCTACTCGCACGCAGGCTGAGTGATCTCTGTAAAGAGACTTTACAGCCTGCAGCAAGGGTCCGCTCACATTGTACCGGGGTAGTATCTCCCATAATTTCGCTCTTACAACTCTGTCAAACGCCTTTTCCAAGTCCACAAAAGCACAGAAAACTTTTTGGTTAACGGCCAAAAATTTTTCCGTGATCATGCGGAGGGAAAAGATCTGATCCATACACCCTCTTCCAGGTCTAAAGCCCCCTTGGGCCTCCCACAACAGCCTTTCAGATCTCTCTTGCATTCTTCTCGCTAAAACTTTAGCATAAACTTTACTACCCAAGCTAATCAAACTGATAGCCCTATGGCTTGCGCAGTCTATCTGTGAACCTTTGCCTTTATACAAAGGCACGATGACTGCACCTCGCCAATCGTCTGGGACCTCCCCTGATTTCCAGCATAAATTGCACAAAAACCAGAACAAGTCCAAGACGCGTGGCCCACCATATTTGATCATCTCGGCAGTAACTCCATCTGCTCCCGCTGACTTACCACATTTCAAACTTCGTATTGCACTCTCAACTTCTTTTACAAGGATTTCGCCATCAGCTACATCAAGACTCAGCGTTTCGCTGCTACTTGAGACTGAGGCGTCATCACATTCATACATCTCCTTGTAAAATTCCGCCCATCGCTGCAAAACGTGTGGTTGTTCTGTTAGAATTTCACCGTCCTTCGAAAGCACCCCTTTCATTCTACAGGCTAACGAGCAACCTCGAGAAACACTAACTTCTCTCCAGAAAAGCTTCGTATTTTCCTTGAAGTTGTTCGTTAACCTTTCATCTCTTTCATTCTCTGCCTTTTCACGCTTCATCTTGATCAGTACTTTCGTCTGGTGCTTTTGCAGCTTATACTCTTTCTTTTTTATCTCTCTCATACTTTTATCTTTACCAGAGGCTTTATAATCCTGCCATGCCTTCTTCTTTCTTTCTACTGCATCTTGCACTTCATCATCCCACCATTCATCACGCTTTTTGCTAAAGCCCCTTTTACCTTTACCACATACCTCTATCGCTGCTTCCTTCATACAATCCCTAAGGTTCTGCCAGCATACTTCAATATTTCCATTTCCAGATTCACTGCTGTCTAGCTTTTTGGAAACTCTTTCTTGATATTCCTTTCTAGTCGGTGGATCTTGAAGCTTCCAGCTTCTTATGCGGTAATTCGACTCCAAGTCTGGACACCTCGTGTAGCTGCGCCAACCCGCGAACAGACCCCTTATTCTAGCAACGACTAGATAGTGGTCTGTTCCCAGATCAGAACCCCTAAACACTCGTGTGTCCATGACTTGGCTTCGAATACGCTGATCCACTAGGAATAAATCAATCATACTTTTCTCTTCCGCTCGCTCCCATGTATACATGTGAATTTGTTCGTGTTCAAACGTCATGTTTGTCACAAATAAATTCCTTTCCTTGCAAATTTCCAATATAAGCTTTCCAGCCTCATTTATTCTCTTGTCACCATACTGACCTAGCACTCCCTCGTAACCGCTTCGCGCAGTTCCGACTCATCTGTTCAAATCGCCACATATTATTAATTTTTCATTCCCTCTAATGCACCCTGACACTCTCCCAAAACTCCTTGAGTTCGCCTTATGGAGCTGAGGATACTGGCGCATACGCCGCTAACAAGAATACTTTTGTTATCCCCAGCTTACAGCTAATCCAAAGCAGTCTCGGGTTGATCGCCTTGTATTCAACCGTTGCACTAACCAATAGAGAGGACAATAACACACCTACACCTTGATAGCCCCGCTCGGGTTTCTGGTACGACAGCCCAGAAAGCGACTCGACTGCCCCGTAAATCGGTAGTGTTATTGCCCTTCCGCTTGGTCTCAGTCACGCAGACGGCATCCAAATCTCTATCATCCATCACATCTAATAATTCATTCATCTTTTGTTCCATCCCTCCTCTTACATTCCACGTAGCTATTTATAGATCCGTCCTCCACCTCCCTCGGTTCCGGACATGGCGTGTTGGGTGGCGGTCCCCAACGCCGCATTCGTCGCCACTTGACACACCAGCGGGGACGCACTGTTGCGCGTCGCCTTGGGGGGATGCCCTATCAGTGCGCTTTTGCGAGTTGCACGTGCCAAGCCTTCCATTTTGGACCCCCATTATAACTTATATATAGTTATTATAGTTTTGAAGCAATAAAAAACTATATATCTACTCTACTCATCGAAATCCGAAATTACTTTGACCATTTTAAAGGGCATCAAGTCCTATGCCGCACCAGGCAGCAAATACCCTAGCTGCGCCACTAATATATACTCTGCTGAGTAGGCAGAAGTAATCTGGAAACCTGGTGTTAAGATACTCCGTTCCCATTAAGGAACTTTCGTTTCCCACTCTGGCACCTTAGCATCGAAAGAAAAATGATTTATTTCTCCGAGTGTGATCAAACCCACAACCATCGATTGCAAGCCAAAAACAAGCTTCTACATTTACATATTTGTTTACACGGAGCTTTAACATAAAAAAATATAATAACTTGTAAATACTAAAAGTATTTTTATGAGTATGATTTTTCAATTTATAGTATTTAGAAACTCTTTGAAGCATCATTACGCGTGTTTAATTTTGTGTAAACAGGCTACATACGCTATAAACGGTAATTATAACAAAATATAAACCAATGTGGCCATCGTGGCGTAGCGGGTTCCATTCCCATTCGGGGGAGTTAATTGTTACTATAATTGTTTTCTAGCGTTGAATAATGCCATTTAACTTGCAATATATCGAGAGCGAAGGCGCGAAGTGGAGAACGAAGTGTAAAATTCAGCTGTTTTGCAAGAATGTCTTATAATAATGATAACGTAACATTAAGTTAATAATTTATCTATTAATAACTAATATGAATCAATAATTGAATAACAAACATCATGTCTTGAGAACATATCTTTGTTTTTATTTCACGTATTATATATGTATGTAGTATGTATTATTTTTAATATATTAAGAAATTAAAGGCAATTACGCTAGGCTTTATATTTATTATATTTTGAATCTTATATTTACATGTAACTTTGATTTATCGCAATTAAAATGTTTTTTAGCTGTATTTTTGTTGTATATCTAGGAGTACTAGGCCATTTCTGTAATTTCATCGATTTTTTTTTGATTTCCGCACTTTTTATTACAACATTTTCACAAAAGTGTCCATTTTGTTTTTTTTGCACAACAATTAAAAAACTAAATAGTTTGAGAATGGTATTACACCAGTACATCACAATAGTCTTATTTTTAACAATATTGTATTTATATGAGGCAAGTCGTGGTGCAAAAGCACAAAGTGTAACTCTAAACCGACTGGTTGTGGGTTCAATCCCCACTCGAGGGGATGAAATATTTACTTAAATTTATATTTCAATCTCTTCGCTCTGGTGTCGAGGCAAAGCGCGGCGTTGAATTGTGCCACTCAACACTGAATCCCTCCAGAATTCGGAACAAAGTGGGGAACGGAGTTTCTTAACACTACGTTCTCTCTGCCTACCCTGCTGTGTGCGGGATACACCGTGAAGCTGATTTTTTTTTGTATTTATACGTATATCAATTCACAATATTTCATTACAGAATCAAAGGCTAATCTCTGTTTAATAGTTTCCAATACACGCAGGCGGCTGGCTTATTGTAAAAGATAAATGATTGCTTTTACGGTATTGAGGGCGGGATCGTCTAAATGTTGGGATAGATTCACCCTTCCAAATTTCTATTTTAGTGACAATTAGGTGTTCTGGAAAATGTATATTTTATTTTTTTAAGCGAACTTTTGTACAAGGAGGAGGTTGTCAATTCGATTATTCATATATATATACATATATATATATATATATATATATATATATATATATATATTCTATCTGTTAATACTGTTCCATTTGAGTGACTGACGAACTACTACACTCAAGTTTAGGAAGTTACTAGGAAGTTGTAGAGTGTACAGGAGTAGCTACTAAGAAGATTTTTCAAAATTTCTACGATCACGGGACATTTCACTTTCATTCTTAAAGTCCACTACGTTTCAGTTTTTTATTTCATACTATTATAATGTAAACTCCCCATACAGCTATGACAATAACATTTGTAACCTTTATCTTATAAATATATATATATATATATATATATATATATATATATATATATATATATATATATANTATATATATATATATATATATATATATATATATATATATATATATATATATATATATATATATATATATATATATATATATATATATATATATATATATATATATATATATATATATATATATATATATATATATATATATATATATATATATATATATATATATATATATATATATATATATATATATATATATATATATATATATATATATATATATATATATATATATATATATATATATATATATATATATATATATATATATATATATATATATATATATATATATAAAGATAATGTATAAAATTTAACGTTACCATTCGATACGGATCACTAAACAACAAAGCATTTTTCTATATGAGCCTACAGACCAATGGAGCGTGTGTAGTAATAATAATTGGATATTCCATACTTATATTCGGTATTCATATAAAAGTTATTATATTTGTACGCATTGGGAAGAAATGTGCTGTCTCTATGTTGTATGTCAATATAGGATGAATACATTCAGCTATCTTAAATTACATATTTTTATATAAGTTTTTATTTTATTTTTCTGAATAAAAAAATTACGGCCTGTCGTGTTACAGGGGCACACCAAAAAAATGGAGACACTCAACACGCAATGCCTCCAGAATCCGGCGGAAAGTGAGGAACGGTACATGCGGGCTACAGTGTGAAGCTGAAAAAAATATCTAACTTTATATTTTACATTTAATCGATTAGTGATATCAGTAGCATAAAGCCACTACTTCACGCCGGTTTTAAATGCCGGGGGTGGTAATGATCCNTCACGCCGGTTTTAAATGCCGGGGGTGGTAATGATCCGGTCGAGTCTGCCCATGCGTGTTGCCATTGCTGGCGACGTGACTCTACCACACGTACTTTAGTCGCTAAAGTCCTATTCTAGGCCGGGATCACACGGCAAAGCTATATAGCTAAGACATATTTCAAAGGCGCGCTTACTCGCACCCCGCTGTACTTTACATCTTCATAAAAAGAAAATATGGTAAGATGTTTACTGCGAATAAACCTAAACAGACAATATTTTAATATTAGCCATATTTTATTACTATGCAGTGAGGTAATTTGTCTTTTTTTGGCTAAATTAAAAGGTAAACATTATTGGTTTTGTTTTAATTTTTTTTTGTTAAAAATTGAAATTAAAAAGTAAATGGAATTCAGATGAAGTCTTCACGCTATAACCCGTACACAGTAAGGTAGGCAGAGAACCAGGTTCTCTAAACTAGTGTTAGCCTACATAGTATGTTACTCCGTTCCTGTTAAGACACTTCCGGTATCCACTTTCCGCTGAGTGACGTAGCTTTAGCTAAAATTGACATAAATCAAATCAGCTTCACGCTGTATCCCGCACTCAGACGGATAGACAGAGGGATCTTAGTTTTAAGTCATTCTGTTTCTCAATAAATAAACATTTTTTTTTATGTAGGCTGCTATTTGGCAATCTGTTTATATTATCCCGCCCTCAGCCGGGTGGACAGAGGGATCTTAGTTTTAAGTCACTCTGTTTCCCAATACATTAACAATAATAAGTTAATTTTATAACCATAGTGTATGTGGAATATAACCGGGGAGAATTTTGGTTCATGGCTTTCCCGAAATGAAAGTAGACGTGGAATATAAAAGTATATATGAAACATGAACATAACTTTTATTTTTTATTCAAATAATTCATAAAATCAATTGGAATATCTTTATTATAATCCTGCTCAATATAAAGGAAATACATTATAATATACTATTTGCTAGAACAGCAATTTTGCAATTTTTTCGTACAATTTATTATTCTCTTTAATCAAATGGCTGTAGGGTATATTGTGGTAAGCTCGTTTGAAAAACAGGAACTTTAATAGAATACATCCACTCCCATCCAACGCCACGTTTCGCCAAAGTTTGTTTAGTTTAGCGGACCGTATATCAGCGACGTCTAACTAAAGCCTTGAAAATGGCTCAGAATAAGTTATGAGACAAATATTAAACTGTTACAGAACTCGTTTTGACTTGCTCATACCAATGCTAGTCATATATTAGATGTGTTTGATTGTATTTGTGGATATTTTTGTGTGAGAGGACCTGGGAACCTAGTTTTAAAAAAAATCATTCCCATTTAGACATTTCAATTACCCACCTTCCAAATTCTGCAGGCATTGCGCGTGGAGTGGAGGAACGCCGCGCTTTGTCTTTGCCTGTGACAGTAATGACGATAATAAAAATCAATGAATCATAAGTGCAGTGTATGTATTTATAAACTTATCTTTCATACATTCGCTCATTCCATACAGTCACTCACGGCGAATACACTAGTGAACGAATGTATGAAACATTCGTTCACTAGTGTATGCAAACGAATATATACCCGTCATCAATATAAGACGTGTTGGTAGTAGGAATCTGACAGTTAATTTCGTATTCATTTTTCTATTAGTAAATTAAATTATATAATAAATAATGAATGATTAGTAAAAGTTAAAACCATTATTAAAAACCTGCAAACAAACAAGCGAATTCAAAAACCACGTTGAATTATGAAACTTATACAAAAATAACATTTTCTCAAGCGACCGGAAGTCTTGTCTTTAATAATTTCAATCGTTGAATGCCTAAAAACCGTAAAGTACTTCCGGTCCCAGCTCTGAGTCGTTGATCTGACAAATTATTCGTTCCCGCGACCGGATCGTGACATCCCTATTTTGAGTTTGGACAGCGGTTAATCTCTTAAACTACAAGCCACTAGCGAACTTTGTTCCGGCAAAAAGTTTTTGTTTTTGCTGACTTTTATTATGATTTGTAGGGCATTTGTGTTGTTTCTGTTGGAAATGTTATAATTAGTTTATTTTGGATTTTGTTTTTGCGTATTCAAGTGAACACATCATTTTGGTAAAATGATTAAGAAATAGACTATATTAACAGTTAAGTCACGAATGAGTACTTAAATTGTCTCGAGGTCATCGTGGCGCAAGGGCACAAACGTGGGACTATAACGCGACTCTTGTGAGTTCGATTCCTATTCGGAGTAATTAATTATTATTTTTAATATTTCTATTTCTTCGCTCCGGTACCAAGGCAAAACCGCGGCGTTGAATTTCGCCACTCAACACGCAATGCCTCAATAATTCGGCAATAGAGAATCTTAATACGAGGTCCTGTCTGCTTACCCTGCTATTTGCTTGATACAGCGTAAAGCTAGAAAAAAAAACCAAAATATCCTAATATAATATTTTTTGCAAACCTCTATCCAAATTTATTCAAGATCTGTCTTATAAGTATATAGGAACAAACATAGTTAATTAATCTATACTTATAATAAATCTGTAGAAAAGTCGTTTCTGTACATTGAAAATAATTTTAAAAAAATTAGCTAGTATGTTAAAGGATAATTAGCAGAATCCATTTCTAACATTTTTGGAATTTTTGTCTGTTTGTCTGTTCGTCCGTTCGTCCGTTCGTCCGTCCGTCCGTCCGTCCGTCCGTCCGTCCGTCCGTCCGTCCGTCCGTCCGTCCGTCCGTCCGTCCGTCCGTCCGTCCGTCCGTCCGTCCGTCCGTCCGTCCGTCCGTCCGTCCGTCCGTCCGTCCGTCCGTCCGTCCGTCCGTCCGTCCGTCCGTCCGTCCGTCCGTCCGTCCGTCCGTCCGTCCGTCCGTCCGTCCGTCCGTCCGTCCGTCCGTCCGTCCGTCCGTCCGTCCGTCCGTCCGTCCGTCCGTCCGTCCGTCCGTCCGTCCGTCCGTCCGTCCGTCCGTCCGTCCGTCCGTCCGTCCGTCCGTCCGTCCGTCCGTCCGTCCGTCCGTCCGTCCGTCCGTCCGTCCGTCCGTCCGTCCGTCCGTCCGTCCGTCCGTCCGTCCGTCCGTCCGTCCGTCCGTCCGTCCGTCCGTCCGTCCGTCCGTCCGTCCGTCCGTCCGTCCGTCCGTCCGTCCGTCCGTCCGTCCGTCCGTCCGTCCGTCCGTCCGTCCGTCCGTCCGTCCGTCCGTCCGTCCGTCCGTCCGTCCGTCCGTCCGTCCGTCCGTCCGTCCGTCCGTCCGTCCGTCCGTCCGTCCGTCCGTCCGTCCGTCCGTCCGTCCGTCCGTCCGTCCGTCCGTCCGTCCGTCCGTCCGTCCGTCCGTCCGTCCGTCCGTCCGTCCGTCCGTCCGTCCGTCCGTCCGTCCGTCCGTCCGTCCGTCCGTCCGTCCGTCCGTCCGTCCGTCCGTCCGTCCGTCCGTCCGTCCGTCCGTCCGTCCGTCCGTCCGTCCGTCCGTCCGTCCGTCCGTCCGTCCGTCCGTCCGTCCGTCCGTCCGTCCGTCCGTCNAGCGACACGTACCGACATTGCACTATTGCACCTGTATGTTGCATGTATGTATGTGCCAAGGGTATTTTAGGGTACATACCTCAAAATTCTTATAAGATAACTTTGTTGTTTGTCCGTCTGTCCGTCTGTCAAGACTATCTTAGTACAAGATCGGTTAAAAAATCTATCTTCTAAATCATAGTAATCAAATGGCGATGAAATATGAGGGTTTTTTGTCGCATTTTCTATCATAACCATAAGGTACTTCCCGTTGATATACAATTACGAAATTTGTTAAGAAGTTAAAATTTACGGCACGTATAAAGGAAAATTCCAAAATTATTTATCAAAAATTGAATACTTATTGTATTTGTGTCACAGAAAAGAACCATTAGGTACAAATTTTAATCTGTACTGAATTTGATACAAAATGACAACTTAATTAGTTATTCTTTTGGTGTATCTCCATTCATAAAACTGGTACGAAACTCTCGGGGCATGAGTACGACTTGAACTTGACCGAAAATGTTGATTATTTTATAGATTATATAGAAGTCCAGGTGATGGCTCTCTGGCCAGATTACGCAAAAGTAAGAAGCAGAGAGAACCTAGTGTCAAGACACGCCGTTCCCCATTTTCTGCCAAATTTATGAAACATTCTATGTTGATTGACAGAACTCAACGCCGTATTTTGTCTCCTTGCCAAAGCGAGAAAAATGAAAATATTAAGAAAATTAATTCTCCTGAATGAGAATCGAACTCACAGCCGTGTTACAGTACGTACGTGTAACATTCAGCAACTTAATATTCAATCTTTATAATACTACAAAATATTTTATTTCTCTATGAAGTAACCAATTGAGGTAATAAAAATAATAATAAAAAAGCAAGTAACATTTCCGGGTCAGAGTGTCTCCGGAGTCGCATCCGGTGGGACATCTGCATAGAGACTCTATTGAACGAAATGTACCGGCTTAATATGAAAAATAACTGACAATATTTCTCCAGAGTTTAATATTTGTAATGTGAGTAATGTTCGTTTTTTGTTGGACTTTATGTGTTTTTTTATTTGTAACCTTTTTTTAGCTTTACGCTGTATCCCGCATGTAGCAAAGTAGGTAGAGGGAACCTAGTGTTAAGACACTCCGTTTCCCACTTTCAGCCGACTTTTTAACTATTCCGTATTGAGTAGCGAACTTCAACGCCGCGCTTTTCCTTTTATTTAATAATTCTTTTCTCCGAGTGGGAATCAAATCTTCATCCATTGCGAAACACTCTTACGCTTGTGCTCTTGCGACGGCGTCTATTTAATAAGTTATTTTAGCTTCGTCTCCGTAATCTTTTTTACATTTGCTTAAATTTTTGAAATGAATATCGAGGCCATCGTGTCGCAGTGCGACAGCTATCTGTAGATGATTGTGGATTCGGTACTTATTTGTGGAAATGAATCATTATCATTTCTTATATCAATCATTATGTTAGCATAACGTGACGTTAAGTTATAGCACGCGATACACAATGTCTCCAATTCGGTTTTCGTAATTCGGAAGAGCGGAGTATCCAAATGCAAGATTCTCTTTGCAGGTTAAAGCAACAGGATGCAGGATGATAAGATGTAGAGCTAAAAAATAGATAATGAAGATACTAATTAATGTACAATGTTTAAAATTATGAGCGTTGTATTGAAAATATTTGAGACAAAAAACTTCTTCAACCGAGGCCAGTCGTAGCGCAGCAGCACGAAGTTTGACTGTAAAACCGACTGGTTGTGGGTTCGATCC
>JAAIXJ010001145.1:0-14769 GCA_013403705.1 Heliconius hermathena | reverse complement strand
AATATCACTCTAAAGAAAATCATGTAATAATAAAAACTCGCGCACCATAGTGAGTAACTCACTCTGCGGGGGTTTTTATTATTACATGATTTTCTTTAGAGTGATATTTTTAAATTCGTTATATCTTTTGAATGAAATGTCCGATTTTGTTAATTTAAAAAGTACTTTACACATATTGAAATTATCTCTAATAAAATATCATTTAATAGAATAAGGATTAATGCAAAGGTATGAATAAAATGGTTTGATTATTGCCGGCACTTTCATCAACCTATAAAATATAAAAAAGTAATTATATTGTCATAACTATAGTAGTTGGACATATGGTATCGCGGACTTTTTTATAGATATTGATGCGTTCTATAATACTGTAGAACATTATTTTGTTCTATCATCAATAGTTTTCGCAGCGCAGGCGATGATAGATTTTTTTAGATCAATTTCTTCACACCTTGGGTTACATTATTGCATTTTTCTTAGGGATCCCTATTTTTTTTGAAAATGTAATATAGCCTATATGGGACAGTGAAGATGCAGCTTTCTAATAGCGAAAGAATTTTTGAAATCGGTCCAGTAGTTTTTGTGTGAAAACAGTACAAACATACATACATACATACATACAAAAATACAAATGTTACCTCTTTGTAATATTAGTATAGATATAGACAAAAATTTATTAAATATTTTTATCTATGTAAATTAAGTTAAATATTTAAATAAGTTCTAAAAAGCCCATATACATTTTATGCGTTCATATTCCTCTGCTAAATTATAGCAATTTCAAAAATCATCAGAACTTTTCTTTTGGTAATAAACGCTCTCGCAAATTGCCGACATTTATTTTATTAAGAAAATGTGGCCTAGGGAAATTCTTTGTTAACATGCAATATATACACTTTCTAGCATTTTGTAAATTTGAACATAAATTGAAAATAAAAATATGTAAGATATATATGTGTTCTATAATATTTCCAATAACTTCAGCTTTTTATGGACTGACTGAGGATTTCATAGTAATCCTATAAAAATAACTAAATAATTGCTTAAAAAATATGTTGTTTTTATTTTTCATTATTATAATTAATACAGAGCTTTTTGTATTCATTATTTGTTTTTACAAACAACTTGTACTAGTATTTTGTGCCGTGTGATCCCGGCCTAGAATAGGATCATCCTGGTACTGGTGGTGTCGTAAGAGGCGACTAAAGTACGTGTGGTAGAGTCACACCGCCAGCAATGGCAACACGCATGGGCAGACTCGACCGGATTATTACCACCCCCGGCATTTAAAACCGGCGTGAAGTAGTGGCTTTATACCACTGCGTTTCGCATCAGGTAATGCCGGGCTCCGGAGCCCAAACCACCTTACAGGCAGGCAACGCACCTGCAGCTCCTCTGGCGTTGCACGGGGTCGTGGGCGGCGGTGATCACTTACCATCAAGTGACCCGAACGCTCGTTTGCCTTGTCTTTTCCATAAAAAATAAATAAATAATTTTCCGCTCAAATATCAGCTTCACGCTGTATCCTTCACACGGTAGGCAGAGGGAATCTAGTGTTAAGACACTCCGTTCCCCATTTTCTGCTGAATTCTAGAGGCGTTGCGTGTTGAATGGCGGGACTCAACGCCGCGCTTTGCCTCGACACCAGTGCGAAGAAATGGAAATATACATTTAAGTAAATATTTCGTCTTCTCGAGTGTGGATCGAACCCAAAACCAATCCGTTTTACAGTCACACTTTGTGCCCCTGCGCCACGACAGGCCTTAAATATATATAAAATTTACATACCAAACGTATTTAACGTATAGTTTTAGCAGTAGCAACATTTTGGAACAAATCCTCAGAATGTTCTTTAAAAGGTACGGAAGCTGCAATGTTGTGTTGCATACTTTAAATCCGTCCAAAAAGAAATGGGAGGCGACGTCTCGTACGGTGCATGTCTTCATTGCTTAAAAGAAACGTGGCTTGGACGTGCTCGAAAAAGGTTTTAAAGATTTAGGCAAGAAAATATTATCACTTAAAAAGTATATTGACTTTACATGTATTGCAATTATACTTATACTACGGTTGAGGATTCGATCCTTACTCGAAGGAATGGAATATTATTTATTAATACTTTCATTTCTTCGCTCTGGCATCACGGCACGGGTCCGGCGTTGAGTTCCGTCACTTAACACGCAATGCTTTAAAAAATTCGGCGGAAAATGGTGAACGGAGTGTCTTAACACCCCCAGAGGTTCCTTCTGCCTATCCTGCCGTGTGCGGCTTACAGTGTGAAGGTGACAATTATACTTTAAATAGTGATGTCCTTGTATTATGCTCATACTAATTTATGCTTTCTTAATATAGTACGATTAGCAATATATTTGTTCGTAACTTGTTTCTTTAATGGTAAGTACAGTTAACAATCTGTGATATTAAACTCGGTTTTCAGCGTGTATGAGCGTCGTTAGAACTTTTCTTTGGATGATAAACTCGTCTCTCAAATTGCCCGCATTTATTTAATTCTGTAGAAAACTGGTTTCTAATACTAGAAATTCCATCATTTCACCTAGAACATGAAAAAAGTATTCTTATAGAAGTTGGTTTGTCTTTTTGTCTTTATTTTTTTTGTCATTTTAGACTCATTAGGCTGTTTTAATTGCCTAACACATAGAATGTACTAGGATCCCACCACTTTTATAATTACCTCAATTTTCATATATGAGGTATATATGATACGATACCATAAAATATTATTAATATTTTTTATTCTGGAGAAAACTATAAATTGGTGAATGTGTGAGCGTAACTTAGTCATAATGAAAACCGATCGACTACCGAATTTATCTTTACGTCACTGTCGTCGCCCGATATCGCTCCTATATTTTTCCTTCAAGAAAATTACAATCCAGTGAAAAATTCTTTCCCTTTTCCCATCTTTTGTCTTTCTTTCGTTCGTTCGCTGAAACTATGGTGAAGTAAACTAATAACATTTATACAGTATAACTCGAGTAGTCTTTCGCTATATTCTGCTAAGATAACTCTGACGTAATCAGGCTGAAGTGGCAGTGGTCTGGTCACATTTGTGGCAGAACCGATGACCGTTGGAGTAAACGCGTTTTAGAGCGGAGACCACGCCTCGGCAAGCGTGGGACGTCCTCCAGTTAGATGGGGTGGACGACATTCGCAAAGTGGCTGGCATCGGCTGGATGCGAAGAGCTCAAGATAGAGCTCAGTGGCGTGCTATTGGAAAGTCCAACAGTGGACTAGGATAGGCTGATAATGATGATGATTAAGAATTCCCCTTAATTGTGATGATGATGATGTAACTTGTGAAAGCTAAAGTTTACTTTCATAAATTATTGTTGATAATGATATTATTATATCTGATTAAAACCTATAACTCTTTGGAGAAATCCTTATAACATTAAAAAATTAAAAGAAAGGATACAAAAGGTCTCCGAGACGAGAGGAGACGAGATTAAAGATCTGTTAGGTGTTTAGTTTTTGATTTAAATAGTTTACTCGATATATTTTTTACGTGAGAAATATTTGTTTTCTTTGCTTAATAAATAAAAAAAAATAAATCAGCTTCACGCTGTATCCCGCACACAGCAGGGTAGGCAGAGGGAACCTAGTGTTAAGACAGTCCGTTCCCCACTTTCTGCCGGGTTCTGGAGGCATTGCGTGTTAAATTTCTCCTTGAGTAAGGATCGAATCCACAACCAGTCGGTTTTACAGTCACATTTTATGCCGCTTCGCCACGACTGGTCTCATTTATAACTTTGTTAAAAATATAATTCTAATAGATACATGTATGCGATATAAGCTATAAAATGTTATATGCTCAATATTTTTTCACTGTTTGCTGCAACATCGCGCAAATCGACTTTTAATACTTCGCGCGCCCCGCTCTTATCCGCTTCGAAATTTTATAGTATTACCTGTACAAAATCAATTTTCTTAGAAAGCATTGAGGAAAAGTACATACCTACGGAAAGTCACGCATGGCGAAGGATATATAAGTTAAACAGTAAAAAAAATACAGTTGAATTGATAACCTCCTTCTTTTCCAGAAGTCGGTTAAAAATAAAACCTAACGATTACTAAGTAAATAATTTGCATTTATTGTAAAATGTTATATTTGCTACTTAGCCTAACTCTAGGGTATTATTTGAGAAAATAAATGTTCTTGATTTTAAACTTTCTCATAAGTGCTTATTTTTGTACTACAATATGTAAATAAACTAATCATTTTTAACGAAACACTTCTGTTTACAATATTGATTTTGTTCTGTCTAAGATACGTTTGTATGTATGTATATAAATTATATAAACTAGTAGTAGCAGTTTCAAGAGATGATCTGCGGTATGGTATTATAAGAAGACGAGGCCTAACTTTCCCACTTAAATATTGGTTCACGGAAAGCTTTAAGATTAGAACTATTCAATTTCAATATAATCACAGGCATTTCCTGTTTAGATGCGAGTTTTATCAAAGGTTTAAGTTAGTTTTAAATTTTGTTTGTATTCAGAGGGCAATTGTGCCATTTTGAGGCTTCGTTGTATAACTAAACTACAGCAAACTGTTTTGTTGTCGCAATAGTTTGAGAATTTGATTTCCTGGAAAAGGAAGTATTTTAGTGGAAAGGAATTATATATAAGATAAGATATAACATTTTTAGTTATATTATATTTTAACTATTTACTCTGTGTAAGTCTATAATAAGAATTCTAGAGTCGGGTTTAATACACGGAGATACATATGAAGTAAATAAATAAATCAGCTTCACGCTGTATCCCGCACATCGCAGGGTAGGCAAAGGGAACCGAAAAGAGATACTCCGTTCCCTACTTTCCGCCAATTCCGGAAGTTCCGGAAGCATTGCGTGTTGAGTGGCAGAACTCAACGTCGTTCTTTGCCTCGACACCAAAGCGAAGAAATGAAAATATAAATGTAAATGAATATTTAATTTTCTCAAGTGAGGATCGGCTCTCTCTCGACTCAATCGAACCAGTCGATTTTACAATCACAAGACTCTGCGCCAAGACTGGCCTCATAAAAAGTATAAGAATGAATAACATGTGTAAAACGTCCTCAATATTTTAAAGGTTATATAGGGATGAGTTACTCCGTTATCAATTATCAATTCATATTCAAAATATTATTTGTTCAAAGTGACTTTTGCAGGTACCTTTAAATCTTTGAACAACGATAAAGGTACAGCCGGTAGGAAAGCAGCTGTGCCGAGAAGAGAATCAAAAATTGCTCTTTTCAATATGTTAGTCAAAATTTTGTTAGATAGATTACTAGTTTTCCTGTATATAATTCGATACATACATTACTAGTTTTCTTGTATATAATTCGATTAAATATGAATAACAAAAAGTATGATTTAAGAATCCATTATGAACTTATGAGTTTAAAAGATAAATGATTTCTTTTAGTTTAGCTATACATTCGAGATACAGCAGCCAGCTGATAGCGGAGTATGCAGAAGGATCCCGTTCCCCACTTTTTGTCCAAATTCCAAGACAATGCATGTCAAATGATATATCACTGCGTTACTACGTCCTCAACAAGATATAAGACTACATTCTTATATAAAAAATTGTTTATTTTAAAATTCTCTTAAAAAAATAAAGGAACGTGCGTCAGAACGCCTGGTCGATTTCCAGGAGGCGCGTGTTCGAGTCCCGCTACGTTAAAATTTTTATACGTTTTCTAAATAACTATTTTTTTTCTTAAGTGTAGAATAACACTTTAAAAATTCACTATCAATGTATTCACTATCAATCCGTGAGATTGATAGTGAATGAACAATTTCAAGTAAGATTCATATAACTACAGTAATAAAAAAAAAATAGCTTCACGCTGTATCCCACACACAGCAAAGTAGGCAGAGCGAACCTCGTGTTAAAACACTCCGTTCCCCACTTTCTGCCGAATTCTGGAGGCATTGCGTGTCGAGTGGCAGAACTCAACGCCGCGCTTAGCCTCGACACCAGAGCGAACAAATGGAAATATATATTTAAGTAAATATTTCATCTCCTCGAGTGGGGATCGAACCCACAACCAGTCGGTTTTGCAGTCACACCTCGTCCCGCTGCGCCACGACCGGCCTCAAGATCTATCAATTACTATTTAAAAATTCACTATCAATGTATTCACTATCAATCCGTGAGATTGATAGTGAATGAACAATTTCAAGTAAGATTCATATAACTACAGTGATGTAAAGATATATTTGATGGGCGATCAGATTTTTCATTACACGCTACGTGAAGTCCATTTTCGATTTATTGGCCATTTTCGATTTCTCGTTGTAATATTTATATTTTAATATAATCAAACTGTGTAATAGAACTCTATTCTGAATATATAGTTTGTATAGGGATTTGTTTTTATGTGTAAATTTACGAAGATATATGTATATATGTAAATAAATGAATTATATATTTAATTATTTTTTTGCTTTGTTTTAATTAAATTACACTCAACATATTCCGATATTAGGTATTGAACCATAAAACGTTTAAAGTCTAATTTTGAATCGATTCATTTGAAACGAGTGATGTGTTAAGTTCACTGATGTGCTTTCGTATGCAATTATAAAAATCTATATAATGATATATTTGATTCCATTACCTACATATTAATAAAAATATAACTTTACAAGCTTCAGCAATAGCAATTTTACAAAATTTCTAAATTTTAATATTGGTAGTATAGTAGATTTGTTTAATTTTTCAGATAATTTATTTTTTCTTTAATACAGCTTTTTTATCTCCAACTTATATCGTGATAAATAGACTATCCCCAGTAAATGCACCCTAATCTGACTTCGATTTACATCTTTGATCTGATTTTGACTTATATCTTAGACGGATGCTGCATATCGTAACCAATCGAATTTAATAAAAAGACTTGAGGCTGGTCGTGGCGCAGAGGCACAAAGTTTGACTGTAAAATTGGCTGGTTGTGAGTACGATCTCCACTTGAGGAAATTAAATATTTATTTATATTTATATTTTCATTTCTTCTTTCTGGTGTCGAGGCAAAGGGCGGCGTTGAGTTCCGCCACTCAGCACGCAATGCCTCTAGAATTCAGCGGAAACTGGGGAACGGAGTGTCTTAACACCAGGTTTCCTCTGCCTATCCTGCTGTATGCGGGGTAAAAAGTTAGCCAACTAAGATAGCGTCAACCGATAATATTGACTTTTTAATATCAGAGTACCTTTAGAAATATGAAAAAGACATTCACCAATTCAAAGAATTGCTTATCAATACAAAATGAGAATTAATTCTGAAAAAAGTAATTATGAAATATATATGTAACTAGCAAGTGTAGGTTTGTCTGTCTGTGTACAAACGAGCAACGGAGTTAAGGAGTTATCATATATTAGTGTAGCAGATTCAACTCCCAGATGGGAAGTTAATGTTGGTAATAAATGGAAACAGCCACAGACGTCACAGCATGGATTGAAGACAAGTATCGAACTGATCAGAAAAAATGCCAGTTGAAAGAATATTTACTGTTTTATAGATTTGGAAAAAATGCAAATAACGAAGCCATTCTTCTCTGAACTCCGAAGATTTTATTGTCCAGGAGTTTGGCTGCAATTGAGACGATCAAATAATTTTACATACTGCCATTTGAAATAACAAAGACTGCAAATAGACAATCAGTTCCACGAAGCTGTTTTTCCTAGTGTTTTGTACCCAGCACCACTCCCCAACCATCTCAAATCTAGAGATATCAAGCCTTGTATAGAAATAGTCGCTCTAAAACAATATAGACCGAGTCTCAACCAGGACGTTTATAAATATTTGAAACTTCTTATGCAAGAGTACTGTGTGAATTTAGATAGGGGTTTCGTTAACCATGTGTTCGATATATTGAATCATTGGAAGGTTGAAGAGAAACCTGCTGTCAGATTACGAGCAGATTTAGCGTTGGTGCATATGCCTCTACCAGTAATAGCTATGAGAAGTCAGAATTCTGCCCAAAAAGACGTAGTTTTCGAATTTGTTCACCTATCTCCGATTAAATTTGTCCTTAGTTTGTCATCGCGAGGGTATTCTAATGAAAATGTGGATAGTCCGACTAGAATGAGGTACGGCCATAACAGAGAGAATAGGCCGAAGCTGTTCAATAGTGATCTATTGGAATATTTGTTTAATTCGTGGGGATCTTCGCTGTGTGATATGAAAGATGTTGTTATTAGGTAAATATTATTTTTGTATATTATTATTTATTTAAGTTAGTTGAGGCTAGTCGTGGCACAAGGGCACAAAGTGTGATTGTAAAATCGAATTTTTGTGGGTTCGATCCCCACTCCAGGAAATGAAATATTTATTTAAATTTATGTTTTCATTTCTTCACTTTGGCGTCGAGGCAAAACGTTGAGTTTCACCACTCAACACGCAATGCCTCCAGAATTCGGCGGAAAGTGAGGAACGGAGTGTCTTAACAGGTCTCTAGATACCTCTTTAGCCTCGTCCACTGTCATCAACCTCTTCATACATGCACTCCTTCTTCCATTATCTTTGATACTATGTTTTCGAAGGTCAACCGATTTTTGTCATTCTTTCATCACTGATCACGCGCAGGGGCACAAAGTGTGACTGTAAAATCAACTGTTTGTGGGTTCGATCCTCACTCGACGAAATAAAAAAAATAATTTACTTTTATATTTTCATTTTTTCGCTCTGGTGTCGAGGCAAAAGCGCGGCGTGGAGTTCCGCCACTCAACATGCAATGCCTCCAGAACTCGGCAGAAAATGGAGAACAGAGTGTCTTGTCTTATATATGTATCATTTTGTCGTATTATTTTGTGATAAAGAATCTCTCAGAGATAAATATAAAACAAGGACCATTATGATATATTATGATAAATTACCATTGGTATAACATATATGGTATCGTATGTCATAACATATATGCATAATACATTTTTGTTGATTTATTATCTCAAAAGCATTCGACTTTCAAAATAAAAGCAATAAAATTATACCATTTTAGTAATAAAGACAAGTAAATATTATGTTGAAAGTGGTCCAATATGGGTAACTCTCCACTATAATATCATGTTTCAGTCAAAATAATCAGGGGTCAACTTGTTTTACTGGCTATTTATTTATAAAAATAAAATGAATGAATGAAAATTTAAAAAACGCGATGATGGTTGGTGAGACAATTGCGGCGTTAAGTTCCTCCAATCGACACACAATGTTTCAAACTCGAAAAGCAGAGATCAGAGTGTCTTCGCACTAGGTCTTCTCTATTGTAATTATACATGCGAAATAAATGAAACAATAAAATTATAGCCATTAAGTTTCGGATAGTTCCACTGAAATAATACGAGTATATATTACTATATTCTCAAGGAAAAGCATAATTCCAAAGGTTGTAATTTCATGTCTTTCCGTATTTGAAATTTTCCTCGTCGACCGCAAATATGTCGAAATCTTTCCCTTTGCCCCGGTTCAATGTAGGATATGAGAAGATTTTTCGTATAGCGGCATTCTTTACTTCTTAACAAATCTGTTATGGATGTTTTATGTAAGTAGGTGACATAATGTTTGCTTGTGAAAAAGTCGCTCACAGAAATGACTGTTGTTTTGCAATTATATTATAGACTAATTTACATTAAAAATAATGTTTTTTTTATAAATAGCCCCCGCGCATAGTAGGATAGGCAGAGGGAATCTAGGTATTGAACCCACAACCTGCTGTTTATAGCTGAAAACAGTGTAAATAAATGACATGGACTTACCTTCAAATCTTATTTGCTTTATAAATATTATAATTACCGTTCAAATTTAATATTTATTAACATAATATACAAACAGGAAATTAAACAAATTAATCGATGCATCACAACTCAATGATGTCAAAGGGCCAAAACTTGTCAAGACAATGAAATGTAATACAAAAAAATCATAAAATGCTAGTAGCTTTTGCAAGAAAGAAGGCTTCACGCTGTATCCGCACACAGCAGGGTCGGCAGAGGGAACCTAGTGTTAGCACACTCCGTTCCCCACTTTCTGCCGAATTCTGGAGACATTGCGTGTTAAGTGGCAGATTTCAACGCCGCGCTTTGCCTCGACACCAGAGCGAAGAAATGGAAATATGACTTGTAAGAAAGGCATATGAAATATTAAAAATTCATTGGCATAGTTATTACATTTATTAAATATTCAAGAATATGAAGAACTATGAAAAGTTAAAGCCGAGATAAGAATATCAAAGTTACACGCGAGCACAAGTTCCTACCCTGCAAGATAATTTGGAAAGATGCCAAGAAGTAAGTGCTTATACTATTAATTTTAAAAATGTGATTATACTCTGACGTACATTTTATACGCCAAATTTTGAAGTAATTTTTGGTCTATTTTTTAAGAAAATTACATATTCTAATCACTTTATTATGTTTTTTATTTAGGTCATTTTTCAGATTTTTATAACACCTGTATGCTACTCAACACCAAAATTAGACGGGTACTTTAGTGCTTTTTCTCATCTCTATCCATCAAAGACGTGCAAAATATATCTACGTTTAACCTAATTGTGACCTAATTTATACAACTGAGCTCTGATCATCATCATATTGCTTTGAGCTGGCTAAGCTTGAATTTTTTGAAAAAGCTTAAGATCTCTAATTCTTATACGGAACCCTTGGTGGGCGAGCCATACTCGCGCATCTCCGTTGTTTTATTTTGACTTGAAACATTATCACGTCCTATCCCACATTAACCGAAGTAATCTGCTAGAACCTAAGATCAAGACATTACATTCTCCGCTTTCCGTCTGAATTTGAGGATATCATATGTTGAGCGGTAAACATGAAAAGCAATCCAAAATATAATTAATAATAATACGACACACTGTGTCTTTGTCATTAATAAAATATAATGTAAAAGAGGATTTTGTACGAGTGTAAAAGAGGATTTTGTACGTGTATATATATATATATATATATATAAATTTATTCGCGCCCACTAGTATTAATATAATTATTATGTACGAACAATTTCATAGCGTCGCAACAATAATATAGTGAGAAGTATATGTGTCGCAATAAATAAGATTTTATCACATAATAACTATCAAAATTATACTACCGGAGCGCGGCGGCGTCAACGACTGTCCGTCCGGTCGTAGTGTCGTATAATTGGAGTGTGTGTGAACAAACATTTTGATTACCGATAAAAAGGTTCTGTGTTTATTATTCTGTGCTTATATGTAAAAAATACTGTTTTATAGGAAATAGGAACAAAGTAATCCTATAAGGAGCCCGATTTTATGTAAAAACTACACCAAAATCGGTTCATCCGCTTGGAAGCTACGAAGCCACAGACATACATACAGATACATAAATATTATTTACACACGTACACGTTAAACTTATAACATCCCTCTGTTTTGCGTCGGTGGTTAAAAATAATAATTAATCGTAAGCAGCCAACGGGATTAGGCGCAGTTGGTGAGGGTCAAACTCCACACGCAATAGTTCAAGTGGGTTTTCGTAGTGTGAAATGTTGACGTTTCAAAAATGCTTTCGTGGTTTTAATTCTGTTAAAAAAGCGTTTTTGCTGGACTTGTTTGAATAGAGAATTAGGTTCTTTTTACTATTCAATATGCAGGCAATACGTGAAAACAAGAAAAAAATGAAAATAATAACTTATTATACTTACAAAATTATGTTATTTATAATACACTTATAAGTGTTTAGCTTCTTAAGACATTACGTCTCGCCAATTTTGCTTACAGCCTTTGAAGCTGTACTGTATACAGTAATGCGTTAATTATTTGAATGTTTGATAAAGTGATGATATACAATACCATTGTGGCACAGTGGAACAGCATTTGTTTGTGAAAGTGTTATTTCAATTTTCTCACTGTGATAAATAATATGAAAATGCTCGGCGCTGAGTTCCGCTTCTGAAAAAGCATTGTTTCAAAAACTATTAAAAAATGTCATACATAATAATAAAAAATCTCTGCTATAAGCCCTTTTTGAAAATATATTACATAAAAACTAATTAATCAACTTAACAAACCTTCATAACATTCAATGTTTTGGTAGTCAAAATGAATATATAAAAATTTAACGCATTTTGCCTTTAAACATTTACCATTTTTAGATGCTGTAACTAAAATAAAGAAGTGGAGAACGGCATGTCTTAACACGAGGTTCCCTCTGCCTACCCTGCTGTGTGCGGGATACAGCGTGAAGCTGATTCGTGAAGCTGTAACCCAAATGATTCTCACGTCAGTGTAGAACACGTAATATTTTATATCTTTGTTGATACACACAGGTATAAGCGAACTCTATTAGGGGTTATTTAGTGTAACGCATGAGGAATAAATTACTTTTGCCCGATGTTTGTCGCCTGCCAAAGTTCAACACCCTCAATCGTATCAACTAGACTGTCGTTTTAGGTAATATTAAAATATCGTTGTTTGAAAAATTATTTGTTTTATCTTCATGTTATACGAAAATCGAATAAATTAATATCGAACCGAATGTTTCACTTATCCATCTAAAAAATAAAAAAATCGAAAATTTCGGCCCATCCGCACGTGGAGGGAGGATTATGTGTTACGTAAACTATTACCGTAGGAGAAATGAGGGAAAGGGAAATAGCTTCCAGCCATTTAACTTTATCGCTAGCTTATATTGTACTTACTGATTGCGTCGCTTTCGCCTTCACGTCAGCCTTCCGTCAAAATGTCTACTACTAACTAATTAATGTTTTCAACTCACACCGACATATTATTGTTATAGCTTCCTATATTGAACAAAATTTATAAAGCTTACTAAATACTCACAAAAATATTATTTTATAAAACTTTTCACTTATAAATTTTCACACATTGTCAAAGTTTTAAAACCGGAGGACCCCTTTGCAGAGATCGCAACGCGCATGACGTTACCCTAACGCCTCGCGGGGAAAGGACACTCGGTGAACGGACTCGGAGCGGGAAGTACGACTCGCTCCTCGCCTTTCTATGATGGAATACGGACGCGTCCGGTAACTAGTAAACAATGCGCTTGTCAACAACATAATATATTTGTTGCAAATTTTTGACTGAAAATACTTATTCTGATCGTGTTTCTTTAACTAAACTGTTTTCTATATTATATAGTTTTTTACAGTAAGTGCTATTTAAAATGAAGAGAAGAAAATAGTTTTTGTGTTTATTTTATTTATGCTGATATATCATTAGTTTGACATATGTGCTTGTAAGGTGCAATGATAGATGTTATATATTGAGTTCAGTGCTCCAAAACGTGACGATGAAAGTTTTAATAGTGGTAGCGCTTTGCGGTAAGTACCTTATGATAATTGAGTAAAAGAAATATCACCTTCACGCTGTATCCCAGACATAGCGAGGTAAGCAGAGGAAATTTAGTGTTAAGACACTCCGCTCCCCATTTTCCACCAATATTTCCGAGACATGTGCGTGTTGAGTGGCAGAACTCAACGTATAGCTTTTGCATTGTTGCCAGAGCGAAGCAACGAAAATATTGATAAATAATAATTCATTTCCCCGAGCTGGGATCGAAGCCGCAACTGTCGCGCTAGTCACACTCTTGTGCTGTAGCGCCACGACGCCTAAAAACAAAAAATGTTTATATATTTTACGTGAAGCTGTCTTAAGATATTAAGTTTAATAAATATAGAAACCAATATTAATTAATTACTATAATTTGTTATTATTTATAAACCACGTTCATGAATGGAGATACACCAAAAGAATAACTAATTAAGTTGTCATTTTGTATCAAATTAAGTACAGAGAAAAATTTGTACCTAATGGTTTTTTTCTGTGACACAAATACAATAAGTATTCAATTTTTGAAAAATAATTTAGGAATTTTCCTTTATACGTGCCGTAAGTTTTAACTTCTTAACAAATTTCGTAATTGTATATCAACGGGAAATACCCTATAGTTATGATAGAAAATGCGACAAAAAACGAAGTATAAATTTCTTTAAAACTTTAAGTACATTTTTTTTTAATAGAGTGTAGCGGTAACCTTTCCAAACTATAAAAATATATATTTTTTTATGCACGGTGCCATCTATTTAAGATTTAAAATTAAGGACAGTTTAAAAATGCAGTGTTTTTGTTAAATTTCACCTAATATAAAATTATATTAGGCGAAAACGATGTGTTGTGCTAAAGTATTAAAATGATTAATGTTCCTCCCGTCGTAATTAGTGTTTAACTCCACAGAATGTTTAATGTGTAACCAAGATTCGTTAGTACGTACTATTTGTTGTCAATAGATACCGTTACTTGTATCGATTTCTACTATCTTAAATATAAACTTCTTGAAAACTTAAATACTTATATCTTTTGATAGAGTGAAGCGATTACAATGAAATAAACGCTAAAAGTTACTCTGTTGATTAAATGGATTCTGTTAATTATCCTTTAATACCCTGGCTATTTTTTTTTTTAATATTTTCAATGTACAGAAATGACTTTTCTACAGATTTATTATAAGTATAGATTTAAAATTCGTTATTTTTGAAGTCGATGTTAGCCAAGAAAATAATAACACTAAGAGATTTTTTTTCCCCACTCTATCCCGCACAAAGTAGAATTAAAAGACAGAGGGCACTTTGTGTTAAGATACTCCGTTCCCATTAAGATAGGGACTTATCTCATCCCCCACTTTCCGATGAATTCTGGAGGTATTGCGTGTTGAGGGGCGGAACTCAGTGCGTGTGGCGTCGAGATTGTTTAAGAGAGTTTTATATATACA
>JAAIXJ010000138.1:705043-731685 GCA_013403705.1 Heliconius hermathena | reverse complement strand
TTAAGCGGGCGAAGCCGCGAGCGGGTCGCTAGTTTAAAATATAATCTTTCTTTCTTATTATTTTACTAGCGGCTCGCCCACTCGCGGCTTCGCCCGCTTAAACTACTGAATTATTTACTTAATATACTGAATTACTTTCCTTAAACAAACGATATAAACAACTTAATACTTAAATGGTATAAGTTATAATATAAACAACATAGTAGGTAGTCTACCTACTATTCTTTTATCTAAAAATACTTAAACGAAAGATGAAATCAAATATGTTGCACTGAAATAATGCATTATAATTATTTAGAGATCTCCAAAATACGTTCAATTGCTTCTAAACCTACTTTACTAAAGAGCTAGCATTGAAGCATTCTCTCGTCCAGCTCCTTTCTTCTGGCGCTGGGGAACGGCATCAGGGCGTTGGCCTTGTGGCCGTGGCCTCAAGCGGCACCCATCAATATAGGTGTGTCGTAAGGGGGCCCTTTGGCCCCAGGACTGATACAGGGAGAAGGATTTTTGGTGGGATTGGAAGGGTGATCAAATGTCACCTGAGCGGTCAGCTCAGCCAGTTGAGACCCTCAGTCAGGAAGGCCCAGCTTAAGTGACCAGCGACCGAGGTGACTGCTCAGTAGCCGAATTCGGGGATGGATAGAAAGTCGTTCGGAAGACGACGTCTGACCGCTGGCGGCTGGGTGTGCACTGGGCGATGCTCCTTACGTGCAGGTAACACAATACATCAGCGTGTAGTAACACATTAGATCCGAGTTGGACCCCTACTATTTTTAGGTTGCGGTGAAGCGTAGTGTTCCTCACGTAGTATAGTGCCTGGGTTACTCGCTGGAGAGTTTAGTTCTGGACCACTTGAAGGATTCCTCGTTAATTGGTACTGGCGTAGGTAAGATAAGGCCTGACGATAAGGCCACGCCTTGTAGCGCTATAGCCTCGTTCTTAGGGGTAGATGGGATCTGAAGAGTGGTCGCAGCAGGAACATTACGGTCCTCGCTGCGTTGGAGGCTTTCTTGACTTGCCCTGTTATCGAAAGTCTTCTGTCAATAACAACTTTCAGATAGTCGCTCTGCTACTCCAGGGGACCTGCTGGCCCTGCACGCTCAGCGGAGTATGTAATTGGCTGTGTCTTGGCGACGTTAAAGGCAAGACTCTACTCCGTCAGCCAGTTCAGCATCAGGTCAGGGCTCGCTAGAGTTTCTTGGTTGTTTGGTAGGGATTTAGAGACTTCGAGAGGGCAATGTCGTCAGCGTAGAGCGCCAATATCGTGGTCGGCTGCGTTGAGATGTCATCGGTGCTGCTATGCTATCCACTCTCACGTAAAATCAGGATGATAGGACAATCAGGTAGGAGTCGGTAAGGACATGCGCGACGTGATGGTGCCGGCTCTGAGCACTTTATAAAGTAGCCCCGGATAACACACACGGTCGGAAGCGTCGAGGAACTATTGCACTCTCCTTTCGGTTAATCGCTGCTGCAGCGTGGCCCGCTCTGGCCACCTGCAGAGTGGTTGAATGACCGCTCGCCAAACTGCATGCTTCGTGGTACTGGAGAAGTGGAAGGAATAACTTCGCCACCGCGCTGATGATGGTAACCCTCAGGGCGTAGTGGGATCTTCCCAGCCTTAGGCAACATGACCAGGCTCTCCTTTTACGCCCGGAGGAAACAAGCCAGGCGGGCGTGGCGGATGCACTTTTATAAGCAAACGACGCGTGGTGGGCGTCGAGCCATATCGCAGCAAAGATTTTTTAGTAATGTAATTTAAATCTGTGTTATAGTTTCTAAAGTACTTATTAAAATGAAAAACAGTAAATGACAGTTTTTATCTACATTAAATGTCAAAGTAACTAATATATTTATTTATATGTTAAGAGTAAGGTATAAATGACACATGAGTCGATACAGCTGTTTATACCTGCGTTATGCATTTATAATGACAATTAAAGACGGACAGACGGACAACGAAGTGATCCTATAAGGATTCCGTTTTTTTTCCTTTTGAGGTACAGAACCCTAATATTGGATTATCTTTTTAGTTTGGTCATCCATACTGTTGTGCACTACATAATTATAGATTTAAGTCTCTTGGGAATTGATTTGATTTAGCTTGCAACGATTGTCATATTTAATAGAAAAATGTTTACTTATTTCATATTTGTCTAGGTAAACTGTAACTAGGTAACTGTGCGCGCACACCGCAAACGTAATTTTTCCCACATAAATTCCGCAAAAATTCCGGGTTAAAATATAGATTATATTATGCTACACAAATATATTGCTACACAAATCACTGTCTATCATATAGAAATTGCGAGAACTACGTGGCTGCTTGAGAAAGTCTCAACTTATATCGGAGAATATTAAATATTGAAATTTCGGTCTATATTATAATCATATAATGTCGAGTATTTTCTATCATCACATAAACAATAATTGAAAACTAAAGATTTTCACTTACTTTTCGCGCAATTTTCAAAGCATCGCGTATTGAGTAGCTTTAGCGCTTTGCTTTTTTACCAAAATGAAGAAATGAAAATATTAATAAATTATATCTCTTTTTCCAAAGTGGCAACTGAATTCTCAACTGTCGTTTAAAGTCACTTGCTGGCTTGTGCCACTGTGCCACGATGGCATTTTATTAGTTTTTTTCGACCTTGAACTTTATGTTGTTAGTCCTACTGGCTGTTACAGCGACACCGGGTATAAATATTTAAAAGTATCAAAGTAAAAGTGCAAAACAGCGCCGGGCGCGGTGCACGCAAGGGGACGCGTGGCGGGCGGCGAACCGTTTCGTAGTAAGGATTTTTTTGGTAATGTAATTTTTTGTAAATTTCTGTAAAGGAGATTTTGATCAACACCTAATGGCAAAGACAACTAATATATTTAATAAGTTCTTTGATTTTCACGATTATTACACATTTTAAATGAAACTACTTTAGCCGGATGAATTGCGTATAGGTCACGGGTAGACCACGGACTAATGCAAAGTGTTCGAAACGTTGGGTTTCCAAAGATGTATAATACAAAATATACGTGATTAATCCGGTTAAAGTAGTTTCATTTAAAGCTAATATATTTATTTATACGCTGAGAGGAAGGGATAAATGCAACATGAGCCAAAACTGCGGTTTATTGCCGGCGTAATGTGTCGACAATTAAATGCGTTTTTCTCTAAAACTATTCGTAATTTCGAAATAGTGTAGAGCAAAGTTTATCTTCGTTTAACGTAGAAAATTAATAAAGTATTTAAAAGGATAAGGAATACCATTATGGACAAACATCTCTCACAATAAAAAAATATATTCAAATTACTGTTTTTAGATAGAAATATGCTCACTGTTTGTTATCCTTAGAAGATACGAATATGCTGTCGCTGATTTTGACCATTAAAGCAGCGCATGCGTGAAAGTGTCTCAACGGATAGGACTTTATACACATTTATCTTATTTATGTCAAATTACATTAAAATATACATATAATAAACTATATATAAACCTTCCTTGAGAAATACTCTACCTAATGGTGAAAACCGCATCAAAATCCGTTGGGTGGTTTGGAAGAAGAAGAGTTAGAGAGGCCAGACAGAGACGAAATGCGTTATTATTTTATAATATATAGAGATTATTCTATTATTTTACTTGAACTTAATTAAAATTAACAAATATTTTATTTTCGTAGTACTGTAATGGATATCAATGATATCGATGAAGGATCTAAAACTACTTTTCTAATTCTTTTCCGCTTCTAGAGTATCAATTAAGCTGATGTTTGGTTTTCTAAAATAGAAAAAATCACCATTTTTTTAGACCATATATATCTCAACCCTTTACATTTGAGCCATTTCAGTGAATAGGAATAAAATTTATCATGTAAATATGAAATGCTTAGATATACGTGACCAGACCAATAAAGCATAAACTGCTTTATTTGCTAGAAATATTTTGATTAAAATATCTTATAGTATTTTTTTAACTATAAATATATTTTACGGCGTGGACGTGCCGTGAGATAGGACTAGTCGTCACCTCTTACTGACCACTTATTTCTTTCTGTTGTTAGCATCTCTGTAGGGCTTCCTACAGAGATGCTAACAACAGAAATAAGTTATAACAAGGGTATAAATATTTCGAAGTAGCTTGATGAGAACGTATGGCTTAGTGGTCAGAGCACCTGGTCGGTTTCCAGGAGGCGCGGGTTCGAGTCCCGCTACGTTCAAATTTTTATACGTTTTCTAAATAAGTACAAGATATTTAACTTTGAAAAACCAGTCCCGGTGACAAGTTAAGAAATATGATAAATACAAAAAATAATAAATTTGGCCTCAGTAACCGGATATCGGATATAACGTTTGTTACGTTTCATTTCCAAAACTGTACGCGTTATCGACCACTCGTCAGAACCCGCTTTTATTGTTTAGAGTTTTATTTACTTTGTTACGTACGTGACAATAACAGATGTCGCTTACCGTAAGAAAAACGTTTTCCTGGATATAAGGTTTTATCTTTTTATCTTACATTTTTCACATTTTTAAACGTCTACGTGACTTAACTTTTACTATGTGCTATTTTTTGTGTATATAAAATATACTGCGAAAGAAATATTATATTTAAAATAAAAGGATATAAAATAGATATTTAAAAATCCTAATATATAACCTAATAAAATCTACAAATACTAATACTATAAATGTGAAGTTTTGTGACGATAGATGTTTGTTCCACTTTTACACAAAAAGTACTGAACGGATTCAGATAAAACTTTACAGTAATGTAGCATATACACCCACATGAGCTACAATTTATGAAAAAATTTTGTATAATTTGACTACTATACAACAAATAAAGAGCTGAATAAATGATAAATAAATGTAACCTACATGTATACTGTAAACGCGATCGGTCGTAGGTTCGATCCCCACTCGAGAAAAATAAATATTTATTTAAAATTAATATTTTCTTCGCTCTATGACTATGCAAAGCGCGGCTCCAGAATTCGGCGGAAAATGGAAACCGGAGTGTCTTAACACTAGGTCCTCTCTGTTGTATACGGAGAATACAAGGTAACGCTGATTTAATTTATAAAATTTAATCTAATTCGACGTGATGCTTAGCTTAAAGAAGAAATAAAACAGTAACAGCCTTTTGCATCTTATTATTTTTTCATATATTATAATATATTAGTACTAAATGAACTCTATAATTTTAGTATAGTATATGGAGAGGCATTGCTCATTTATCGTGTACGCACTTCCACACCTTGCCCACGCTGGTGACTTATCTATATGATTTATGCTCCAAAATTACTTAACGACTATGTTGAGACCAGTCAGGCCTCACAGGCCATGACAGGTTGTGAGTTCTATTCCCACTTGAGGAATTGAAATATTTAATTTTTCATTCTTTCTCCCTGTGTCGAGGCAAAGGGTGACGTTGAGTTCCGCCGAAAATTCAGTGGCTAGTGGAGAGCGGAGTGTCTTAACACTATGCTCCCTGCCCTGCCTCTGACTAACCTGCGACATGCGGGGTACAGCGTTAAGTTGAAAAAAGAATAATGACTATGTTTTAATCATTTTCTTGCATTAAAAATTTTAAGTTTTGTACAAGAAAGTGATATTTTATGAGACGTGCAAAATACAACTTATATAATGTTTGTTTTTTGCTTTTGTATTTTTAAATGCAGGTTAGCCCAAAGTTTATCTTTAAATAATTATTTTATTCATTCAATAATAGACTGATAAACGTTTTATGAAATTATAAATTTACTTTCATATGAAAATACGTTTTTTTTCTTTTTTACTTGTTATCCATGTAAATTATAATAAAATATTGTTTTAATTTATAAATAACTTTTAATTTCCGCTTACTATTAATTACGTTATCATATAATTTTCGGATATGCTAATTACTCGATTTTCGATTTTAACTTCATAATCAAACAAAGGCTGGTCATTCTGGCACGAAATCCATTATATACCTACTATTACATTCGATATACATACTTGTAGCGACAATTGTTGTACCGCATGTTAACTCAGCTTGCGGTATAACTAATCACTTCATTAGCTAAGTCACGTCTCCGTTTTACTCTCTGTTTATTTATTTAATAAACTTAGCTGCATTCTTATATTCGTATATATATATATATATATATATATATATATATATTATAGAGACTTGTGACTTCTAATACGAAATCACTATTAAAGCTCTCAAGCTTTTTATTGTTACTCTACTCCTATTGGTCGTAGCTTCATGTAATATAGCCTACAGCTTTCCTCGATACACGAACTATCCAATACAAAAAAAAATTGAATTCGCACCAATAATTCCTGAAGTTATCGCGTTCAACCAAACACACTCTTCCACTTTACAATATTAGTACAGATTTCAGAACGTTTTCAGTATTATTTTTGAAGTCAGTATTTCAATTTTGGGTAGAAAATTAACTTACTTAAGTTAATGTTTTTTTATGTTGATATTAATGTCAAGTAAATTGAATTTTATTGAATATATATTAAAAAAAAACAATTTTACGCTGTATCCCGCATATAGCAGAGTAGGCAAAGGAGAAACCTAGTGTTAAGACACTACGTTCCCCACTTTCTGCCGATTTTTTTAAGGCATTGCTTGTTGAGTAGCGGAACTCAACGCTGCGCTTTTTCCTTATGCCAGAGCGAAGATATAAAAATATTAATAAATAATAATTCATTCCCCCGAATGGAGATCGAACCCACAACCATCGCGTTACAGTCACATACTTGTGAACCTGCGCCACGATTGACCTTGACAAATTAAATTAAATTACGTTTTTTATATATTTTATATATCAAATGAATTACTCAAAATAATAATAATTTGGTCAAAAAGTTATGTAAAGAGGGAACTAAAAATAAATAATTAAGGCTAAAATATTTTTTGATATGGAAGGTATGTTAATATATATATTGGCTTTATAAGGGCAAGAGCCAATTATTCCTTTGTTTGACAGATCCTACGTATACCTAGTATGTATTAATTTTGTAAGTCAATCTCGCTTACCAACTTTTATTGATTTTTTCTTTGGTAAGCAAAATAAATCGTTAGTTAGTAGCTTATCTTTTTTTTTATCAGCTTCACGCTGTATCCCGCATACAGCAGGGTAGGCAGATGGAACCTAGTGTTAAGACACTCCGTTCCTCACTTTCCGGCGAGTTCTGGAGGCATCGCGTGTTCAGTGGCGGAATTCCACGCCGCGCTTTTGCCTTGACACCAGAGCGAAGAAATGAAAATATAAATGTAAATAAATATTTCGTCTCCTCGAGTGGGGATTGAACCCACAACCAGTCGGTTAATCACAACAGTCACGCTTTGTGCCCCTGCGCCACGACTGGCGACTGTTATAATTCACAAAGTATAAAATATTCGACTATAACGAACAAAAGAAGATAAAAGAGCTTTATATTTAAAAGCTACTACTAACGTCATAATTGGTGGAGAAAAAAATAAATTGGGCCTACCTGACATAAATGTGTGTAAACAAAGGAAAGTTTAACGTCCCACGAGATAAATTACTATAAGGAATTAGATCTATTATAGGATGTACTTTTGTTCGTGAACAGAGCTGAGTTATTGAATTAATTTCGAAAGATTCACGGTCCGCCCCATGTAATAAGTATTTTTGGTTTAATTTGCCTTTGAGGGTAGAGCAGTGTAGAGTGCTATAAATTTGTCACAACTGCTTTGAATTGAGTCGAGTCCCTAATAAGCTATAGTATTGGGGCTATGACAAATTATACTAAGATAGCAGTAGATTTTCTGACTCTTTCTCTCTTCAACTTTAGTAAGTACAAGTTGACGTACAAAGTTGACATATATTCACTGTTCTTTGTCGAAACTAAGACAAAATGCAGTGATATTACTAATTTATTTTACTAATTTATTTTTATTAATTTATTTTACTAATTTTTGCAGTGATGTTACTAAAATTATTAACGTCACTGTAAATAAGTAATTAATAAAGGCCAGTCGTGGTGCATGGATAAAAGAGTGTGACTGTACACGCGACAAGTTGTGGGTTCGAATTCTACTCGAGAATACGAAATATTTGATATTTTCATTTTCCTTCCGAGTTAAAGTAAAAAAGTTAAAAAAAGCATAAGTCATTATCTACCTATACGAGATTACTTATTACACTAATCCTTCATTTAGTCGTACATTATATATCCATATCCATAAGTATATGTATGTGACGACATATAAGTCACTCTTAATGATATTCCATTTAAATCACCTTTGTTCATAGCAGTACCCACTTAAGATATAATATTATGATATTAATTGAGTAAACTATTTAAGATAGATTAGGCCAACTTGAATTGTATTCAGACGGTCTAATCCACCGTTTAAGAGCAAACGCATAAGTAAACCTAGAATTATAAATTATCTTATACGAAACAAAGCTACCATGTTATTTACAAGACAATAAGTAAACCGCTATTGTGTTAACTAGAGCAATTAATTTTTTGATCTGGTAACAAAAGGCAAAGCGCGGTGTTGATCTCAGACACTCAAAACTCATTGCTTCTAGAATTGAGCGGAAAATGTTTTTCGCTGGATTCTGGAAGCATTCTCTCCATAGAGTAGGTTGTATTAACGCTTGGCTCCCTCTGACTATCCTGCCACATGCGGGATACAGCGTGAAGCTGGAAAAAAATAGAAAAAATAAAAAATAATAAATTGCGAGACCAAGGAAATTTTATACAATAATATTTATACAAAATTCCTTTGTTAAGTGATAAGTAAGTAAAAAATCGCCGCTTTAGTGGGCCTGCTGCTGCCGCTGGCTTGTCTATTTACATCCTTCGCAACACAACTTCACCAAACTTTATTACGCTACTAGCGCCTCTCTCGCGACTTTACCCGCTTATACTAGTGAATTATTTACTTAATATACTGAATCTTGTTCGTGTTTAATATATAATGTATGTTTGCAAAGCAATTAAGATTTCTAATGTGCGAGTTATTACAACCTTAAGTTGCATTTTCGTAGTGCCCATAAGAATATTCAATTGAATGTTGAAAACAACTCATCAATACGTACTGTGTCGGTACACGGAAGATATATTAAAAAAATGTAATTACGGGCATTTAACTTAATTAAATTTAATGTAATAGAACTTAATTGGTTTGTCTGTCTGTCTGTGCGTTTGTTCACTCTAATCTCAGAAACGCCTTAACTGACTTAAGTACACTTTTGTATTGAAGCAAACTTTTCTTAACTTTTAGTATTTGGTTTATTTCAATCGGTTCATAAATGAAAAAGTTAAAACTAGATTCACTCTGTATCCCGTAAATAGCGGGGTAGGCAGAGAAAACCTAGTGTACTCCGTTTCTCACTTTCCGCCAAATATTTTCTCGTTACTGAAGTTGATAGGCAACAGATGAGAAGAAGGCATAAGATTCTTTTATTAAATTAAATTGAATTGAAATGAATTGAATCGAATCGAATCGAATTGAATTAAATAATAATAAAAAAAAATTAAATCAGCTTCACGCTGTATCCCGCACACAGCAGGGTAGGAAGAACCTAGTGTTAAGACACTCCGTTCTCAACTTTCCGCCGAATTTTGATAGTATTGCGTGTTGAGTGGTGGAACTCAACGCTGACTTATTACACTATTTTTGACAAAGTGCGGCAATTATTCGGGTTTTATTCTAATAAACATATGTATGTTTGCTAATGTTAGTTACACATAGCAACATTTCATCAGTAGTAGAAAATTTATAGAAACAAACATCGATCTTAACGAACAGCGGGAGCTTTTAATTGAATTGCGAAAACATAATTTCACAGACATTTGAGTCGAATATTGCTAGTAGTTTGTTGTTTGAACCGAATCAATAAGAACTTAAGGAATTCGAATTTACATGAAATGTTCATGTTTAAGTAGGTATATTTACCTCATTTAAAAAGTGTTGATACTGAGTTATATAATTAGACACTACATCCACATATACATCGTTTTGAAATTTTCTTACATGCCTACCTTATGCCTTTGAAATGATAAGAATGCCTAAATAAAAAATATTTTTTTATAGAAAAGGGAACCGACGAAAAATTCTTGAAGTAGTCTAGTGTACACCAAAGAAATTTTAGAGTCCGCGCTAACAATGTAATAAATTCAAATTCAAATTCAAAAAAAGTTTATTAACGTTTTATGACTACTAATACAATTAAAATAATAAGCTAAAAAATAAAAGTAAAATAAAACAAATACAAAAATTAAAAAAGTAAGAAAAAAAAACAAAACGGTAAAAGGAGTGAGGCTCAGCGAATGCTGTAAGACGTGTTGTCTACAGCGCTGTTTTTCAGCCTCATCCTAATTCACAATTCTTAAATAAAATAAATGTGTACAGGAGAGAGATGCGAAACTCATTATGACAATTTGTTATAAAAAACTAATAATAAAGAGAAATAATAATAATAATAATAAAAATAACATTCAACCGGTATATAAAGTTATATAGGTAAATAAGTTATATTAGAGCACTCAAGGGGTATACAATGTGCTTTTATCAGTACCACTTTAAATGAACAGTTTTAACTACTCTATAAAAGCCTAATACAATTAATTTTCTTTTTTCCCAAAAATGAAAACGTGATTTTTTCAAACAAAATAAATATAATAATAAAATTATCGTTGCAAAATAAAACGCTATTTGTCAAGAACGACGCACGCAGACGTAAACCTATCAAAGGGAAACCGCCGCATACGCCTCATTCCGAAATTGAGTCGTAGGTATTGGCGGTAAAGTTCAAAGTTGTTTAACTTTTAGTAATATTTTTGTAATAGTATGTGTTTACGTTCACAAAAAAGGCGATCCAAAAGACATAGGAAATTACAGAAGAATTAGCATGTTATCAAGTGTTTACAAGCTTTTTTTTCTCATTAATAAATCAGAGAATCAGCAAAACACTGGATGCAAGTCAATCGGTAGAGCAGGCAGGTTTCAGAAAAAGCTACTCGACAATCGACCATATTCCCACTCTAGAGCAGAGTTCCCCAAACTTTTTTGTGTTGTAGACACCTTGCCATATTTTTCCGTGTTGGGTAGACCCCCTACTTACCTGATATTGATTTCCTGTAAATTTCTAACTGTAGTGAAGCTTAGTGTTAAAAACTTAAAGTAAAAACACATGTTAATTTATACATTTATTAATTGAATTTAAATTAAAACTATTCAAAATAAAATGTTGTATCTGTTATGTAAAATATACGTAACATTAAATAAACGTAAAATAAACTATAAATAAAATAACACAAGCAATAAGTCAATATTTTTAGTGAGAAGAATGAACCTGATGCGTTAATAAAAAATTATCAACAATTGGCGTCAATTTTGTAAGGTTTTGGGAATCACTGCTCTAGAGCTACTAATACAGAAGTATCAAGAAATGAGAAAACCACTCTACATTGCCTATATAGACTACCAAAAGGCTTTCGATACAGTATCGCATGATAGCATATGGCATTTACTGACAACACAGATGGTGGAAGATAAATATATTAAAACCTTGGTTTTCAATGCAAAGAGGCGTAAGACAGGGAGACCCACTTTCACCAAAGCTATTTATAGCAATATTGGAGTCAATCATAAATCAAATTGACTGGAAAAAATGCGGCTTAAAAATTAAAAACGAATATTTAAGCCTCTTAGGATTTGCAAATGACCTAGTATTGCTATCCGAGTCAAGCTCAGAATTACAAGGCATGATAAAATCACTCAACGAAGCAAGGAAAAAAAATTGGTCTCGAAATGAACAAAACTAAAACCATGTTAATGACAAACAGCACCAAAAGAGATATAACAGTAGAAAGCATACCGCTTAAATATATAGAACAGTATATATATCTTTAAATAAGTAACGTCTGGAAGTGGAACGACGAGTACAGCTTACGTGGAACAAATGTTGGGCCTTAAAAGAAATATTTAAGAACAAAATGTCAGTAGAAGTTAAAGCACATGTCTTGAACACCTGTCTTTTGCCATGCTTATTATACGCTTGCCAGACCTGGAAATTTAATACAAAAACAAAAAGAAAAATATTAACTTGCCAAAGAGGTATCGAGCGCAGGATGTTAAGCATCAAGAAAATACAAAAGATAAGACATACAAAAATTAGAAATTTAACAAAATCCTCAGACGGGCTAGTTAATAGCTAAGGCACTAACACAAAAATGGAAATGGGTCGGCCGTGTCGCACGTCTACAAGACCAAAGGTGGACGAAACAAGTAACAATTTGGCCGGGACCTCAAGGACACCGTAAAAAAGGGAGACCCCACGCTAGGTGGGAAGATGACATAATTAAGATGGCTGGAACAAAATGGACACATCATCATGCTTTTTATGTAACTTGCTTCCAGTATCATCGCTACCGTGTCTTCGAAGGACAAACAAATCGAAGGAAATTACTGTTCTTTCATCACTCATTCTCTCCACGTGCCCAAACCACCTGGATTCTGTCCTAACTAACTAAGACAGAAAGTAACTCTTTTAATATACTCATAAAATAAGTATAAAAATCCATGTCTCTTTCAGTTACATTTCATAATTATGATATGATCGATATTAAGCATTTAAGATATCTATAGCTGTGTCTATATACTCGCCTATAGTTTCCCAAATTTACAGGAACATACGCTTAAGTTCCACGAGAGGAAGTTGAGACGAGGAAATTCCGGCTATAAACATTCAAGACAGTAGATGTGGTCGCAACAGATATTGATTTTCCTATTATATGGACTTTGGTACGTTACGATAAGGCTTACTATTGCTTAAAATTTTGTATTTTGATCCCTTCAAAATGGGTAAGTGAGTAATTTTGCACGTCCACCGAATCCAGACCCAATCCTATCTTTAGTGAAGATGTTATCATAAAGCTAGCCATCCGAAATATTGTAGCAATTTTTTGTAGATTTCTATTAAAAATATTTTTTTGATTTTCGAAATGTAAATATAAAAAAAATCTTTTAAAATGAATAAGGTATTATAACATAAAAAAATACTTCTAAAATGTTGGTTGTGTTGAAGAGATTCTAATAAATTAGCTTTACGCTGTATCCTGCAAACAGCAGGGTAGGCAGAAGGAGCCTAGTGTTAAGACACTCCGTTCCCCACTTTCCGCCGAATTCTGGAAACATTGCGTGTTGAGTGGCGGAACTCAACGCTGCTCTTTGCCTAGACACCAGAGCGAAAAAACGGAAATATAAATTTATATAAATTTTTCATTTCCTCGACTGGGTATCGAACCCACAACCAGTCGCTTATACAGTCACACTTTGTGCCCCTGCGCCAAGACTGGCCTCAAGAGAGAAGAAGAGAGAGATAAAGACAAAAAAAATGATAATTATAATGATATTATATTAATTGAAAAGGTAAGCTTCTAAAGAAATTAACTTACACGAGTGACTTAAAGTAAAACAATTGCTGTGGGTCCTATTCAAAAAATAATCGTTATATCATAGTATAATATTTGCTGAAGATTGATATGTTCATTGAATATAGTCAATAATTTCTAANGTCGCTTATACAGTCACACTTTGTGCCCCTGCGCCAAGACTGGCCTCCAGAGAGAAGAAGAGAGAGATAAAGACAAAAAAAAAATGATAATTATAATGATATTATATTAATTGAAAAGGTAAGCTTCTAAAGAAATTAACTTACACGAGTGACTTAAAGTAAAACAATTGCTGTGGGTCCTATTCAAAAAATAATCGTTATATCATAGTATAATATTTGCTGAAGATTGATATGTTCATTGAATATAGTCAATAATTTCTAAGAGTAATGGCCCTTAGTAGAACCCAAATAAGATAGCTTTCTGAAATGGACCGCGGTTAATGGATAGTATAATACAAATACTAAACAAACAGGATTTTGCTTTGCTTTGAATATATCCTTAACTACCGATTTCAAAATAAGGAGGTTATCAGTTCGACTGTATGTTGTTTATTTTTTTTTGTATTGATTACACAGCCAACTATGAATGCATTTTGGTGATTCTTTTATTATTCGTGTCTTAGAGGTCACCACGTCCTATATAAATAAATGGCAATTGTTTTTTGGCATAATTAACAGCCATAAAAAACTATGTGTTAACGTTTTGGACCTTTTCTCTTTTATACCTAATATTGCTAACTTTTTTATTTAGGGTTACTGATATGTTAGTTAATCACTTATAACTTTTATAACATTAGTGGGCGCCAGCCAAGACAAAAATAGCAATAAAAGAAATCTTCTAAATTTACCGAAAGAAATTAGAAACTATCCAGATTAGCACCGATTTGCAAAATAATGTTTTTATTTAATAATATCAATAATTTCTATTTTATATTCAACTTTAAAGTAATTAAAATATTATTTTTAGTTTTTGCTTAAATTTCTTTTAATTTAAATATCTTTTTAATAGAATACAAATAGAAATATAATTTTTAAACGATATATAACAATTCTGATTTAATTAATTTTATATACATATATTTTTAATCAAAAACATGACTAAATTGGCTTACTCTTTATTATTAATCTATTAAATATCTAATACTTCAACAATTTAAACAAAGAACTGTATTAATTACAATATTAGAATAACTTAGTATCGAGGAGAAATAATTTTCAAGATGAAGTGATTTTGGTAGTGTTAACCAAATTTGACTACAAATTTCCATGCAAATCAGAAATAATAGACAATTTAAATAGGTCAAAGGATTATAGCAAACGTTAGGTTTCATCTATTATGGATTACGGAGTGTAGTGCAGTCATAGTTCCCCCGTACAGATACCGCAACTAGGAAATTTCGTATGTTCCATTATTATTCGAGCTATTACTATTGTCGCACGGTTCTGTAGCTTTGTTCTGGCGATCGAGTTAAACTCTGAGTAATTAAATATTGTTCAATCTCTTTGATCACTCACAATACAAACTGATTCAGTAATCAAGTTTTATTCGAATTCGTAAACGAATTTATCTTTTAAAATATTTTTGACTATTTATTTGTAAAATATCTACTACCTGCGATACCATCTGCGTTAAGATCAATCAACATTTCATTCATAAACGTAGTATGTTCCATACTATAAATATTTAATTTGTTCTTTCGTTATTTATTATTTTAGTTATTGTAATATAAAATTCAATAAATAAAAATATGATATAAAACAAAAAACCAAAAATTCTTTTGTAATGAAATATTTGTTTGTAGCTGTGTCTACTAAACCTGTTCTACTACTGTGTCTACTAAACACACACGTTTTTGCCCTTGTACCATAACTGGCCTCTTTACTGTTAATGTAATAAATACCTTGGTAAAAATCCAAAATAACCTAAGCATATTGCTAAATGTGAGTAACGGATTGTCTTAACACTAGGTTCCCTCTGCCTACCCTGCTGTGTGCGGGTACAGCGTGAAGATGATTTATTCATGGAGATATTTGCATTTTTTCTATTTAAAATGTTATTGATTTGTATTTACATATTAATTTACATTATTTAGCAACATGAATAAATCATATAAATCAGCTTCACACAGCACAGCAGCACACAACAGGATAGGCAGAGGGAACCCAGTGTTAAGACAATCCGTTACTCACATTTAGCAATATGCTTAGGTTATTTTGGATTTTTACCAAGGTATTTATTACATTAACAGTAAAGAGGCCAGTTATGGTGCCAGGGCAAAAACGTGTGAGTGTAAATGTGACGGGTTGTGACTTCTATTTGCACTCAACAAAAAGAAATATTTAATGTTTTCGTTTTTTCGCTCTGGTAGTGAAGCAAAGCTCGGCATCAAGCTTCGCCACTAAACACAATGCCTTTAGAATTCGGTTGAAAGTATGGAATGGAAGTGGAGTGTCTTAACACCAAGTTTTCACTTTCTCTCTGGCTACTTTGCGAAGTGCAGCGTGAAGCTTGAAAAAAATACAGTAAATAAAATATGTCGTTATTTATATTAGTATAGGTATCATTAAATTAAAAATCGCCAATCAAACAACGTATGTTAATCTTTAAATCGGGTTAAGTAAATTATGAGGTTATGTTACATTTCGTGAAATAACTTCGGAACCCCTTCAGATTTTTTTTTGCCATTTATAGAATCATTTCTATAGGAATCTATATTATTTCACTTTCAATGTAACCCATTGTACGTGCGGTCATTGTGATCTTGGGCATTAGAATAGATATATATTAGTTATTTCCATGGCGATGCTGCAGGTTAAAGCTAAAATCAAAATGAACAGATCAGTAATTTAATTTGAAACACGTATGTTTCTTAATTTTTATTATTATTTTTAACCGACTTCTGTAAGAAAAAGATCGACTCTTATCAATGCGACTCTTTTTTTTTATTTTTATTATTTCAAAACTTTTGACTGGGTCAACCGATTTTGATGATATTTTTTTTATTTGAAAGCTAGTGCTTTTCGTGTGGTCCCATTTTTTTTTATATCTATGAGAATATAACAATGGTGTCTATAAGAAAATCGCATAAGTCTTAAATTTGCATTAAGTATCTGTGCGACAAATGTATGAATAACTGAATCACACGCCAACCGATTTCGATGATTCTTTTTTTATTTGAAAGGATACACTTCAAGGATAGTTTGGTGAGAGTTTAGTTAGGTTTTGATTATGGGATGCGATTGAAATTGAACCAGTTGTTTCTTTTTTTGGTAAAAAATATAACTATACTGTAAGTTACAAGGAAAAACATTGTTAAAATTGGTGTCAGAAGTGAGATTCCTCATCGTTGCATTTTTTCTTTCAAGCAACTTCCAAAAAGAGGATGTTCTCATTTTCAACCGACTGCAAAAAAGGAGAGGTTCCCAATTCGCCCGAATATTTTTTAGTATGCTCATGTTAAAATGTAAAAATATTAGTATGCCCAAAAATAATACCTAATTAAGTTTGAAGTTTTACATAGGACAACCAATAACTTGAGAAGCATCCTTTTAAGGTCTACCCATCACTTAAAATCGTAATATAAATTATTTTTTCACAAAAAAAAACCAACTTCTAACAATGAACTAAAAAATAAAAAAATATTTTACATAAATTAAAACGTACTTTGAATAAAAAAAAATTTAAAAAAACTTTTTAATTTTTCAAGAAACAGATACAAAAACTCTACCAACAAATTTTCATTATTTTATACTATCGGGCTAAGCGTGGCTTCACTCGCTAAATCTTTTTGTTATTATATATTATAACCAAATTATACAATCTTTTACAAAAATTGTGGCCAATGTGTTATTCTGATGTACGAGTATGTACAGTTTCTGCTTGAAAGTGGACAGGTATTCATTCTCACGAACTTTCACATTTGTAAATAAAAAGTTCCTATATTTTGAAAAGCATAAATTACGCGGTTTACAAGCAACGTAGAAGTCGCTATGCTGTAATTTATGTAAAGCAATTTAGTAATTAGAAAAAACTAGTTTAATAATATCTTGCTGAGCTTTTAGTTAGCAGTTTTAGTATGATCAGTCAAAGTCGTTGAGTTGCCATGCCAAAGTAGGAATCAGAACAATATACGAGTATAGGTAGTATAGGCTATAGGTTTTCTTTACCTATCCTTATTTAAATATAGAAAAATATATTATACATAATGTATAATACATAAATATACAACAATGAAAAACTACGCATAATTTTTCTTTTGTGCATATTCCTACCAATTATAAAAAATACTTCAGAAAAACGTTATTTAAAATAAATATAAAAATAAGTATGAAAAAGAATAATAAGGCCAAACGTTGCGAAATTCACAGCAAAAATAGAAATGCTTCATTTATATATTAAAACATTCGTTTCAACTATTACAAGCTCCTTTGATATTTCAGAAAGCGACTTGGTAGAGTGACTTCGATAATGAAGTCAGTTTTATAATGAAGACCTTAAATATAACAAACATAAATATAAGCCTGGTAAGTAATGTATGTAATTCACAGCAACATATCAATAAAAAACTTGAACACATTTATTTACCAGGCTTATATTTATGCTTCATTGTTATATTTAATGAATTATAGAGGTTTCTTCACGCTGTATCCTGCACACAGAAGGAAAGAGGGAACCTAGTGTTAAGATATTCCGTTCTCGGTTTAAGGCGTGTTGAATGGCGATACTTAACGCCGCGCCTTGTCTCGCCATCAACAATATTTAATTTGCTCGAGTGGGATAGAACCCTCAACCTGTCTCGTTTACAGTCACACGCTTGTGCCACTGCGCCATGACTAGCCTCCAAGAGTTAAAGAGGTAATAATTATGGGTAAACAAAATGCGATACTGAATTCCAACGTATTAGTCATAAAAAGCTAACAAACGGTGAAACGTATGTTTTGATGAGTTTTTTTGTATTACATTTTTTGTACTTCCTTATTAAAAATAAAATAAAATATACGATTTCAGATATTAAAGATATAAAAGTTTTTTTTTAAAATGGATATTTAACACAGTAATCTAAAGAAATAAAGATAATTTAAACTTTTTGAAGACTCCTCCAAATATTCATAATCTTCTTATTTAATTCGTAATTCTAATGAACTTTTGTCGCATTTCGTGATGAGTGTTTGAATAAGGGAAAATTAAAAAAGGGCAACCGTTTCATTAAGATTGCTTTATGTAAATAAGTCAAGCTAGTAAAAGTAAGAAGTAATCTTTATGATTCAGTAATTTATTTGCTTCTAAATTTATGTTTAAATTAAAATTTATTTAAAATTCAAATAATTAAGATATATGCATTTTATTTATCACCGCAACATATAATAAACACTCCTTAGAGTAAAATTTGTACTTATAATTATTTGAGGCCAGGCACAAAGTGTGACTGTAAAATCGACTGGTTGTGGGTTCGATCCCCACTCGAGGAGATGAAATATTTACTTAAATTTATATTTCCATTTTCTTCGCTCTGGTGTCGAGGACAAGCGCGGGGTTGAGTTCTGCCACTCAACACGCAATGCCCTCTGCCTACCCTGCAGTGTGGGGGATACAGCGTGAAGCTGATAATTATTGTATGGTACATTCGGATATACCCACTGCGTCACACACGAAAAATATTTATTAAAATTTTCAAACATTATTTATTAAACAATCATCTGTGAAATTTACACTTTATTTATATATTAGAAAATTATTAGGGTAATTATTACTTAAGCAATTTTTTTTTTCATTATATACATAATATATAATCAGAATATTTATATTTTAACCTTAAATTTCAACATATACTCCACAGAAAACCAACTTACAAATGAAAAGATAATAAAAGCAAAGTTTCAATATAGTCGTAAATCACGCATTGTCATTTTAACATACTATTTTACCTTCGCGTTCAAGTTATTGCGCGGAGTAGTTCGTGGAGCGCGCCTGTAAGAAGCTTTTGTTCCAAGTTTTCAGTACAACTTGGCATTTGTTTTTCTTGAATGGATGGATTATAATATTTATTCAACAACGTCTACATTTTAAATAAGCTTAAGACTGCTTACGTGGTATATATAATGAAGTATAATTTCTACAAGAATAAGGATTTTATTTCTTTTTAAACTATAATAAAGCAAATTATGGCATAAACAATCTTTTTTTGGCTTCACGCTGTATCCTGCATGCAGCTGGATTGGCAGAGGACACGTAACGTTAAGACACTTCGACCGTTCCCTACATTTCGTCGAATTTTCGAAGTTCTGAGTGGCGAAACTCAACACCGACCTTTGCCTCGTTACCAGAGCGACGAAATGAGAATATTATAATAATAAATAATAATTCATTCCCCCGAATGGGGAACAAACCCACATATGTCACTTTTACAGTCACCAGCTTGTGCCACAGCGCCACCACGGCCTCAACTTCATTTATACATTGTATAACTCATTACAAATACAAAACTCATTTTCAGACAGTAAAACAAAACAAAATAAAATACTGCTACTTTGACGTGAAACAAATAAAAAGTTTTAAAAGTTTGGCAAGCTCATATATCAAAACAGATATAGAATGAAAGATGACTGTGATGAAAGTTGTAATTAAATTCATATCAACATTTATCATACTCTCAAGCTAACTATAGAATTTGTGTTCAATGATACGTGTCTATGATAGATTTTATACTTTAATAATCACTGTTGCTTAATTTGTTTTCCTTGATCTTTTTTTTAAACTGTAAACTACCTTAGTCTATGTTGTTTTGCTAATTACCCACATTTGCTCATAGATGAATAATGCTTTATATTTTTTTAATGACGCCATCGTGGCGCTTGTTCGGTTTCCATTTCGGAGTGTGAACTATTTTAATATCCCCGGTATTAAAATAGTTCATATCCCGAAGTGGGAACCTCCGATAAGAAACAATGTGGCGTTAAGCTCTGCCAGTAAACACGCACTATCTCGAATTCAAGCGATTTTTTTTGCTAACCCTGTTGTTTATGTGATAAAGCTATAAGAAAATAAAGAAAATTAAATTATAAAGAATTTTATTAGGTCCTAAAAAAAGATTTGACTCCTGTATAATTGTGTAAATGTGATTTGGTTTGATTTTTAAAAATCTTTCTTAAAAGGACTAACTATAAATCAAACAGAAAAGAAAATATCTGAGAAGTACATTGTAACCTCCTAAATTCTATTGTTTACACAAGACGTTGAGCTGGCGCCTTCAGTCACGTAGTAAAATATAATAAATTAATTAGACATGTACAATGTTCATAATTTATGTATTCTTTTTCATGAAGCAGTTACCTCGAAGTTTTTTCTACATAAAAATATAATAGCATTTGAAGATAGCAATTTTTCTCTTTAATAGTTATTAACAGCTTATACCTTTCTGGTGAGTTTCAATGTAAAGATGTTTTGGGATCATTGCCTTGAAGTAAGAAATAAATTCACACTTAAATTTTTTAATTTTTAAACGATCGTAAGTTGTCAGCTTGTGAAAGAATTTAATTTCCTGAAATTGGGAGAAAATGGAAAATAATTATTTTCAAACTAAAGCTATGTATACTCGTATATAGTTTTCTAGCCATCGTCGTACATTGGTGGTGATAATTTTTTTTTTATAAACATCACGCTGTATCCCGCATATCTTGTAAATTAATGATGTATGTGGATAGATAAATAAAAAACATATCGCATTTGCATGAAAGTTTATAGTTATAGATAATTCCCACATTTACACAGATGAAACACAAAAAAAATGTAGGTACTTTTGAAATTAATTTATTTAGGACCATAACTTACTATCTTGTCAAATTGCAATATCATAACAAGATATGTAAGCCAAACCGCGATAAACTTACAGGGCAAGGAAATATCTATGAAGAACATGTCAAATAAAGAAAATGATAGGTTTCGTTTTTCAATGAGCATAAGAAAAGCACGCGCAGTCCTGCGACTTGATTTATCTGAAAAAAAAAATAGGAAACAATGTATAGTATAATGTATTAGACACTCATTGAAATTAAATCAATGAGGTAAATTTTTGTAGTTCTTCAATATAATAAGTAGTGCCCAAGTACGGATGAGTAAGATTTAAGGCTAGCAGACTCTATATACTCAGTCGTGCCTAAGTATTGTTACAACGAAAATTTCTATGCTTAATACTTATTATATTAATAACCTTCACGCTGTATCCCGCAGACAGCAGGGTAGGCAGAGGGAACTTAACTTAACTTAACTCTTAACACTTTAAGACACTCCGATCCCCACTTTCTGCCGAATTCTGGGGACATTACGTGTTGAGTGAGTGGCAGAACTTAACGCCGCGCTTAATCTCGACACCAGAGCGAGGACATGGTAATATAAATTTAAGTAAATATTTCATGTTCTCGAGTGGGGATCGAACCCACAACCAGTCGATTTTACAGTTACACTTCGTGCCGCTGATTGATTAATTAGTTTTTAGTTATATATTATATTGTATTACATGTATTTTGTATATATTTCTTATTTTATATCTCATCGTAACAGCAAAGTTTTCAACTAAAAGACTTTAAACATATTAAGTCTAAAAGATTGCAATGCGTTGTGGTCAAACTAAGACATCTTCTTTTTAAAAATTGTTTTATGGCTCTGATTAAAAGGAGGTTGAGACAATCATTTCGCTTAGCTATAATTTTTCAACTGATGTTATTTTTGTTATTTATAAGTTGAACATTAATTACGAAATTACGAATTACGTTTTTTTTTGTTTTAGTTTTATTAAGTTTATAAAAAAAAACTTTACGAACCTAAAGTATTCTCAAAAATTCTTGTTATCACATATTCTTTAAGTTGGCGCACTTCGCTGCAAATGCTCTCCGCGTACACACATGGTGCTAATAAGGGTCCTAGATGAATTATAGATATAGTTATATGGTTAAGCATACCTCCTGTCGTGACCTGAAATATTTCATTATATATTTATTTCTTTGTTCTTATATATGTATACTAAAAAAAGGTATTTTTAATTTTTTACTTACATCATCAGATATAATAGTCTTTGCCACTAGGAATGTGAAACACAATATTATACTAAATGTAGTCATGATCATTAGTAGCATCTGTAAAACATTTTGTATCGTTAATCTATACCAATATAATAAAGCGGAAGAGTTTGTTTGTTTGCTTATTCAAACGTTGAGATCTCTGGATCTACTAGCCTACAGCACTCCTGAAGAAAGCTACTTTCTTCAGGAGTGCTATAGGCTATATAACATTACGGTCTAAGTCTTAGTCAGCCTTAAATAACGAAGTAACAATAATATTGGACGCCATGAAATTGCTTTAATGTAATGTACTGAACTGATCATTGTATATAAAAAAAATATTTTATTTGTTTAGTTTGAAAAAAAAATTCGCGACATCGTATATCTTACTTTTAAATATATAAGGTATTTTATGACAAAAAATTATTGAAAATTGCAAAGTGACATTTCAACGATTTTTTTTACTTGACATAGATATTGAATCTTACTAGCGACAGTTATCTTACTATCAAGGAAATTTTACAAAGATACGTTTCAGCTTTTACAGCATATAATTTATTCATAGCCTAAGTTTGACTCGCGCAAGGGGCGCCCTTGCCGCCGATGACATCCTCTCAAGTGCTTGCACTTTCTTAGATTTATGAAAATAAGTTGTTCACGATTGAATGTCTCAATCTCTTGGAAAATATAGCATAATAAAAATGTTATAGGTGGTATGCTGGCGAAACTGCGAGTTGGCCGCTAGTTGGAGATAAAAATAAACTTTTACTTTATTACCAATTGGCGATAATGAATGACTGGAGCTATTACAAAACAAACATTACATATGTATATCTTAGGATTGTTAATATTATGATTACCTGGTATTTAATTGCTTCATTAAGATATTCAAATGCTATTATAATTCTGTTGTAGAAGTCCATAATTTTGTTCATGTCAACATGTAAACATTTCTTTACATTTTCGTTATCACCCTGATCTTCTTTGTCGTTATTATATTTTTCAGGATAAGATGTTGCCATATATTTATATATATACTTCACTCGTGGGATAATCAGAATAAATAAATGGGCGAAAAAGTTAAATTCCAGACAATGAAATGTTTTTGTTACAATCCAAAGACATGATTCATAAAAATTTTGATGTGGATTTTGCAAGGGGAATGTTGTGACTAAACAGATTGTTATGGATATGTAGATAAAGTTAATTATATAATATTTTTTGTTTATAGCATTTTTTTTCTGAAATCCAGTTTCCTTATCAAATTTATTTAGCTCCAGATAAAAATTTATCATTTTTTTTTGTAATACATAAGACAGAACTGAGCAAAACGTATATTGAATGAAATCCATGCTCACAAGAAATAGTAATATTCCTGTCGAAAATTTTTTAAATGTATAATAGAATAACAATAAGTAGAGACCACTGATAAGTCCCGCTATTAAAAATATAAAATATTGCTTCGTGGGACTTAACACAGATATGCGATTGATACCCACTAGAAATTGTGATATTATAAACACTTTAGAAATGTTATCTATCTCAACAGATGAATTATTCTTTACGGTCATAAAGGTGTTGACTCGCGGTGGCGGTGGTGGCATGGTGTCAGCGTGGCGTAGTATGATAAAATAAGAACATTACACGTTAATGTATTATATTTGGTATTATGGTATGATTCTTTCGACATTAAGTGCTCAATATCAGTGAACTCTATCAGCTAATCCACTATCGAAAGGCTATTTTGTTTGATGAACAAGCAGCGGTAAATACTAATATTATCTACGGTACTTAAGGCTTAAAATATATATTGAATGAAATGTTAGGAATGGTATTCTAAGTCCTAAGAACTGGTTGATGTTTTATATAGCAACCTATACATATGTATGTGTTTTTATTTATAATATTATAATAATTATTATGAATAGTTATAGTATTTAGAGGCCAGGTCGTAGAGCAAATCGTTCGACTGTAAATGCAACAGATCGAGGGTTCAATTGCCACTAGGGGATATGAAACATTTAACATTTTCATTTCCTCGTTTTGGTGACCCTGCAAGGCGCGGCGTTAAGTTCCACCATTCAACACGCAATGCCTTCAGAATTCGGCGAAAAGTGTGGAACGAAAGTGTCTTAATGGGAACAGAGTGTTTTAACACTAGGTTCCCACTGCCTACCCATCTTACTGACTTATTAATAAACCATATAAACAGTTTGATAACAAACGGGATGGTTGTGGGTTCCTTTCCCACTCAAGGGCATTCTCCCGAGCAGGAAAATGAAGATTTTAAAATTTTAAATTGATTATTTTTATTTCCTCGCTCTTGCAGACAAAGGGTGGTGATGAATTCAGCCACTCATCTTTCATGTTGAAGTATGAACTTAGGGGTAAAATTATAAACGGAATATTGGGTCTCTAGGTCTTGGGCTCTAGGTCGTCTATGCCTACGCTGTTGTAAATAAGATACAGTGTGAAGTTAATAAAAATAATAAACTTAATACTGCTTTTGCTGAAGAAAAATATTTTCTTGTAGGGATACTGTACAGTGTACAAATACTGCACAGCGTACAAGCACTTAATTTACTAAATATTTCTTGTTTCTTTTTTTCAGCTTTACGTTGTATCCCGCACACAGCAGGGTGTGGATCAGAAAGGGAATCTAGTGTTAAATTGGTCTGTTTTCCGGTAATAGCAGAATATATACATGCCTATATATATTCTGCTATTACTTTGAAGAGGTGGCTCTTAGCTCTGCTCTTTTGATGTGGAATTTGCAAGTGGAATATTGTAACTAAACAAATTGTTATTAATATATAGATAAAGTTAATTATATAATATAATATTTTTTGTTTATAGCATTTACCTTGCACCTGTACCTTGTCTATCTAGGATATATAAGCGGTATGTAGATGACACGTTGACAATTTTACCTACGGACAATATTTATATATTCCTAAACCATCTCAATTCTATTAATGAAAATGTTCAATTTACAATAGAATTACAGGCGAATAGTTCCTTAGCTTACCTCGATATTTTAGGCACAAGAAAACTTAATGGCACACACTAGGCCACACAGTATTATATATAGGAAAACCCCGCACACCAAAAGATGCCTAAATGGTGAATCTCACCACCACTATACACAGTTATCTACCGTTGGTAAATCTTTCGGAAATAGCCCACTAACTTTACGATGCTGAACACCTACGAGACAAGCTTTGGCAGGTGAAGAATCATCAGAGCAAGCTGCCAGTTCCCTGCCAGCGTTGTCAGAAAACCAATAAGCCACATACAGTAGAGAAACGGCCGGCATTTCTGCCATATGTGGGGGTTACAGATAGGTTTTGGCAATATCTTAAGAAGAGCTTTTGGCAATATCTTAAGAAGAGTTTCTTAGTAATTATCTTTGGGTAGCGGAAATTTGTAAAAATCTCCCTACAGAGATACTAACAACATAAATAAGTTGTAACAAGCGTATAAAAATTTTGGACGTAGCTTGATGAGAACGTATGGCTTAGTGGTCAGAGCGCCTGGTCGGTTTCCAGGAGGCGTGGGTTCGAGTCCCGCTACGTTCAAATTTTTATACGTTTCCTAAATAAGTAATGTTATACAATGTTAATAATAACGTATACACCTTTACTTTCTTACTTTTAACTCTCTTTTGTATTGGCTAGGAATATGTAAATATTCCTATTGATACATAATACGTATATGTATAATGTAATGTACTATGTATGTATGTATTGTGTGGATTATTTACATTTATTTTAAGCAAGTATACCCTTACCGATTGAAGTACTTCTACACCTTAGGGTTGCCATAAACTATATTATTATATTAACAAAGCTTTTAAGTCTCAGAGAGTCTGTCTCAAGAGTCAGAGCTGGCATCGGCGACGCTATGGGCATTGTTGCAAAATTTTCATAAACTTGTTTTTATGAATCACAAAAATCAAAAATCTAAAATATCTTGAGATCAGTCGTGGCGCAGCGGCACGAGGTGTGACTGTAAAACCGACTGGTTGTGGGTTCGATCCCAACTCGAGGAGATGAAATATTTACTTAAATTTATATTTCCATTTCTTCGCTCTGGTGTCGAGGTTAAGCGCGGCGTTGAGTTCTGCCACTCAACACGCAATGCCTCCAGAA
>JAAIXJ010000138.1:631122-704023 GCA_013403705.1 Heliconius hermathena | reverse complement strand
AAAGGAGATTGCGTCGATGACGATGTTAAACTAATGTTAAATGTAAGTACCTATCTATCGTAGTTCAATATCGTTTTGTGTGTTAAAAATTTTGAGTATAATTTTGTGGGTGGTTCAATAACCTTGCATTATTTCGAAATAATTTCATAATAAAATAAAAGAAATAAAGTAGCATTTTATTGAACAATTTTAATAAGAGCTTTGAACGTTGTTTAGATTTATTATAAAAAATAGGTAATTGCGTGACAAAGAACGAGAAATATCGTTCTTTCTCGTTCGGTTATGTGTTTATGAATGAAAAGTAGAAGATCGGCAACGCTTAGTAGTAGTTTTTGTAGTAGTACGTGTATGTGTGCGTCACACGAAATAAAGGCTTGGATAAAAATCGTGAAATGAAAAAAAAATCCTACGTCTAAACTGTTGAGGTACCTTGATTAATTTCTTTTGCTTTGTGTTTGAAATATTTTACTCTATATGCAGTTGCAGTAAATGGAGCGCTGCCGCTTCCACCCTGTATTTATTATCCTTATTTTATAGTAATATCAATAGCATTACAATATAAATAAATAATGTTAACATATTATAGAGTAAAAATTTATATATGTTAACATTATTTACCTATATTATTATATTATATTATTGAATTATATCTAAATCCACTTTAAATTTTGAAAGACGTAATTTTTTTGTATGCTTCACGCCGTATCTCGCACACAACAGGGCAGGCAAAGGGAGCCTAGTGTTAAGACATTCCGCTTCCCACTATTCTCCAAATTCTGGAGGCATTGTGCACTGTTGTCGGAACTCATACACTCACTCACTCACAACTCACTCAGCGAAGCAATTAAATTATTTAATTTCCTCGAGTAAAAATCGAACCCACAACCGTTCGTCATTTGATTTTGTTTCCGATCAACGCCATACATATTATATTATATAATAATAAAACGCAAAGTTCTTTGATAACGAACGGCCTCATCGCATCGTTCATAATTGACATCCTTAGTATATCTCGCGTACAGATGTAGAGTCCTCTCATCTCTTGGATGGGTTTCAATCAATATTATCGCATTTAAAGTTACATATGTTTATATAACAAAATGTTGATTGAATGATAAAGAACAATATCTGATATTCTTTTAATTAGAACTTAATGCTCTAAATTTAAAGCAATAGCGAGTTTGAAATTACTAAATATTTTAATATATGGTGTTATTTTAGTTGAACGCTGTATTCCGCATATAACGGAGTAAGCGGAAGGTAATAATAATAATAATAATAATATATACTTTATTGTACACCACACAACATAAAAAGAAAAACAAAACACAAATGCAAATAATGATGAAATGTACAGCAGGCGGCCTTATCGCTATAAGCGATCTCTGCCAGGCAACCTTAAGGTGTAGGAGTAGTTAAATCGGTAGGGGTGTATTTGCTTTAAATAAATCTAAACTTACATAGCACATAATACATAAATAAATGCATACATACATACATAAATATATACATAAATACTTACATAATTTTAGGGAAAGATTTTCTTGGGATCGGAGGGAACGAACGTGTGTACGTGTGTGGGTGCCTAGTGTTAAGACATTGCTTTGATATGAACGGTGCGCTTTGTCTTGTTACCAGAGCCAAAAGATGAATATAATTGATTCTTAACATTTTTAAAATTTTATTCCACACTTAGGAAAGAAAAATACTTATTTAGAAAACGTATAAAAATTAGAACGTAGCGGGATTTGAACCCGCGCCTCCTAGAAACCGACCAGGCGCTCTGACCACTAAGCCATACGTTCTCATCAAGCTACGTCCAAATTTTTATTCGCTTGTTACAACTTATTTATGTTGTTACCATCTCTGTAGGGACATTTTTACAAATTTCCGCTACCCTAAGAATTATCGTCTGGCAAGAGAGAATGCTATTTATTATTATAAATATTTTTAACATTTTTAAAGTGTTATAAATATAAATAAGTATTTTTCTTTCCTAAGTGTGGAACTTAGGAAAGAAAAATACTTATTTAGAAAACGTATAAAAATTTGAACGTAGCAGGACTCGAACCCGCGCCTCCTGGAAACCGATCGACTGACGGTTTCCAGGAGGCGTGGGTTCGAGTTGCGCTACATTCAAATTTTTATACGTTTTCTAAATAAATATAATTGATTCTCCTGAGCAGAAATCGAAACTACAATCGTCACATTAACTTGCAGACGTTGCTCCACTTCAGCGCAACCACCCCTGCCTTATATAAATAATCATGAATCATACATACTTCCACATGTAGACCTCAGTACTTTCACATACCTGCAAAGCCTTCAGCATGGGCACCTTGTCCAGCAGCTCCTCGTACAGCTTGCGCTTCTTGAAGGCGCTCTTGAGCAGGATGCGGCGGAAGGTGTGGCGGTCCATGGCCCACAGCGCGCCCGGCGACTGCGCGCGCACCGACGCCGCGCGCGGCATGTTGTACATGAGCGCCAGCTCGCCGAACGAGCCCGAGCCCGAGTACGTGTGCACCACCTGGGGAATAATATACCTATAGTGGAAAAATATGATGGAGAGTGGAAGCTTGCCAAAGGCATCTAAACCTTCGTAGGAGTAAATGAGAATTAATTAAATTAAATCAGCTTCACACTGTATCCTGCATACAGCAGGATAGGCAGAGGGAACCTAGGGTTAAGACTCACCGTTGCCCACTTTCCGCCGAATTCTGGAGGCATTGCGTGCTAAGTTGCGGAACTTAACGCCACGCTTTGAAACCAGAGCGAAGAAATGAAAATATCAATGTAAATAAATATTTCGCTTCCTCGAGTGGGGATCGAATTCACAACCAGTCGATTTTACAGTCACACTTTGTGCCTCTACGCCACGACCGGCCTCACGAGAATCAATAAAAAATATAATTCAAATTGCATAAGAATATGGAAAAAATATAAATTGACTACATGGTGCTCTGAGAGATATATCTCTCCGCGGAGTGATATTTCGCCAAACAAACCTAAATCTTCCTAGGGGACGTTTTTGGACTACTTAGCACCATAAGAGGTCGATAAGAAAATTAAATCAAACCTATATTATTATTTCTTAATTAATTTTAATCCAAAGGCAAACATGGTGGAATATACGTATGGTTGGCCCGAGCCCAAACATCGTAATAGTGGATGGGTGTACGACTTGAGATTGTATAAACTAATGATAATTTTAATCGTCACTCATCTGTAGTACCTATCTATTAGTATTCAAAATCCAATTTCAAAATAATCTTTACTCAAGCAGACTTTTAAAGTACCTTTGAATATTTAAATGAACATAAGGATACCGGCTCGAAAGGCAGTGCTGCTGAGTAAAACCGGCAAAAACCTCAACAGAAACTTTTAATAAAAAAAACTTGCAATTTTTTTATTTAACAATATTATATAATGTTAGCCATCCTGCATAAAGCTCAAATAAACTTATTTCCAAACATTTATATTTTTGGACAAAGTATTAAGATTAACTTATTAACATTGTTTATATCGTATTAAATTTCGGAAAAAAATATTTAATTAAATTACATTGTGGATTTTTATTATAGACAAGGATTTTGTTACAGGCGTCTAAGACTGTAGAATGGGAAGACGAAACGAAATGGCATCGTCTTATACTTTTCGCGTAGGTATCTAGACCGTTTAGATAATAAAGAGGATAAGGGTGTTTTATTTATAAGGAACTTAAAATATTAAATATTTCATTTCATCCCTGGGATGGAAATTGAATCCACAATCTATTGCATTTACGCTTGTGCCCCGGCACCATGAATGGAGTGAAAGAAAATTGTCTTAGTGTGGACAGAGTGTCTTAACAATAGGGTGCCTCTGTCTATACTGATATACGCGACGTACAGCATACAGCTAAAAAAATCTATTAATTAGGATTTAAGATATCTCCAATAACTCAATTATAATTCCAATATATGAATTGTACAGCGTTATCTAGACGTAGGTTTTCTACGAAAATGGACAAAAAAAAAATTTCCTTCATTATATAGTACGTACGGTCTTAAAATTCAGGTTAGTATCGAGGGCCCTCGACAATCTTAAGGCTGTGGATATCAAGATGTTTTTATAATTTAGCCCTTATCATTTTTCTGGGTATTTTTTTATTTATTTTTTTTGTTATTTGTTTTGGATAGCGTACATTGTGAGTTTGCAAGATAATAGGAAAAGTAGAGCAATGACTGTCATCTATAAAATACTAAAACTATTAGCACTGTATAACCAAGTACTATAACGGTGCGGGGTAACGCGGTCTGAATGCATACGTAACACATTCATCCCAGGTAGTCTTGGAGTCCGTGACGTAGTGGAAAAGCTCCAAGAGCGTCGCCTGAGATGGTATGGCCACGTTACGCGCCGCCCTAAGAACTATGTCGGATGCAAGTGCCTTGTAATAACAGTCCCTGGAATGAGACCTCGCGCTGGTTGGACGTAGTGATGCAGGATATGAGAGCCAATGGTCTAACCACAGACGACGCTAAAGACCGTGCAAAGTGCAGTAGGTTGAGTAGGAAGGCATACCCTGGCATTAGCCGGAATTAATGCCAGGGTATGCCTTCTTATGAAGTACTTGTCGTAAATATATTTGACTTATATTTTAAGATATATTCACATATAATTTTCATATTAATTATAATTTTCAATAAGTTTATTCTTCACATCAAATCCAATAGCTGGCAATTAAACAAGATTACAATTATCACATCAAAAACTATAACAACAAAGATAACAACCAACTATCTAATATAATACAACATAAGAGCCAGTCCTCAAGACACATCGCGACGTCCAGGAACTATTGAGTCCGACTCAATTTCGTAAACGAGAATTGTTACGTCTATTTACGTGGCCGTTAAACTTGTTGATGTTGGTTGGCTGTTAGGATTAGGATCTTGACGGGTTTAATATGGCATAAATTTAACGCTTGTATTGAGGCATTAGCTTTGTACTGCGGCTCCGTTCTAGAAATTAATACAAATAATAAAGGTTTGTGTTTGGTTTGTGTTTTTTTTGGTTATTTTTCGTAGACGATCGAAGGTTACCGACATAGTTCTCAAAATCTGCAAGCTGAAGTGTCATTGGGGAGGCCATATTGTTGCTAAGACCGACAACCGATGGGGAAGAAAGGTTCTGGAATAACGACCACGTCTCCTCAAAAGGAACTCAGGCAGCTTTTTGACTAACTGACTGACGGCCTAAAGAAGACAGCGGGAAAGGAAGGACCGGATGGAATGATGAGCATTAGGAGAGGTCTACTGCTAGACAGGTTAGACCTGTCTAGTGAACTTCAAAAGGCTGATGGATGGATGGATGGTATCTCCCGTTAATCTTTTCTATGTAATCCTCAGTGGGTTACATAGAAATGTGTGATATAGCCTTATTCGACAAAAATGTTTTTTCAATTCGAGCCAGTAGTTCCTGAGATTAGACAGAGCCTTTAATTAAATAAATTCTTCAGCTTTATAATATTCTTAGTATAGATTTCATTCAAAACACAAATAGACTTTAGTCTAGTTTATCTACTTTGTTTTATCTACTTTGTGAACTGATTAGGGAATAGTTATTAAACCTTTAAGATAAAAATCATGTTTTAATTTTGAATATACATTTCCCAAATACGTATTCAATCTTTTAATTATAATAAATATATCGATTTAGCAATTATAAAAGGGAAAACCAGTGCAAAAACCAATTAACATAGTCAATAAACATGCTAATATAAGATTTTTAAAAGTCCGAAACACATAAATGATATTATCAATTACTTATTATAGATATAGCAAAATTAACATAATATTTTGTCGAACAGACAGACAAATTCACATTAGATAAAACTAAGAATCTTGATATCCACACACACCTATAGTTCAAAAACACAGGAAAAAAGAAACCCTATTTACCTTGCCCTACTTTAAACGACTTGTCTATTCAATACAACACATTAATATAAATAACTTTTGCATATAAATAAAGCTACAACAATTACATATGAATAAGACTAAAGGCCTTCATGGCGCTGTGACACAAGGGTGTGACTGTAAACGGGACGGTTGTGGATTCGACTTCCACTAGGAGAAACAAACTAATTAAAATTTTCATTTCCTCGCTCCGATACTAAGGCATAGCGCGGCGTTGGGTTCCGCAAAAACAAATAAAAAATAAAGCTACAAAAAGTAAAACGCACCTTTTCCACACCGTCGTCGCCGTTGACGAGTACATCGAAGACACCATTCTCGATGACGTAGAAGTTGTCGCCGTCGTCGCCCTGGCGGATCACGTACTCCCCTGGCTCGGAACGCTTCTCGAACATCGCGTCTAATACCTAAATGTACAAAAATGACGTCTTTAGGATTGCATTTACATTTTTTTTTCAGCTTCACGCTGTATCCCGCACACAGCAGGGTAGGCAGAGGGAACATAGTGTTACACTCCGTTCCCCACTTTCCGCCAATTTCTGGAGGCATTGCGTGTTGAGTGGCGGAACTCAACGCCGCGCTTTCCCCTCGACACCAGAGCGAAGAAATGAAAATATAAATGTAGATAAATATTTTATCTCCTCTAGTGGGGATCGAACCCACAACCAGTCGATTTACAGGCACACTTTGCATTTACATGTTTATTTATAAATTATTTTCATTTCACTTCGGGTGGAAAACGGAATGTCTAAACACAATGTTCTTTCTGCCTTCCACGCGAGATAAAATGTTAAATTATATTTTAAGTACATTGGGGCCAGACGTGGCGCAAGAGCAGAAGCATGCGATTGTAAGCGCGCAACAGTTTGTGGATTTGATTTCCACTTTGAGAAATGAATTATTTAATATTTTGATTTCTTCTTTCTGGTAACAAGGCAAATTGTGGCAATGACATCCACCACTTAACACGCAATGCCTCGAGAATTTGATGGGAAGTGGGCAACGTAAGTCTCTTAATAGGAACGGAATGTTTTAACATTAGATTCCCAGGTTACCTTTGGTTACCTTACCTACCCTGCTATAAAGTGCAGGATATAGTGTAAAGCTATAAGAAATTTTAATAAATATTAAAGCACAACAACTAATGGATAGCTTAAAATGTCGTATACATACAGTTTAAGCTATCCATTAGTACGTATATAGTAGATGATACGAAGGCTCAAGAGTTGTATCTCGTTTCAGAAATCCACATCAGAAAATTACAAATAAATTTAAATTAAAATAAAGATTTGCCTCTGCCTACCCTGGCGTGTGCGGGATATAGCGTAAAGCTGATTTTTTTTTAAGTTTTTAAAAAAAAGGTAAATTTTACCTATAGCAAAATAATCAATTATTAGGAAATAGCGCCAAAGTTAATTCTAATCTTGAAACTGATTCAACGCGTTAAATACTTAAAGTAGTTAGACTAAACACGTCGTTGGATTATTTCGAGCTCAAAGTCTAAATATAGAGGTAAAGAGAATTCGTTTGTCACTAGAGCATCTCAAGCACCACAGTATAATCTCGAAGTTGCAAAATATGTATATGTACGAGTATAAGATCAGTATGAAATATAGTTTTGTTTTTATTTCACGCTGTATCCCGCACACAGCAGGGTAGGCAGTGGAAACCTAGTGTTAAGACACTCCGTTTCCTATTTTCCGCCGAATTCTGGAGGCATTGAACGGAGAAACAGAACGAAGAAATGAACAAATTAAATATTTTATTTATTTCATTTGTTCATTTCTTCGAGTGATGACTGAGATTTCATTTAGTGGTAATTGAACCCACAACCTGTCGACTGACCTCAAACGTATAAAATCAGTGTGAAATATAGAATTTTGCTCATTTATAACATTAAAAAAACCAATACAATAAAAATAAATAGGTATACAAAAGAAAAAAAAAACAAACGTAAACCACGCATTCAATAAAACAAATACATTTCAACACGATCTTAATAAGCTACAAAATACACNCACACACACACACACACACACACACACACACACACACACACACACACACACACACACACACACACACACACACACACACACACACACACACACACACACACACACACACACACACACACACACACACACACACACACACACACACACACACACACACACACACACACACACACACACACACACACACACACACACACACACACACACACACACACACACACACACACACACACACACACACACACACACACACACACACACACACACACACACACACACACACACACACACACACACACACACACACACACACACACACACACACACACACACACACACACACACACACACACACACACACACACACACACACACACACACACACACACACACACACACACACACACACACACACACACACACACACACACACACACACACACACACACACACACACACACACACACACACACACACACACACACACACACACACACACACACACACACACACACACACACACACACACACACACACACACACACACACACACACACACACACACACACACACACACACACACACACACACACACACACACACACACACACACACACACACACACACACACACACACACACACACACACACACACACACACACACACACACACACACACACACACACACACACACACATATATATATATATATTTTAATCTGTTAATTGATTTGCTCTGTAAGAGCACAGAGAGGCCTCGCGACATGATTTATTCATTAAACAGACCGAGAGTACTCCAGGGACGTCATCCTCATACGCCTTTGTATGCATAATGCACTCAGGAATCGTTCATTCGAGATTAGTTAAGAGTTTTCCCCTTCACGACGCTTCAATTACCACAAGATGTTCTCTTGTTCACCTTTTTGTTTTTTTTTTAAGTTACACGCTATAGCAGGGTAGACAGATCGTACCTGGGTTTTAGCCCATTTTCTGTCGAATTCGAGACATTGCGTGGAGAAGCTCAACGTCGCGCTTAGTCTTGTTACCAGACCGCAGATATAAAAATATATGTGAATAGGAGCAGGAATTGAACCCACGACACCATCTTTCCTCGTTTTTATTCATAAGCCTAATACTGAATATTTTTTGTCAATAAAATCTCAATAAAACTCAAATATTACTAGCAAATAGCTATACTCCTAAACGAAAAACAATCCGTCTCACGACCTACTTGGATGTTTTTTGACCTAGCATACTTTCGTTACAACAAATAAGTAAAAATAGACACAACACCACATTGAGCACCTGTTTACAATATATCTTGTTCAATAAAAACATTACACAAAATACTTTAAAGTCTTCCAAATTAATAATTTTTGGCAAAAGCTTTAAATGTTATAACTGAAAACGCACTGACCTGCTGCATTTGCTGCGCATCCAGTGAGCGGAAGAGAAGAATTCCTCGTACAGCCTCAGCCAAGCGAGCGCGCTGGGCATCCGACTTGGGGAACACGGCCGGGGCGCCTTCATCAGAGTCATCCTCCTCAGGGTCGTAGGTCTCCGCGAAGACGGACTTGCGACGGTTGTTGAAGCGCGCCACCGGCGGCTCTACACATAATAATTGCAACTTCTAAAACCGTAACACATTCTAACAATAGACTGACTAATTTAGTTTTTTAATTGCCATCATGTAGCAATGGTAACGACCAAAATCGACCTTGGCATTGAAAAGTAGTAAACATTGGAGTAGGAGTCAAAATTAACTTCATTATTTGTTTTTTCATTCGATTTCACATAAGAATGAATGAGTGATATTTAGAACAGAAAAGAATATTTCATATCTTTTTTTTTTAGCTTCACGCTGTATCTCGCATATATAGCAGGATAGGCAGAAGGAACCTAGTGTTAAGAAACTCCATTCAGCATCTTCTGTACAATTTTCGAGGCAATGCATGTTGAGTGGCGTAACTTAACTTGCCTTATTGCCAGAGCGAAGAAATAAAAATATAAATAAATAATAAATCATTGCACCGAGAGGGATCGAACCCACAACCTTACATAGTCACATGCTTGTGCCACTGCTCCACGACAGCCTCAAATGGCTTTCATATATCATAAATTAGCGTGTTATTCTAAAAAATCCAAAAAGTTTCAATTTTTTAATTGAAACATAAAAAAAACAAGTCCTCATAAATTTAGCCCACATATCAGATCAAGGCAGGATGTCGACTATTACATGGCTATTGCATAATTGTACTGGCCCTGATTTGCTTGTATGTATGTCCTCTATATGACCAAATCGTGAAATCTCAAAGGAAACTGATATATGTATGTATGTATTTTTTTTGTTAATTAATGTAATAAATTAAAATATTGTAATATTATATTTTGTATTATTTATTTAAATTTATAATTTTCAATACTTTGCTCTCGTGTTGTAAAGCGCGGTGTTGAGTTCTTCAACATGTAATGTCTCATAATTCTGCCGAAAATGGGGAACAGACTGTCTTAACACTAGGTTCCCTCTATGCTGGTAAATGCGAAACACAGCGTGAAGTTATTATTTTTGTAATATTTATAGTATAGAAATAGCCTTTATAGACATACATAATGATTTAAATAGATTAAATAGATATTGAACAGAGTGTCTTAACACTAGGTTCCCTCTGCCTATATCTAGTAATTTATTATCATCTATAATATTTTAATCATCATTACTTTTATAAAACTTTAAAAAATCAAGCCGCATGCTTTATAGTACTAAAAACATGTTTTTAAATTTGGCATAGTACAGACAGAAAAATTATATAACATTTATTGTATATATTTGATTTAAGCCAAACATGAAATATCTTTGACAAATAAATTTCAAGGTTTAGTTAGCACCTGTTTTTCCTTATATTATATGATGACCATTTTGTCACTGCATGAGCATCTCAATAAATTTTCACTCTTTTTGTCACATAATCAGAGAACTAACTCAAGAGACTACTCTCTCTAATTTCTGTCCAAATTGGAGATATTGAGTGTTAAGTTGTGGGATTCAATTCCACACATAGTCTTAATTATATAAGTAACACGTCCACGATGTATCCGGCACACAGCAGGGTAGACAGAGGGAATCTAGTGTTAGGACAACCTGTTTCCCACTTTCCGCTCAGTTTTGGAGGAATTGCGTGTTGATCGAATTGAGTAGCGCAGCTCAACGCCGCGCTTTGCCTCGACACCAGAGTGAAGAAATAAAAATATTAATGTAAGTAAATATTTCATTTTCTCGAGTGGGGATCGAACCCACAACCAGTCAATTTTACAGTCACTTCTGTGCCCCTGTGTCACGACTGGCTTCATATATAAGTAGCAAAGTAGAGAAATTAAAATATTTCATAATCCTGATTGAAGACTAAACCCACAACCATTATATTTCCAATCAGACGCATCCTACTGTATCAAAATGAACTTATTTAAAAACGAAGTAGATTATATAATAAAGTAATATTAGACAAAACTATCATCTGTTTAAGAGAGTTTAATGTGAGAGAAATAAGCCATGCCTAAGATCAAGATCCCAGAACTTCAAAGAGTTAAAAGCAAATGCAAATGAGATCATGTTATTGTAAACATTAAAAAAAATTTATGTCCCAGAGAGACAGTTAAGCCTAAAATCTAGTAGGAATTCATATGTTGGGGTATAAATCATAGTAATGGTGGTAATGTTTACAAAGAAATTATTTTGGGTTAGCATGTTTTGTCTCACTTTTTGTAGGGCTAGACTCGAAAATGTTTGTATTTTTATTTAATTTATTTGTTAGGCAATTGTGGCCTGGCACAGTGATTTAGGTAAGTTATGGCTTCAATTTCAACTTGGCGGTATGAATTATAAATAAAATAAAAAAATATTTTTATTTTTTCATACTAGTAACAAGATAAAGCTTGGCATTCATTCAAAAATGACACAAAAAACCCAGAAAATAGTGTCATAAACATAGGTTTCCACTGCTTACCCTGATTTGAATGGGATAAAAGGTGAAACCAAAAAAAGTTTCTTAAATTAAATTTCATTTAAATGTTTGTCATATAGTGAGAAAATAAGAAAGTTAATACTAAAAGTGAATAGAAACATCAATATACATATAAAAGTTGTTGTATTAACTTGTTTAGTATTTCACAAGTTTTCTTGGCAACAACAAGAAATTTTATGTGAAATTCAGCATAAATTCTTACATATCATTAAACGGAATTGTTATGGCATTGCGCCAATTACTGGAAGTAGTTTCAAACATACATACTACTTAATTCAGAACAATTTACAAGCTGGTTTCCACTAATCTATTTAATTTTTGTATTATTAATAAGTAATTATTTTGATTATTAATATATATATATTTCATAGATTTTTTTTTATAATATTCATGATTATTTTTCTCTACCTTTAAGTTAAGTTCTATAATTAATATTTCCATTAACATAATAACCATTTAACATACGATTATGATTCTATATTAAGTAACTAAGACATTAATAAAACGCAGCATATATACAGATACAGCTCCAATTGCATTCTAATAGCAATATGAATGATTTGAATGATAAAAAAATGATAAGATAAAAGAAAAATTTCCATTAAATTGTAAATTTAATTAATTTTTAAAATCAAATTGCATTTGGCTAATGCATATATACATTGGCCAAATGATCTAAGACATTATAAACATATTTAAGGTATGTGTTGTGTGGATAGTGTAACATATATAAGTACAAATAGTTGAGTATTATTCTCAATAATATTAGTTAACTATTTGTAATTATTGCTGAAATTTTAAATACCGAGATCTATTATTAATACCCTGCAGAACTTAGGCCTTGCTGTGATCTATGCATATTCAATATAACATAAGTATCACATGTAACTTTCTACAGGCAATTAAAAATCAATAGTGCAACAGATTGTATAGTAAAATGAAAATCCACATCCAGTAGCGGAATTTATGCAAAAAGAACACAACCTAATATTAGATGTACTGTTCAATGTTCATTCATATGGAAATGATAATATGATGGCGATATGGCTGTCTTAATAACTAACCTTCGACGTCGTACCGGTTGGGAGGTTATTGAGATAAATATAATAAAGGTACCTTCTTCGTCTGATATTATAGATTCATCGGGAGTTCCCGCTGACGGGCCTCGCACTATCGTCGTGGTCCTGCTGTTCTGTAACCTTGTGAAGAACTCCACCGCATAGTTGATAACGTCTCCCGGCTGTTCCAGTAGGTAGCTTATGGTGAACTCCAATAAGATCTCTCTAAGGTCATCCGGGACTTGGATCCGGCCGCCTTGAGGCCTGCTCATGTCTGACCGCGTCGCTTCGCTTCCTTTTTACTAAGTCCCTCGGGGAATGTCGAGCGACTCGCCAAATTAAAACTTCGATATCATAGCCATTGAATTAGCTAAGCGACACACCAACGAGCAAATTTTACGATGAAGAAGTAGCACTACATACAAACGTTAGTGATAAACAAAACCACACTATAATACTAAAAATTTCTCGAATAAAAGTCCAGACTAAAATTAATTAAGAGTAATGACACACTTTTCGCAAAATATTCTTCGTCCTCCAGTCTGACAATTATAAAATCTCCTTTCACTGAAAAGTAAAAATGGCGAAATCTGGATTGCCCTACTTCTCTATACTACTAATCGCTCGCCTAGTTTTGAATTTTCATTGCCATGCAAAAAATTATCAACCATAGACTATTAAAACAGATAACAAAATAATATTATGTGTTGTTTCTTTTTATAATAAATACTATTAAGAAAAATTAATGCAAATGAAAAAGAATTATTAATACTTTAGTCTATGACATCATTTTACAGGATTTCATTTTACTGACAAAGTATTAAAGAAATTAAACATACCAAAACAAAAATGTAGTACTGAGGAATAAGGATTTACGAATCTTGCGAACATTCTCATGGCTGATTTATATTACATTATATTAGTGCACAAACTCTAACTAACCTAGCGTCTGGAATCTAGATACTTCTTCTTAAGCTTACCAAAGCCGAGAAATCAAAATCATTTAAATATATCAAAATATTTCTCTTAGTGAGGATTCCATAATTATCGCATTTATAGGCGGACGTTGTCCCTTTACTCCCCCCAATTTCCGCCAAATTCTGAAGTTAATGTGTGTTGAGTAGCGGAAATCAACACAGCGCTTTGCCTTGATACCAGAGCGATGAAATTAAAATTTAAATAAATATTGATTTCATCAATAAATATTGAATTGAGCGGAAAAAGTGGAACGGAGTGTCTCAACACTAGGTTCCCTCTGTTCAAACTGCTATGTACGTGATACAGCGTAAAGCTGATAATTAAAAAACAAGTTTATAAAGAATGATTTAACACATAGAAAAGAAAAAGAATGTGTTTATAAAATATTTATTAGCACAAATATCTATAATGTGTTAAACTAAATCTAAGCTCTGAACTGATTATCCATTTACTTACATTATTAAAATGCTCTTGAATATTTATCTTTCAATACTTTCAGTTTAATGGATTATACCTACTGGAGATGGCGGAACTAGGTGAAAATATTATTTCGTATAAAGATTAGTACATTGGAGCTCAGAAATACCGCATTTGAATATAAAAAAGAGGGTTGTGGTTGCAATTCCAATTTGTGAAATTCTTTAGACAAAGTGAGGCGTTAAGTTTCACCATTCAACACGCCGGGTCTTGAATTCAGGTGACAATATGTTTCCTATGCCGCCCACCTAGTTATTCGCGAGACAAATCGTTTAGTTCAAAAACTCACAACCACCGCAAAATAGTCAGTTGTTTCACCACTTCCCCAGAATGGCGTTATACTTATACAAATGTTTCACTCATATTCTTAATCCGAGATATCAATAATAGAAAGCATGTACTTCCTAATGAAAACGAATTTAGTAAGGCAATTCTTCACTGAAAAAATTAAAATATTCTCGGGTGCATCATATGGGTTGAATTCATATAATTCATCGATTGTCTCATCATTGGAAAATAAATCTATTTCGTTTTTATGCATACTTTTAAGGATGACACATTCACATTGCTGTAAGAAAGTGCAAATATCTTGAATACTCCTTGACGTAATGCATTCAAAATGGTTGCTTAGAAACGCTATAGAGCATCCCGGTGTTTCAAAAATTTTATTCATAATAACTCCCGCCCATTTGAAGAATATATCTTTTTGTATGCGCCCTTCTAAGTTGAGCCACGGCGTGGGTATAAAATATAAGCTTTGCTTAATTCTTAAGAAATATGTTTGAGAGAATTTTTTGAGAACTATTATGTTTTCGAACATGCCGACTCGTTTAATAATGTCTTGTTCTTGCAGTTCTGTGAGCCGATCGCAAAGGGCTTTACGATCTGGGACAACTTTTTCCTGTAACCAAAGTTATACGTGAATATTCATATAATCAGGGCGACGGTATAATTCAATCAGATAAGAAAACAAAGTGCGGCGCTAAGTTTCACCGGTCAACATCCAATTCTCGAAAAATAGGCGGTAGATGGGAAATGGAGTGTATTAACTATCTATGCTTACTTTTTTTACCTACCAACAGTCTCGATATTTTTTATACAAGTGACATAATTTACATTCCATTATAGTTTAAAATATATATTATATATAAAAATCTAAGCAATTGGAATTTATTAAATACTCTCAAAATGTAAAAATACATTTTATATTCTTTAGTGTGAAATACTAATTAATTAATATAAATTTATACGATCGATGACGATACGTTATACGTTGAGTTCTGCCACTCAACACGCAATGCCTCCAGAATTCGGCAGAAAGTGGGGAACGGAGTGTCTTAACACTAGGTTCCCTCTGCCTACCCTGCTGTGTTCGGGATACAGCGTGAAGCTGATTTATTTATAATGACGATGCTTCACGCTGTATATTCAGAGGGAACCTAGTGTTAAGACACTCCGTTTCCCATTTTCCGCCCATTTCTGGAGTCATTGCGTGTTGAGTGGCGGAATTCAACGCCGCGCTTTCCTCTTGACACCAGAGCGAAGAAATGAAAATATAAATGTAAATAAATATTTCATCTTCTCGAATGGGGATCGAACCCACAACCAATCGATTTACAGGCACACTTTGTGCCCTTGCGCCACGACTGGCCTCAATCATATAATGACAATGCATTAAGTATTATTATAATAAGCAAAAATATTACCATTAGTTCCAGAAAAGTGGCGCCACTTTCGCGTTTGTCATTTAAGTAACGTACTATATCGTCACTCGTATCTACTTTTTCTTCTTCATTTATGTTACTTACAACTGAATATCTGTTAACATAAACAAATACTAATCTGTAATATTTTCTATATATTTTAAATATAAAAACTTCGCTAAGTTATATTTAAATTATAAATTCATCATTGCATTAAATTAGAATCGAATGTACTTTTTAGAAAACGTATAAAAATTGAACGTAGCTAGATTTGAACAATAGTGTTAAGAATGATATTGTTTTATGAAAAATGATTTTTTGGTAAAGGTTTTTCTAGTACAAGTACAGTATTATTCAGTTACTCAAAACAAAAAGAGCACAGAGATACAAGTCGCTATTATAAGATATATAAAAATATATTTGATATTAACTTACTTATTTAAAATCTGTAGAATGTAATCATAATCTGTATTCTCATATAATTTCGAAAATTTATCAATATCAGTTTTACTTTTCCATCCTATAAGGCCTGACTTTAGTTTAAACTTATTTTCCATATCGATCACATTCATTTGTTCCTCTTGTAATATAGAGCCAGCGAAACCTGTCACCATAGGCACGGTATCAGATACTATTTCGATAATGTTGGAAGTGCACATTTCACACAATATACAATTGAGTTCGGCGGATCCCTTTAAACCTGTTTTAGGTATTTCTGTATCTAATAAATTTTCCAAGTTATCACCGAACTCTGCATCCAGCCTTTGCATCCATTTCCTCCGATAAAATGCCGATATTTTGTAAGAAGAATGCACTATATCGTCAAAATTCACTTTATTAAAATGATTATTCATAACTTTCTCTCTTGCAGCAATTGCACCGCTCTTTCTTAGATGTTCGATAGCAGTTCTCAAAGTGCCTTCCGGATATATTTTGAAAGTTGAGTATATTTTTTTTGCTGTAGCTGAGCTTATATCTTCTTTTACAGATAGCATTACTGTCAGAAGAATTGCTTCTTTTAATGTGGCGAATTCGGGTTCATTTGACGAGGCCTTATATATATTAAACGTCCGGTTTGCCGAAGTAGGTGTTATTGTGTAGTTTGCGTTGAAATCTCTCAGATCCATAGCGATACAAGGTATTCTCTTCAAGTAAGATTTAGTTCTTTCCACTTGTGATATGATCCATATTAATTCTAGCATCGGTAATCTTGACTCATTGACAAATTTGGTAATATTTGTTTGATAACGTATTCTTAACATTCTTAGAATGCCTTCATAGTCTTTAATCAAATTTTTACGACGCCTTAATTCATTTAGAATACAATTTTTTTCATGTACCATCAATGTATTGGATTCTAGAGTAAGAGCTCGTTTATGGCAATAACTAGCAGTTTTCTTTGCGTCAAATATAGATAATAAATCTCTTGCTACAGTGTTCCTAATTCTTAAACAACCAGGTTGCAATATCGGGCTCATGATTGTTAATGCAACTTTACACATTATAATAATTCTGTCATCCATTTCAGTCCATTTGATTAGTGAATCTACAGGTTTCTTTCTGTATCTGCGAGGTATAATCTCCCTTTTCATGCCTTTCTCTTTTTCACGTTTTACTAGTTTCTTCTTTTTATTTTTCGTGGTTTCTTTAATTTTTGCGAGTGGTACGTTCACTTTTTTCGTTTTTAACAATTTCTTTTTGTTTTTAACTATTAATGATTGTGGGCAGTTGGGATTTCTATAGATGAAAGTGCGCCATAGTCGGGAAATATCCATGAATATGCTAGAATCGAACCCACATGGTCCATTACCGTCCCCGAATCTTTCGCCATTGTCATATTCTGTCACAGTGTCCTCACTCCGCATTGGATGTATTAGTCTATATTTTTCACGTTTCGCCATAATTATTGTTGTATTAAGGCTGATAGTAAAAACTTCCTGCCAATAGTTTGTAACATCTTCTTTAGTTTGGAAATCAAAAGTTTTCTCTAAAGCACTTAAGTCGACATCTCGTGGCCACTTACCTGTTGTATCTATTATTTTTGACTTACGATTGACGTAAAAGAGATATGTTACGAGGCCACCATCTTTGCTCATTATATTAGATGGCGTACTTATTAATTGAACGAGTCCAAGTACGGCCAATACTTTTAAACCTACTCGAATAGAGTTTTGCAAACTTTTAGATTGAAGGAGAATTCTACCCAAAGAATCGGGTGCGTCACGTAATTTAACACCGTATAAACTTTCATTGAATTTTAATTGCGCTACGTCTGACACGTCCATGTTATTTATATTTCCTAGAGCAAACTCTATCGTCATTTCGGGTATAATATAAAAAAGTGATCCAAATCCCAATGGGTAGGAACAGTCATGGTGGTCTGTGAAATAAATTAATTTCATGAGAAATTCGTGCAATTTTTGTATTTTCATGTATCTGGGATATATAAATTGGGTGCAAGGCCTAGTAACTTCTGTAGTAACCTTTTTCTTGGGCTTTTCACACATTTGTGAACGCGCACAGATTTCCTTGTATTTATTTGTTATTATGGGATCCGTTGCGTTTATATGAGGAGCGCAAATGAAAAAAGTAAATTTAATATAATTTTTAGGTCTTTGAAGCTTTAAAATTTTTAACTGCCCACCAATCATTAGCTTCTGAACGAACAACTTTAGAGATTTCGTATCCATGGGTGGTTCATTAATTTCCTTGGAAACTAAAGTACTCAAAGTTTGGAAACCAATCACATATTTCAGTTTGTGTATAACTTTTAAAATGCCATTGGCAAACTTAAGCTGTCGTAAAGTTGGCGTCTTTTTAGCGTTCAATAAAGAACATGTAATATTTTCAAAGCCATCCAAAACTTTTATTTCAGTGATAGCATCCTCTTTATTACTATTTTCAGTCTTTTCGGGATATTCATCTACTTCTATTTTGATTTTCTTTATAGGTACTTCATATTCGACATCGTTGTTGCTATTTTCTGTTACATTTGTTGTGTTTGTTGTTGTATTTGGCACGTTGTTTGTACCTAAGTTCATAGTTTTGGTGTATTCTAAAAGTTTATTTTTTTCTTGTGCATATTCTTTGTCCATTTCTTTAGTAGCAGCAATTGCTATATATCTGAAACAAATAAAATATTTTCTTTAAATTTAAAAGTATTTTTTTTAATAAGTGGTAAAAAAATTGTTGTGGGTGACAGCATATGAATAAGTGACGGTTGGTCGTTTGATTTCTACTCGAGGGAGCGAGCAGCATTAGAGTACCGCGACGCAATGTCTCAAAAAGTGGCGAATAGAGCTGCTGCTGCTGCTATATGCGGAAAACAGAATAAAAACAGTCTTACATGCCCAAAATAAATTATATTACATTACATTAAATACTTGCTTACATGCTATCGATTATACACCATAAAATATAATTGAATAAAAATTTTACTTTACAATCCAAAATATAATTTTAAAACACATACCTAGCTGTCCTCTGCCTTCCTTTATCTTCCAAAAACTCCCTTACAATCTTCCTATTTTTCAATATTCTACAAATAGTTCTGCTAGTATAGAACTCCACACCCAAGTGCTCGGCTATCTCCACTTGCGTTAGCCCATTGAGACCCGCCTCCAAAAACATTTCGTAGGCTTGTCTCATTAAATTCACGCCAACTTTGTATTTACATGTCATTGTTTCACTGCTTTCGTCATCAGATCCTGATGATTCATCACTCGGTGATGTGAGAACAACAAATTTCTTCTTGATAGGCTGTTTTTTTGTACTATCCTCTACAATTTTATCTGTTGATACTTGTCTTTCTTCCTGTTAAAATAAAATATATAAAGTAATACAATAATAATTTAGACATGTTCAAAATAATTTGTAAAATGTCATCTTGGTGGTGTGGCACAGCATAGATAAATAAATGGAAGGGTTGGGGGCATTAGATTTTTTAAATTTCCTTGCTCTTGTAATACGACAATGCTGCATTGAGATCATCCACTCAACACGGTATACCTTGTAAATTGGGCAGTGTGTGTGGAACAGTGTTTTATATTAGATTTCCTCTATCTACCCTGCTATATGTGGAAAATAGTATGACACTAAAGTAAGCATAAGAGGATCTATTATATTGTCTTTTTATTTTTCAGGTTCACACTTAAACATTGAATGGGCATTTAATTGTCAAACACTGTCCTACTGCCCCATGATAGCCTAATTAAACTATATATGCTGCAATAAGAGGATTAACTCACAAAATGAAATATATTTATTCCCTTTTGTAGGCGTTTACTTTGGAGAGGCGTCATGTATCCCTTTTTTATCATAATTTCATTCTGTTCGGCTCTTCCAGGACGATTTAGTAGATATTGAACAATATTATGTATACTTCCAACTTTAGGTAAAGACTCTAATGTCGGCCGATGGAATCTTTTTAATCGTAACAATATACTCTTCATTGCTCTGCCACCGGTCACTTGTGTGGAATATCGAGTTTTTAAAAGACCAAGCTTTTGTAGAGCATTCCTATTGTAAAACAGAAGTTTTGGTTCTTTAACAATTTTGTTCAGATTGGTTTTGCCTATTGTCATTTGGCCCTGAAATGTTTGTAAATTTAAAATAAAGAATAGAATATAATAGAGGAAATGAAAAATTAATTTTTCATTTTCTAGTATCAAGGCAAAGCGTGGCGTTAAGTTTTACCACTTATCAAGTAGTACTATCTCAAGAATTTGAAGGAAAATGTGTAGCGGAATTTTTTAAATGGGAACAGAGTGTATAAACACTAGATTTCTGAAGTTTCCTCCACCCTGCTATGTGCAGAATACAGTCTGAAGTTTTTTGACACATGAACATTTGAACATTTATTTTTGAGGCAGTGTGAGTTGAGTGGTGGGACTCAACACCACACTTTGCTAAAGTTTATATAAAAAATATACATAAATATTTAAATAATTTATATATTTTATATACATATTAAGATGAAATTATCATGAATTACATTTATTAACAAACTATAATACATACTTACATTTTCTCTTCCTTTTCCTACAAGTTCTAATAAGCAATAGTGTGTTTGAGTCAATTGGCCCAAGCATGTTAAAGGTAAATGTGAAGCTAAAGCCTGCCATCTTTCTTCAAGAGAAGCGACAAGGACTAAATTTTTACCAAATTCAGATATGATTTCTTCATATGTTTTCATTTGTAAAGCACTCTTTGGTATTAATAGTCTTGTGTTATAACTTGGGCATGAACCATATTCATTTTCTACTGGATGATATTCATAAGGCCCATCTAAGAAGTCCGGCTGAAAAAATTAAATGTCTTAAATAAGTAATAATGTTTTTATAGGCAGATACACCATTGTCCATATTATGTTTCTATGAGTGTAAATCGAGCTCATATTTAACATCATCGTTGCATTTACAGCCAGAGACCTCAACAACTTTATAATAAATAAGTTATTGTTGCTTTTAAATAAAGATAATACCTTTATGTTATGTAATTTTATATTCAGTTTAAGCAAATTTTTAAGTGTATAAAATACTGATTATGTACACTTACAGGATCTAACAAATGTCCTGTGTTGTTGTCTATAATTGTAAATCGATCTATAATTTCTATATTTGGAGGGGGTTCGTTTAGCTTATAAAATGAAATTGATTCACAGCCTGCTATAAAGTTAAAGTGTTTATTCATCATTTTTTGTGTTATTGGAGAACCAATTCTCTTTTCCATGCGTTTCCATAATAAATCTACACCTATACCTTCTAAACCTTCTAAAGCTATTTCGTCTACTAATATTTGTTTATAATTGTATGTAAATTGTGTATTTGAGGCACTTTTCATGTTTGTTAAAAATATTTTATCAACGTAAATAAATGAATATTAAATAAATTTTATGAATAAAAAATATTAAATTAAATAAAACAGCACTATTACATTCACGTTGCTTTGACATTTAAATTTTAAATACTATATTTTGACATTGACAATGACGGTGACGATGACAAGATGGATTGATTTTTTTTAACCATGCCATGGTCTAAACGTGAATGCTTATAAATTTTAGAGTTGCTACTTTTTGAATCTTTTTCAAATTTCTTCTTTTTCGAAATTTTAAAGTTGGTGAAGTAATAAGTTTTAAGTTTATTGTATAAAGCAATTTTTGTAGTCACCATTTAGAGTACAGTTGATGTGTCATAAAACTTCAGAAAGCCTAACCCTAACTTAAGGAAATTCAGTGTGGAGTTACTCCGTTCTTCGCTCGTCCGAATCTAAGACAATGTTTATTGAATGGCGGAGTTTTACCATAGTGCGGAAATGGCGGAAACGGTCATGCCAAAGCAACCGCAGGTGGGCATGACATACAATCACACAAGGATAATATAGTTGAACGCCTTAATTTGAGCCAGTCTCCGACTAGGGAGATTCGGCAATTCGGTCAAATTTAACGCTGCTCCAAAACCCAGGCGTGCATGTGCATTGCGAAAAAAAGGTCGTTCAAATTATCTCCCTCGTTTCAAAATGTATCAGACCCGTTAAGCGACTACCTTGAATCTCTTGGCTTGACTTTCTCATCGACTCTTAACTTTGGTCCTTACATTGAATCCAGAGCTCAGTTGGCTGCATATCTTGACATCCTCTTCCAGGTGAGATAGTACTTTACACCTCAACATCTTCTACACTGTATAAATCACAAGCTCTAAGTGCTCTTACCTATAAGATGGCTCTGTCAAGTACCAATTACATGCTTTGGAGTCAATTGAGAGATGAGCAAGAAGGTTAATCAAACACAAAATTCCCGTTTGTACTCAGCTGTAGAGCTCATATATTTCGGAGAGTGTGCACTGGATGTGCACGTCTTAATTTCCCCTGCAACTTTTCATTATAGAACCTCTATGAATACAGCTTCACGCCATCCGTACATAGTAAAAATCCCTAACATACGAATGAAACGCTTGGAAACTATATTCTTTACCCGCACTGCCAGAGATTGTAACTCATTGTCGGCAGCTTCACGTTGTATCCCGCACACAGCAGGGTAGACAGAGGGAACCTAGTATTAAGACACTCCGTTTCCTGTTGCAAAAGGTATAAGAATCAAAAAAATGCCTAAAATATGCTTTCTTCGCAAGTGTTCTAATAACTATTGGTATCTATTCACCAAAAAATCACTAAAAATATTAAATATGCTCAATTATATAGTATTTTTGTCAGCACCACTTTAAGTGAAACCGTAGTGATAACTACTTTACAAAAGCCTAATATAATTAAAAAAAACCAAAAAGTTAAAAGTTATTTTTTCAAACAAAAAAAAAATATAAAATTATCGTTGAAAAATAAAACGCCATTTGTCAAGAACGACACACGCACACAGACATAAACCTATCATAGAGAAACCACCGCATACGCCTAATTCCGAAATAGAATTGTGAGTATTGGTGGCAAAGTTCAAAGTTGCTTAACCTTTAGTAGTATTTTTGGCATCTATGCGTAACTGCGTCACACGAAATACAGGTATGGATAAACATCGTGAAACAAAAAAAATCCTACGTCTAAACTGTTGAGGTATCTTGATTAATTTCTATAGGTATAGGTTTAAAATTAATACTAAATATTTAAGGGAAGTTAGCCAAATTACAAAAGTGCACTTAAATCGGTTAAGTCGTTTCTGAGATTATCGTGAACAAACGCACAGACAAACAGACAAACTGACCAAGTTCTATTACATTGTAAAATGTAATAATTAAATGTCCATAATAACAATTTTCTAATATATCTTCCATGTACAGACACCGATGAGTTAGGATTTTATTGTAAGTAAAATAAGTAAGTAAGTTGTATTTTTATTTTAAACATTCAATTGAAGATTCTTATGGGAGGTACGAAACTGTGACCTAAGGTTTTAATAATTTTCACATTAAAAATCTTAATTGCGTTGCAAACATACATTATAGGTATATTAAAACACGAACATAATTCAGTGTATTAAGTAAAAAATTCTATGGTTAAAGCGGGCGAAGCCGCGAGCGGGTCGGTAGTAATAATGTATAGAAGTATAAAAAAAATATTCAAAATAATAATTATATTAGTAAAAAAAATGTCCAGAGAAAGTGCTTAGAATGCGTATAACAATTTATTTTAAAGCGGTTTATTATAATTTAATAAACTTTAGCTGGGTGCTAGGGTTTCACGTTGACCCTCATTTTTTATATCAAAATAAAGTGCTCATCGTGTTGACCAACTTTTCCTAAAGCATTGAATTGATAGCTGTTGAATTGATTAGGTGGGCCGCTAGGGTTTCACATCAGATATTCGGACCTTCAAAATAAATTACATAGGCTGTAGCCGGAGATTAACAGCTATGTAACAAAGAAGTTATAGTTTATATATTTTTTTCTTTATTTGGATTTATTAGGCCCTGAAACTACGGGATCGATTTGGAAAATTCTTTTACAATTAGACGATTAACGTGTAAAAAAATACCAAAAAAAACATACACAAGAATGAACAAGAAATTTTTGTCAATAGAGCAAAGTGATGTACTACAATTTTATAGAAGACATCAATATCTACAAAAAAGTTTACGATACCATGTGTAATTGTTAGAGTTATGCCACAATACCTAATTTTCAAAGGAAAATGTGCAAACTAACTAGAACAGAGTCGCCATCGTAGTACAGAGGGACATCTAAAAAATATATGTATTATTTAATATTTTGAAAGAATAAAAAGAGTGTGTAATTTCTCTATATATATATACTGTTTTATATTCTGTCATAATGAACAGCTTTAAACTTTGAATACAAAGGTATCCCGTAGTCCCTTTGGGTATATGTGTTCTGTGCCCGTAGTATATCTATTTTTTTTCAATTATTAATACCAGTACAGTATCGATTAGGGGTCGCAATATCGGACCATTCAAGCAAAACCGGGATTTTCGATATCGACTTCAGAAAATTCCCGGGATCCCGGTTTTTTTCGATATTTTCGGGATTTGATAAAATTAGTAATTTTTCGAGCTTCTTCTTATTTTTAGAGTTAAGTTAGGAGGTTATTTTTAGGGAAGTATTCTAGTAAATTAAATTATATTTACTAAATAAAATAATTTTTAATTATAATAAACAAAAACTAAACTAAACTAGCTTCACGCTTTATCCCTAGCGGAGTAGTCAGAGAGAACGGAGCGCCAAACGCTACGGTCTCTACATACCTCTTTCCCCTCGTCCACTGTCATCAACCTCTTCATACATGCCCTTCGGGGGGTCCTCATGCTTTTTACGTGACCTTCCTCCAGTATCTTTGATACTGTGTTTTCGAAGGTCAACCGAGGTCTGCCCCTATCTCTCTTACCACTCACTTTTTCATCATAAATATTTTTTGCCATTCTTTCATCACTCATTCATTCGACGTGCCCAAGCCAGCTGAGCACGGTCTTCTTCATTCTCACCGTGACATCCTCGCTAGTACTTGCCATTCTGTGTATCTTTTCATTGCGGATTCGATCAGCTAAGCTGACTCCGCATATCCTACGAAGAGATCGCGTCTCCACAGCATTCATCTTTCTTTCATCCTTTTTCTGTAATACAAACGTTTCGCTGCCGTATAACAGTGTCGGTACCAAAACTGCTTTGTGTACGGCCAAACGCGCAGCTGTGCTGACGTTTCGCCGTCTCATCAATTCAGCTAAGGCTCCGTTAACCCTGATAACGGCAGCAATACGCCTTTCCACATCCATCTCGTATCTTCCATCTCTACTGAACATACTTCCCAAGTATACCACTTCATTCACTTGTTTTAATATCTTACCATTTACACTGATCTTGCATTCCGTCTTTTCTTCATCTCTTCCAAAAATCAGAACCTTTATCTTATTCACATTGAGGCTTAGACCATTATTTTCACACCCTTCTTTCAGAGTAGTGACCAATGCCTGCAACTCGCATTCTGATGATGCAATAAGCACTGCATCATCTGCGTACAGCAGGCAATTCACATTCAGGTCACCTACTTTCACTCCCATATCACTTTATTTTACTTCTTGAAGACATCTATCCAAATACGAATGCCAGCATGCCAGTTCCTACTCGGTCGCAGGCTGAGTGATCTCTGTAAAGAGACTTTACAGCCTTCAGCAAGGGTCCGCTCACATTGTACCGGGGTAGTATCTTCCACAATTTCGCTCTTACAACTCTGTTAAACGCCTTTTCCAAGTCCACAAAAGCACAGAAAACTTTTTGGTTAATGGCCATTAAAAAATTTTAGGTTATTAAATTTTTTTCCGTGATTATGCGGAGGGAAAAGATCTAGTCCATACACCCTCTTCCAGGTCTAAAGCCTCCTTGGGCCTCCCACAACAGCTTTTCAGATCTCTCTTGCATTCTTCTCGCTAAAACTTTAGCATGTATATTAAAGTATAGTTAAAGTATTTTACTACCTAAGCTAATCAAACTGATGCCCTATGGCTTACGCAGTCTGTCTGTGAACCTTTGCCTTTATACAAAAGCACGAAGACCGCACCTCGCCAATCGTCTGGGACCTCTCCTGATTTCCAGCATAAATTGCACAAAAACCAGAACAAGTCCAAGACGCGTGGCCCACCATATTTGATCATTTCGGCAGTAACTCCATCTGCTCTTGCTGACTTACCGCATTTCAGACTTCGTCTTGCACTCTTAACTTCTATCTATAATAAACAGTTTAATAATAAATCACTTTAGTAATAATATTTATCAAATATACTATAAAAAATATATAATAATTTGCTACAAAAAATATCTTTTAGGTATATCGTTTAACATATTTAAAACAAAAAAAATATTATTATATATATTATATTAATCAACATTAACGAAAAACAATAATGACACCTGGAACATCGACGGGCAAGAACAACGTGCAACAACGAGGTTCAACAAAGACGCGCAACAACGACACGCAACGAGAAAATACGGTATTCGTGCGTTCGTTGGTCGGGCCGGTCAAACTCGATTAATGTTGTAAAATTCCGAATTTTGAGGAAAACTCATCGCTTACTTTTGCTGATGTATGTTATATACCATTGTATATCTTTAAGAAGCCTGGATTTAATAGCAGGCACTTTTTAATTCGAATAACTAACTTTTAACTTTGTAAAGTCCGAAAATATCGAAAATCCCGGTTTTTTGTAAAATTAAAACCGGGATTTGTAAGATCTATATTAGGTCCAATATCCTGGGATTTTTGAATCCCGGAATTCCGGATTGCGACCCCTAATATATACTAATATATTAATTTATATTTCAATTTGACATGCAATTTATTCTGCCATATTAATAACAACCGTCGCTAAACAACAAGGAATTTTGTTGTTTTAACAAAAAGTTGCCCAAAATGGGTTTCCTGAACTCTTACGTGCGCTGACTCAACCTTAAGAGACATAATATAAAAATAATGTTTTATGAAAATATTGTCCTTTAAAAAATCTATTGAAAAAGTCTGCGATAGTATTTTGTTTATCCCTGAAAGTTGAGCTACAGGAACCATTTTAATATATTTAATTTAAATTTATCGGATTATTGTTAATGTGTTTTCTATAATTTGAATTGATTGGATTAAAATTATATTTTACTATACATCATTCTAATAAATACTTAAGGAGATATCACTGATTCAAAATGAACTAGCCTCCGAGCCGCACGGTATGACCGACTCGAACGGGCAGACGACGTTGACAGTTTTATAAATTTTCTACTCTTTTTATTTTTGCATCTACTGTTAAATTTTGTGGTTATTTGCTGTTTATTATTAATTTATATTTTTCTTTTGTTCTTCGCTTATTCGACTAGTAGATTGATTAGAATTTTTTAGTATCTTGGTGTGGTGTAAGTTTCGGCTCTGAGCGGCATCGGCATAATATTATTTAAGGAAAGAATATTTAGTTATTTCAGTTCGGTTATCTATACCGTTGTTATACACAATGAATCGTAATTTTAATTTTTTGGGATTTTATTTGATATTGCTCGCAATAATTATCGTATTTAATGTAGAGGAATTTAGTTATTTCATTTAATATCATGTACACGCGCACGGACAACATATAAAAACGTTTTTGGCGAGTATTTCAGTATCCCTTGGAAATTCCAGGATAAAAAATAGCCTCTAGCGAGTAACCCAGGCACTATACTACGTGAGGAACACCACGCTTCACCGCAACCTAAAAATAGTAAGGGTCCAACTCGGATCCAATGCGTTACTACGCGCAGATGTATTGTGTTACCTGCGCCTAAGGAGCATCGCCCAATTCACACCCAGCCGCTAGAGGTCAGACGTCGTCTTCCGAGTGACTTTCTATGCTTCCTCGAATTCGACTACTGAGCAGTCACCTCGGTCGCTGGTCACTTAAGCTGGGCCTCCCTGATTGAGGGTCTCAACTGGCTGAGCTGACCGCTCAGGTGGCTTTTAATCATCCTTCCAATCCCACCAAAAATCCTTCTCCCTGTATCTACTCTAGGGCAGGTACACAGTCCTTGGGCCAAAGGGTCCCCTAACGATGCCCCCATATAAAAACATTTAAACCGATTTTACCGCTCCCGCACCACGCTCGCGTCTTCGCTTCTTCTTCTTCTGAGATAAGTCGACAAACAGAAAAACCAACAAACAGAAAAAAATTTAAATATCATTGTTTCTGGTTTTATTTCTTTGTTAGATGCCCCCAATAATATTTTTTGATAATTTTAATGAAGATCTAAAATGCCATCCTGTGGTTGTAATAATTTTCACTTTAGAAACTTCCCTGTACTTAAACAAACAAATAGTTCACAAATTTAAGCGGGCGAAGCCGCGAGCTGGTCGCTAGCTAGATATATATGTATATAGATAATAGATACAGAATATAGAATATATAGACCTAGAAGAAGTTACATTCTATAGTTTTTGAACGTCAAATAATTTATCATCAGTTCACTATACTTACTGCCCCTGACCTGAGAAAAACCGGTGCAAGGAACTCAGAGGTATTTTTCATATAAGTAGATTCATATAGTTATGTAATATCTATACAATTACTACATCTACCCGTTTTTTAATAAAAAGGTATTTTTTTAATTGCGGTTTTCTGTTTTTCGTTCCTCACTCCACTCAGTCACTCCAGTATCTTAGTTTCTACACCTTTTACTTGATCGACGACTTCCAGTATCCTGATGGTTAACTTGGCCTTGCTTTACTTAATTATTCTGAAATTTTTATAAGCACAAAAGATATTTAATGTTTATCGATTGTATATTATTGTGTAAGTAGGCACATTATCTGCATTGATTAGGTTAAATTAAACAATTAAATTAAATCAGCTTCACGCTGCATCCCGCACACAGGAGGGTAGGCAGAGGGAGCCTAGTGTTAAGACACTCCGTTCCTCACTTTCTGCCGAATTCTGGAGGCAGAACTCAACGCCACGCTTAGCCTCGACACCAGAGCGAAGAAATGGAAATATAAATTTAAGTAAATATTTCATCTCCTCGAGTGGGGATCGAACCCACAATCTGTCGGTTACTTCGTGCCGCTGCGCGACGACTGACTTCTGATTAGGTTAAGCATGATCAAAAAATATTTTGAGTAATTTATATACTTTAAATTACTCCAAATATTTTTTTACGAATTCAAGGTATGTTTTTAAATTTCAAATACAGCTTACTACGCAACGCGTTTAAAATATCTTAAAGTCGCTAATTTAAGTAAAAATAATTGCAATTTAAATTTGTCTATATAGTGTTAGCATAAGTTACTAATAGTGTAGTAATAGCTGTCACTGTAATTACGAGTACGTCATTTGATATTGTTTCTATTATCGATTGTATGAAGTGGCGGTAGTGTGCTGCGTCTTTTCCGGTGGATTTCCAATATAAGCACAAACGACACGGCACTCGTGTTCACTAACCGATGATGCTGACCCCATCACTAAAGCGAACGATCCAAAATACGTAGGTAGGGCTAAACACAATCGCAGCCACACACGCTACACACACCGTCCCCGCCGGTGGAGACGAGGTCCCAGTTTTTCTGTGGCCCAATCGCGCCTCGGCGCGAGAGGTGCCCGCAATTAACAATCAAAAAGGGCATCAAGAGCCCTACCCAGTAGGCCTACCTCGGACCGAGCGAAGCAAAGTCCCCCACTACAAGTACGCAAGTCGCGGTCCGAGTCTCAAAGGAGACGCCCTTGCGACAGTGTGTTCTCATTTGTTGGTGCCTTCCACGGTAGCCAAGCCAAGGTCAGAGCTCTTTTAGCTCGGCCTCCCCAAGCCCGGTGACGCTGTAGAGGCTAGTAGGGCCAACAGCATACTGCTCATTCGAAAAAAGGAAAAGGAAAAAGGCACTCGTGTTCATTACGTCTTAAGATTTTGTCGAGACGACTTGTCATTAAAATTAATATTTAAATATTGTAACTACGCGTGTATTTATTTATATATAATTAGATTAGATTGTATAGAACAAGAGTAAATAAAGTCATTGTAAAAGCTGGATTTTGTGTCTGATTTGTTGGTTCGTCCGAAATATGTACTTATTTTATAAAAAGGTAAAAAGAAAACAAATCAAGTTTCAATATTTTATTTACTAAAGAAAAGGAATACATTTTATCCTTTGCTAAAATATTTAGCATATATTAATAATAATATTTTAATGAGAAAATGATCATAACATTTGTAGACAATGAAGTAAAAAATACAAAACAGTGCCCTCTCCGACTGTCTATTTCATATTTTCCACGTCAGAGTTCATTCTATTCGTCTCTAGTTATAAAAAATTGCACTCTATAAATATGGGCAGCGAATACGGTGTAACAGTATCTATCACTGCGTTTGCACTTGCATTATAATATTATAAAACTCCTACTTAACCTATGGAGTGACTAAAAAGCAAACCAACGCGGTCAACGTAAGAGATATTAAAGATAGAGATTAAACACTATATTAATGAGACGGTTAAATCATATTGAATGTTGTCATTAAAGGATAAAGATTCCCCAAACTACCATCAGATCTGTTGAGAGGCAGATTTGGAACGTCCATTTTACAACATAAACATATTTGCACCTTTGTTTGAATAACATGATTTCATACGGATATTCCAAACCTGCCCCCTAATATGGCCGGTTACTAAGTAGTTCCTAAAGGCACACTAAATAAACTTACTAAGGCTGGGTTCTGGGAGTAAACATTTGCCGTAAAGACTACAGATGCAAGTAAATTTACTTAGGCACTTCCATAGTGTACCGTCTCTCCGTCTATTTGTTTCACGCTGGTACCAATTCGAGAGAAGTAGAAAAATATTGTTCGCGCGTTCAACACACTTGTTGATGGTGACTGCGATAATTGCCACTGATTTTANATATATATATATATATATATATATATATATATATATATAGATAATTGTATGTTAATATATATTACTTATTTTTCACTAAACATACTGTATATTCATATTGATTTTGGACAAGCCGCGCCTTAGCGACACAGGAACCGTTAAAGATGTTGAGAGATCAAGTCAGAAATGTCTTAATGGTTGCTGCATAACAATGCTGGAATATGGATAAAAAATGCAGGAAACATTCACTGTACGGTAAATTTTAAGAATTAACCTACTCGATATTGTTTATAAAGAATAAGATTAAAATAAAATAATATAGCTTTATTTTATTTTAATCTTATTCTTTATAAACAATAATATCGTTTAAATTGTAAACACTTAAAATTATCAGTTAATTACTACATAATAATAAAGTATTAATTATACTAAAATATCAATATAACCATTTCCATACAACAGTGTTGCCGTATTTTAAATGTTACTTAAAACTAGTGACTATTATCGCGCCACCAAATCTAATAGGCGCAGCTACCCTAAATAAACCCCGTAATATATACACGCTATAGTAAACCTATGTGATGGTTAGTTTGAGATAACGTGACGCAAACTCACTATTACTTAATATTATACCTTTATTAAACCTTTCGGGTCATTTTAAATCGAATCCTCTGTAATTACAGATACTTTTTTTTCCTTCATTATCATCATAAAGTCTTCAATTTCTAACACTAAGGCTCCAAGTCTCAAAACAAAATTAAGCGGTCTATAAACTACGTACGTACGATACGTTCTAATATATATTTTTTTCAATATTTCATAAATTAATAATTTACGCTTAAAACGATAGTTTCTAGGCATTTTAAATTTACGAGTATAAAAGGTGGTTCAGTAATTTAAAACGTAGAAATGGTTATTGTACATTTCGTTAATATTATTTCTTTATCATTACAAAAAACAATTCTTAACAATTCACCATCAAAGTGTCCTCGCGCTTAATCTATCACTTATCTATGTACTCGACGAAAAGTATAAATTACATTTTTACATTTACTTACTAGCCTCTCTTACGTATGTCTGCTGATTGTCAGCCAACTTTGAAAGTGGGTGATTTGATGTTTTTAGAAATAATAATAATAATATTTTAAGAGCATTCTGATAATCATAATCGATTTTTTTTTCATATCGATTACACTATTCGAATATGTGATTAATGTCATACATTTTTACCATTCACTTTTTTTTTTAAATTACCAATTGTATTTGTTTTTCATATAAATAAATTTAAAATATTCATTATTATGATGTTGTTATTCAAATCAATATAAAAATAAAAAAAATCACCATTTACATATATACTTTTCTGACTTATCAGTAATATATTGTCATATATTTGTATAGTTCACGAAATATCTTCATACAATTAGATATATAATATTTTTTACAAAGAAATAGTACTGATTTAAACATTTCTTAGTTCATTTAGAAACGGCCACCACTTTCAAAGTTCGTAGAAACCATCTTTAAATAAATCTGGCCGAATACAAAAGCATCTATCCTATCAAATGATTATATAATTATTAGAAACAAACAATTATGTGCGTATTATTATCAAAATATATAAGAAAGTTGGCAGTTACGTTTACAATTAAAAATAACAATTACAATTCACTAATTAATTAATACATTATTCGATTAAATCAATAAATAAATAATATATTTTAAAAAGTCATGGCATCTTTGGTATATTCGTGTGAAATGAACGTGAGTACAACAAGGCATTGTTAGAATGCCTCCTTTATTTTATTATAATTTTATATTATATAAAATATTTAAATACGCTGTTTTATAACTTCTATTGTTATCTACTCTAATGTCAGTTTCAAATTCAGTACCATTCACGCGGGTCGAGTTACTCGCGCCAGCACTAGCTGTCTATATTTAACAGTGTTTTATAATCTGTGTAATATTCTAGTGATTATTTGATGTTGCAAAATTTTGTTAGTGTCATAGTGTTTGTATCATTTATTTATTATTTAGGTGAAATATCGGGGGCGAGTGCTAGCGTGAGCGACTGAACGGGAGGGGTCGATACATAGCGTACGTATTACAATCCTGCCACACACACTTAGGCACTAGATCATTACAAATAGAATTGACATTTTCTTTACACACATCAAATTGTCAACAATTAGTGAAAATGAGTATAAATTTACCATTTGAAAACAACTCGCTAGCTAGTGTTGAAAGCGTTTTGTTCGTAATTAGAAACAGGAACGTTTTCGAACAGAAGAATTAAGTTTGGCCCACTCGTATGGATATTTAATTTAGAATCAACTGTCGATTAAAGAGAAGGTATTAATGGCGGCAATGTTCCCGCCTCGCCACTCGCGATCGTATCTTTACAAATGGCGCACTAAATTGGCAGATTTGCACCGTAGTGCGCTTACGATCTATCATCTATATATATATAATCACTAAATCTATAACATTATTGAATAATTATCAAAACGATCCCCTAATAATCTAGATACATCCATAAGAAGCACTTTTTTAATCAATGAATGAGTATCAGGATTTACATATTATTTATACAGGGTAAATATAATTTATATCATATCTCAACTCTGTTACGTTTACTTTTTATTGTTGTAAACGATGCTTTATATATAAAACGACAATATGTATTGGTTTTTATTTGACATAACAGATTATTTAAGAAATGTCATTTTAAGAAGATGGCGTTTAAGAAGATGGATTCATAAAAAATGTATAAGATTTTCAATATGAGTAGATTACAATTTTATACTTAACCAAGACATCGAAAATAAATATTATTAATATATTATTTTTACAGTTTTGCTAATTTGTTAATAAGATTCTTCTCTTATCAGCTATCTAAGGCCTATTTACAGATTAAACAAAAATATAAAAATAATAATTTATTTAATTTACCTTAAATACAATGTCTTAGTTAATAACAAAAATTTACATCTACTATGTACTGTGAAAAATTAATAATTAACTTATTAAATAGCTATAAAGTTAAGTACAAAGTTACCATAATAAACATATTGTCGTTTTATAGAAGATCTTCAGCTTTAGAAACTCCTTATTATACTTAATGTCGTGCTACTAATAGTATTAAAAAGCGATTTGCGATACAAATGGGAAGTTTCCTCGAAACTCTTTAATATTTCACTTTAAATTTGAAATCTCAAAGAAACCTACCACCGTCGCAATTTCACACTAACTAGTCATCAACATGTTACCAACAAAACTTATATTTTTACCTAAAATATAAGTAAACTATGTATATTCTAAACAATCTACAAATTTGTTACATTTCTCATCATAGATACATAAATGCATCGATAATAATGTTTTGTCTCTTAAAAAAAATACAATATATGTCACCGTCCGTCGTACCGGATAGTAAATACGATCATGGAAGTATGTAAACGGCGACTGTATACCATCCAAGTCGTAACAAACATGAACAACTATGTTCTCTTTCACTTCGAAAGTAGAACGCTAAGTATTTAACTGTAGACAGCTTACTTTAGTAAGTTGCTCGACGACGATACGGATACGACCGACGACCGTGAAGTCGCGTCGCGGTCGTTTCGGTGTCGTGTCGCGTCCGCGCACTGATCACTATAGTAACTTGACAAATACAGTTCACATGAAAACACGCACCATCGGAATGTCGGTTTGTATCACATCACAGTGTCGTCGGGGTAGCGGGGTCGTCGGGGGAGGGGCGCTAGTTGCGGTAGATGTAGGCGCAGGGCTGCGGGGCGGGGGGCGGCGGCGTGGGGGGGCGCTCGGCCGAGGGCGACGGCGAGGAGGAGGGCGGCGACGGCGACGACGAGGAGCCGCTCGCCGACGCCGACCCCGACCCGCTGCTGCGCGCTGACACTGCAACGAGGCAACGAGGGGTACGTGAGGAATGTATGTTTCATATTTTTCCAGGGACAGTCTCTACAATGTCACCGGGTGTGGAATGGCGAACGCAGCTCACCTTTTAAGTCAGTTCAGTTCAGTCAGTTGCTAAAATAAAACCTCTTAAAACGGATAGAGAGAGAAAATCTATTCGTTTTAGAGCTCTTATTTTAGGTAATCTATGGATAAGCAATGATTTTTTGTTTATTATAGATTACACTTATTTATTGACACGGATATTTGGATGACACATAAAAGGATTATTTTAATAACATTTACAATACATTCTAAAACCAATATGGATCCATGAAAATTGTAGAGTAGGTCTTATAGTGAAACAAATATTCGCAACACTTAGCTAAAACTTCCTTAAGAAACCTGAATCTATATAGACTGTCATTCAAATTAATTTTTGCGATTAGTGATGTAACTACAAATATAGATATCTAAAACACAGCGCGTAATTTAAATCACAAATGGTAATATTATATTTAAATCACAGATGACGTTTATTTGCTTACACATTATCTAACGTCATAATATGGCCGATAGCGTTTTTGGCGTTTCGAATAAAAAGAAAATTGGATTGGAAGTTTTAATTAATCTTTATATTTTATTAAAAACGATATAATTTGTTTTTTTATACCAAATACAGCAAAAATATCCATTTACTATGTAAAATTAGATTACGAGTCAAATGTAGCCTACAGCCTATAGATGTCAAAATCACACACAATTGTAGTACTAGTAGTGGTAACAACAGTGGCAGTACCCAGCGTGTGGTGGTGGTGCGTGTGCACGTCGCGCTCGCGTTCCGCCCCGCTTGTTTCTCAGAGGTACACCTTCTTCACTGAGCGCGTGGTCGAGAAGCCGTTGTCGTTGCCGCGCCGGTACCCATCGCCCTGCGGTCCGAATATTCCTGCGTTAACTGGCGTGCCGCAGTTTTTTATGAGTATGAGTATGGTTTAATGCATTTTTAGTAGTTCTGATGGACTTTAGTGACGTTTTTTGCCAATGCTTTTTATATATCGATGAAATTTCATGTTTTTTTTGATATAGGTATCATATTAAGTTGAAGGGATAAAACTTCTCTTTAGTATTTGTAACCCAAGTTTAATTTTAAGGAGTCCATTTAAATACGCATTATCGCTTGCACCCACTGTCCCAGTTTCTCCAATTCGTTTTTCTTATATTATTTTAGTATAATATATCCTAATTATGCAATCGATTCTCTGTAATACTCGATAATGTCAATTGAAAAACGTCACTATAATCCACGCATGATACAGATAAGCAATGTTAAATGGTCAATGAAATGGAAGGTTAATGGGAATTAGTTATATTAAACATATTAGTGATTGTTATACACAAGCCACATCGCAAGCTGGTTAGGTGCAAAATTATTATTATAATTTTAATGAAATATTGCTTTTAAATAATAGTGTTTATAATAAACGAGAGTGACAGAAAAAAAACAATTATATAGTGCTAATCTATTGAAAGTAGGATTATAGTCCCTAAGTATAATATTTGAAATTTATAATTTTTATTTGTTTTTAAGATGCTTAGTTTCAAATTAAAAAAAAAATGTGACTTTAAGTATATATATGTTTTCATTAAACCATTTATTCCACGTGTTACGAATATAATAGAATCTTTTTCATTAATACAGATAATCTATATATTTGTTCCATACAACTGTATTAAATAAATGGTTTATTGATAGTAAATATGAAGTACTATTAATTTATTAATAAATAAAAAAAATAAATTTGAGTGATGATAATGATGATATTACATAATCATTGAATTTAAATAATTTTGAAAGACTATATTTGTATCTATTAATATAAAGTTTAGTAGTAATGATAATAATAATGTTTTTTTTAGTTTCATTCTGTATTCCGCATATAGCATATATAATATTAAAATATTCCGTTCTCCACTTTTATGCCCAATTTCAGAGACATTGCGGGTCAAGTGGCGGAACGGCTTCACGCGAGGAAATGGAAATAATTCATTTCCAAGACGGCTATTGTTATATTCATAATTTCAATGTCCATTAATCGTTATCATCACCCAACCAATAAATCAAAACACACAAAAAGCAAACAGCAAAAACCAACTGACATTGACCTGATGAGATCTCAACGTTCCGAAGTTGTCTCGTCGGTACGCGTCAGGCTGGAACTGGAACAGCGTTTCGTGATGAGGGTGGTATGGTGGATGCTTGCGGAGTGTTGCCCTTGGAGAGGCTGGCTTGGGAGGAGCTAGCACTGGTTCTGCGTAGGTTACTTCTTCTACTTGTTGTAGGAGCTTTGGTTCGGCTTGGATTCTAGAAATATAATTAGAAGGAAAATTTAGGTTTTTTTTTCTTATGTGTTGTGTTACCATAGAAACGTTAGTTTACCTTATACAAAAATCTTTATTTTAAAAACTTATGGTATTGTCACATACAATATCATAAGTTTTTAAAATAAAGATTATATTATATTTATTACATTAATTTTGTGATTTATTTGCTAATAAAAAATGACTGACCTATTAATATTCTGCCGTTGTTCAAAATACTCATACTCTGTATCAGGATATGGCATGTTATCGTCATCATCTTTCTTACACCGCCTTCCGCATATATAACCGGCGGTAAACCCTGCGCCGAGCGCCGCAAGCGCTCCTGCGGCGACTGCTAGGGCTAGTGTTTCTACTGAGTAGGCTGCTGGTGGTGGATCTGCAGCTAGGACTTCTGGACCTGGAGAAATAATCAAAAGATAAAATTAGGTAAATATTTGTGAGTAAGTAGAGGATGGATAGGTGGATGCAATTATCACCGAAGAGAATGAATTATTCTCATTTTATTACTTTTATAAAGCAAAATGCAGCGTTAAGCTTCGTTGCGCAATATGCAATATCTCGAACTAAGGTTATATAGTGGAGAACGAAATGTTACTTGTAATCTAACATACACGAATTACGAATTATGGATAGTACTGTATAAACATAATCTAATAGCTCGCACCAAAATTACAATATGTATAGTTCATAATAACATCAAATTACTGATTTTGGCAAATTTAATTATTTTATACTTTTTAAATGCTCTACGTCAACGAGATAAAGTAATAATTGATCTTATAATAACTTATAAGAAAATAAATTATAAAATTAAGTAGGTCGCAAATACCTTCATTATTATTATTATTTCCCTTCCCATCTTTATCTTGGACAATATTGATAACTTCGCCCTTGTTCTCGCCTCTCGCGTCGTCGTAGAGCCCTGAGCTGAGTCCTCCTACAGCGCCTGCGTCTTTACCTAAAGTTTAACAAAATATTATCAAATTTTAAGTTACCGTGGTTTTGATAAGATACATCAACTCTAACATCTAGATAGAGTCTGTGCCAGTGGCGTAGCTAGGGTATTTGCTGCCTGGTGCGGCTTAGGACTTGATGCCCTTTAAAATGGTCAAGGTAATTTCGGATTTCGATCAGTACATGGCGTGTTGGGTGGCGTTGGGGACCGCCACCCAACACGCCATGTCCGGAACGGCGGGAGGTGGAGGAATGAAAAATTAATAATATGCGGCGATTTGAACGGATGGGTCGGAACTACGCGAAGCGGTTACGAGGGAGTCCTAGGTCAATATGGTGACAAGAGAATTAATGAGGCTGGAAAGCTTATACTGGAAATTTGCAAGAAAGGGAATTTGTTTGTGGCAAACATGACGTTTGAACACAAACAAATTCACATGTATACATGGGAGCGAGCGGAAGGGAAAGTATGATTGATTTATTCCTAGTGGATCAGCGTATTCGAAGCCAAGCTACGGACACCCGAGTGCTTAGGGGTTCTGAGCTGGGAACAGACCACTGTCTAGTCGTTGCTAGAATAAGGGGTCTGTTTGCAGGTTGGCGCAACTACACAAGGTGTCCAAACTTGGAGTCGAATTATCGCATAAGAAACTGGAAGCTTCAAGATCCACCGATTAGAGAGGAATATCAAGAAAGAGTTTCCAAAAAGCTAGACAGCAGCGAATCTGGAAATGAAAATATTGGAGTATGCTGGCAGAACCTTAGGGATTGCATGAAGGAAGCAGCAAAAGAGGTATGTGATAAAGGGAAAAGACGGAAGGCTTTACCAAAAAGCTTGACGAATGGTGGGATGATGAAGTGGAAAATGCTATAAAAAGAAAGCATGGCAGGATTATAAAGCCTCGGGTAAGGATAAAAGTATGAGAGAAATTAAAAAGAAAGAGTATAAGCTGCAAAATCACCAAACGACAGTACTGATAAAGATGAAGCGTGAAAAGGCAGAGAAAGAAAGAGACGAAAGGTTAACGAACAACGTCAGAGAAAAAACGAAGCTTTTCTAGCGAGAAGTTAGTGTTTCTCGAGGTTGCTCGCTAACCTGTAGTATGAAAGGGGTGCTTTCGAAGGACGGTGAAATTTTAACGGAAGAACCATACGTTTTGCAGGGATGGGCGGAATTTTACAAGGAGATGTATGAATGTGATGAGTCCTCAGTCTCAAGTAACAGCAAAACGTTAAGTCTTGATGTAGCTGATGGCGAAATCAGTATAAAAGAAGTTGAGAATGCAATACGAAGTCTGAAATAAGGTAAGGCAGCGAGAGCAGATGGAGTTATTGGCGAGATGATCGAATATGGTGGGCCACGCATCTTGGACTAGTTCTGGTTTTTGTGCAATTTATGCTGGAAATCAGGGGGGGGCCCAGATGATTGGCGAGGTGCGTTCATCGTGCCTTTGTATAAAGGCAAAGGTTCACAGATAGACTGCACAAACCATAGGGCTATCAATTTCATTAGCTTGGGTAGTAAAGTTTATGCTAAAATATTAGCGAGAAGAATGCAAGAGAGATCTGAAAGGCTGTTGTGGGAGGCCCAAGGGGGCTTTAGACCTGGAAGAGGATGTATGGATCAATCTTTTCCCTCCGCATGATCATGGAAAAATTTTTGGCCGTTAACCTAAAAGTTTTCTGTGCTTTTGTGGACGTTTGACAGAGTTGTAAGAGCGAAATTATGGGAGATACTATCCCGGTACAATGTGAGCGGACCCTTGCTGCAGGCCGTTAAGTCTCTTTACAGAGATCACTCAGCCTGCGTGCGAGTAGGATGTTGGCATGTCGCCCTGGTTGGCCATCTGATCGGGTGTTAAACAAGGTTGTGCCATGTCAGCTTGGTTGTTCAATTTGTATTTGGATAGCTGTCTCCAAGGAGTGAAACAAAGTGATATGGGACTGAAAGTAGGTGACCTGAATGTGAATTGCCTGCTGTACGCAGATGATGCAGTGCTTATTGCATCATCAGAATGCGAGTTGCAGGCATTGGTCACCACTCTGAAAGAAGCTTGTGAAAATAATGGTCTAAGCCTCTATGAGAATAAGACAAAGGTTCTGATTTTTGAAAGAGATGAACTAAGGACGGAATGCAAAATCAGTGTAAATGGTAAGATATTAGAATAAGTGAATGAAGTGGTATATTTGGGAAGTATGTTCAGTAGAAATGGAAAATACGTTACGATGGATGTGGAAAGGCGTATTGCTGCCGGTAACAAGGTTAACGGAGCCTTAGCTGCATTGATGAGACGGCGAAACGTCAACACAGCTGCGCGTTTGGCCGTACATAATGCAGTGTTGGTACCGACGCTGTTATACGGCAGCGAAACGTGGGTATTACAGAAGCAGAATGAAAGAAAGATGAATGCCGTGGAGATGCGATCTCTTCGTAGGATATGCGGAGTCCGCTTAGCTGATTGAATCCGCAATGAAGAGATACATACAGAATGGCAGGTACTAGCTAGGATGTCACGGTGAGAATGAAGAAGACAGAAACAGAAATGCCCGGAGGGCATGTATAGGTTGATAACAGTGGACGAGGCGAAAGAGGTATGTAGAGACCGTAGCGTTTGGCGCTCCATTCTCTCTGACTACCCCACTAGGGAAAAACGTGAAGCTAAGTTAAGTTAAGTTATAACATTAGATTTTGGTAAAAAATATTGCAAAAATTTAAAACGGACATTACGCTCTTTTTGACTAGCAAAGTCATTAATCACATTTTCAAAATCAATAATAGCGACTAGACTAGACTTGACCATGGTCAATTGACATGATAGCGAGATTGTATTTTTAATTATTATTCTCTTATTTTTCTTGTACATTTCTTGATTCTTGATTGAAAAAAAATTAGAAAAATTGATCGTAGACTTTGATGCCCCTTTCCTTTTGTTGCCCGGTGCGACTGCACCGCTCGCACCCCCCCAGCTACGCCACTGGTCTGTGCAGTGTGTGTTTAACCACAAGGTTAAAAAAAACGAATATATATTTTTTACATAAATATACATTATACAAATATAAAACAAATATATAAATACTATATATCTACATACATTTTTCGGATATATAATAAAATATTTTTTTAGGATATCGGGACTCGTGCCTTCACGTCTTAGAAACTATCCAAAAGTCAGTAATCCCCTACTCAGCTAAACCAACATTGAATATTTTTCAAGAGACGTAGATTTAAATTGATATATGTTTCTAAATAGTCTACACATATACATACTGTGCGGGCACGCGGCGTGGCTGCCGGTGCTCACGCTCTGGTAGAAGGAGTTCTCGTCGAGCCAGCGGCTGACGCCGTGCGAGTAGGCGCGGCACCGCCCCGCCTGCTTGTCCCACGCGCAGTACGGGTCCTGGAGCGCCACGCACTCACTGGAACACAAATATCATTTTGTTTCAATATGTTTTTCTTTATATTGTTTATTAATACTTTACACTAACTTTTTTCCGTTGTATTCTGCTATAGCAGGGTATGTAAAGGGAACGCTAAGAAACTCTGTTGCCCTCTTTCCGCAATTTGTAAGACATTGTGTTCATTGGCAGAACTTAACTCTGCTTGCTTCGTCTCTTTACCAGAGCGAAAAAATTTAAATTTTTCAATCGAACCCACAAGTATCACAGCGCCCCTATGGCATGTATTTTATTAGGAATATTTTCAAAGGATAATATACCATAAAAATATTCAATATAAATGTATACATATCTTACTTAACTTACTTACTAAATGCCAAGTAAAATAAACTAATTGTGAATACATATAATAATATAACACAATACTCACGAGCACGAGCTTATCTTATCACTGGAGCACCGATGCAGGCGTAAACTCAGCACTTCTCTATCAGATACGGCGATTAACCTCGCAGCGTCTCGTCCAGCGCGAGCCACACGCAAAGCTCTTACTGGGGACCCTGCCGTAAACGCCTGTAACTCTTCTATAACTACTGGCACTGCCCGTTTGTTTGAATCGTATGATACCGCGTTGATCGCTTTTATTATTTTACCATTATCTGTAATACAATTTTATTTTGTATATAGGTATGTAAATTATATTATATTGGGAATCTTGAGTTCATTTTAAAAAATAATAAAATAGGTATACAAGAAAAAAACACAACTAAAGTTTGGTAGTATTAGTTACATGGAATTGTCTTTTTTAAATAAGGAATTATACTTTGTGACTTATAACTAGGGGTCGCAATATCGGACCATTCAAGCAAGACCGGGATTTTCGATATCGACTTCAGAAAAATCCCGGGATCCCGGTTTTTTCGATATTTTCGGGATTTAACAGAATTAGTATTTTTTTTAGCGCGAAGAATGCAAGAGAGATTGTTGTTGTGTGATTGTTGTGGGAGGCCCAAGGAGGGTTTAGATCTGGAAGAAGGTGTATGGATCAGATCTTTTCCCTCCGCATGATCACGGAAAAATTTTTGGCCGTTGACCAAAAAGTTTTCTGTCCTTTTGTGGACTTGGAAAAGGCGTTTGACAGAGTTGTAAGAGCGAAATTATGGTAGATACTACCCCGGTTCAATGTGAGCGGACCCTTGCTGCAGGCTGTAAAGTCTCTTTACGGAGATCAGCCTGCGTGCGAGTAGGAGCTGGCATGCTGGCATTTGTATTTGGATAGATGTCTTCAAGAAGTGAAACAAAGTGATATGGGAGTAAAAGTAGGTGACCTGAATGTTAATTGCCTGCTGTACGCAGATGATGAAGTGTTTATTGCATCATTAGAATGCGAGTTGCAGGCATTGGTCACCATTCTGAAAGAGGAGTGGTCTGAAAGAAGAGAGAATATAATGGTCTAAGCCTCAATGCGATGCAATTGAATTTTGAAAGAGATGAAGAAAAGATGGAATGCAAGATCAGTGTAAATGGTTAGATATTAGAACAAGTGAATGAAGTGGTATACTTGGGAAGTATATTCAGTAGAGAAGGAAGATACGAGATGGATGTGTAAAGGCGTATTGCTGCCAGTACAAGGTTAACGGAGCCTTAGCTGCATTGATGAGACCGCGAAACGTCAGCTGCGCGTTTGGCCGTACACAATGCAGTTTTGGTACCGACTCTGTTATACCGCAGCGAAACGTGGGTATTACAGAAGAAGAATGAAAAAAAGATAAATGCTGTGGAGATGCAATTTTTTCCGAGGATATGCAGAGTCAGCTCAGCTAATCGAATTAGCAATGACGAAGTTCACGGAATAGTAGGTACTACCAAGGATGTCACGGTGAGAATGAAGAAGAACGTGCTCAGCTGATTTGGGCACGTCGAACGAATGAGTGATGAAAGAATGGCAAAAAAGATTTATAATGGAAAAGTGAGTGGTAAGAGAGGTGGAGGAGATCTCGGTTCGAAAACACAGTATCAAAGATACTGCAGGAAGGTCACGTAAAAAGCATGAGGACCCTCCGGAGGGCATGTATGAAAAGGTTGATGACAGTGAACGAGGCGAAAAGGTATGTAGAGACCGTAGCGTTTGGCTCTCTGACTACCTACGCTAGGGATAAAGTGAAGCGTGAAGCTAGTTTAGTTTAGTTTTTTTAGTAATTTTTCAAGCTTCTTATTTTTAGAGTTAAGTTAGGAGGGTATTTTTAAGGAAGAAGTAAATTAAATTATATTTACTAAATAGAAGAATTGTTAATTATAATAAACAGTTTAATAACAAATCACTTTAGTAATAATATTTCTCAAATATACTATAAAAAAAATGTAATAATTTGCTACAAAACTTATCTTATAGATATATTGATTAACATATTTAAAAAAAATATTATTACATATATTATATTAATCAACATTAACGAAAGACAATAATGACACCTGGAACATCAACGGGCAAGAACAGCGTGCAACTTTGACGTGCAACAAAGATGCGAACAATGACTCGCAATGAGAAAATACGGTATTCGTGCGTTCGTTGGTCGGGCCGGTCAAACTCGGTTAATGTCGTAAAATTCCGAATTTTAAGGAAAACTTATCGCTTTCTTTTGCCGATGTATGTTATGTACCATTGTATATCTTAAAGAAGCCTGGATTTAATAGCAGGCACGTTTTAATTGGAATAAGTAACTTTTAACTTTGTAAAAACCGAAAATATCGAAAATTCCGGTTTTTGTAAAATTAAAACCGGGATTTTTAAGACCTGTATTTGGTCCGATATCCCGGGATTTTTGAATCCCGGGATCCCGGATTGCGACCCCTACTTATAACACTTTCATAGACATTACCTAACCTGTTCTTTATAACTAACCTGTTCCAATAAAGAGAACGTCGTATGCCTTTCCTCCAGGAGTCTTCACTTGAGGATCTACAGCTATCTGCGTAAATCTATAGCTGGAATTAAATAATCATAGATTGACTTATTATTTGAAAGAAAGTTAATATCCTCATATACTTACATTATAAACATATATATTTTAAATACTAGTGTGTAGGAAACGTATATAAATTTGAACGTAGCGGGACTCGAGCCCGCGCCTCCTGGAAACCGACCAGGCGCTCTGACCACTAAGCCATACATTCTCGCCAAGCCACGTCGAAATTTTTATACGCTTGTTACAACTTATTTATGTTGTTAGTATCTCTGTAGGGAGATTTTTACAAATTTCCGCTACCCAAAGATAATTACTAAGAATTATCGTTTGGCAAAAGAGACAATTTTTTAAATATTTTTAAAGTGTTATTCCACACTTAGGAAAGAAAAATATATATTTTAAACAAAATTTCTACTCTACTTTTTTGTTTCCTTTATTTTTTTTCTATTTCATATTATTAAAATTATTTCAATTTAGTACACTTACTGAAAACTTGTTCTAATGACTATGGGCTCTCCAAAGAAAGCCGGCACTGACTCGTCCATCAATGCATGTGTCTTAATGAAGTTTAAAGTTTGATCTGGCAATTGTCTCGAGTCGTTGTGGCATGTACCTGGTCGTGGTTCTGGTACCTGAAATTTTTATTATAATATAAAAAAATCTCTCTTTCTCCTTTAAATTAAATATGAAAGGCAATTCAATAAAATTTGTAAGACATTCTACTTTTGGCCATTTAGCCAAGTCTCACCTTAGCACTATTAACTGGCAGCCAATTCGAATTAATCGCACTCTGTTCCTTGAAGGTTCCTTCGAATGTATCAGCAATGTCCTGCATACTGAACGCGCATACAGCGCTGCCCGATATACTGTTAGGTGGAGTTGTGAATGTGCCATAGATTAGTTGCGCATTCAATCCACCGTAAACACCCTCTATAAGCTCAGTTGTTGATTCTGTAAAATAAAACCAATTAAAATATTAAAATAAAACCAATTAAAATATTAAAATAAAACCAATTAAAATATCATAATATATAAATTAAAAGAAAATCATTGAATAGAATCTGTACTTAGTACAGCTTTTGGTAGAAATGCTAGCATCCTGATAAATTGGTTAAATATTAAAAGACATTTTTGTATATTTCCCTTGAGGAGCTGATGAAAAGGCCTAGTGATAAATTATTTTAATCTGCTTTATTTATTTACGCCAAACTTAATTTTACTTTTCAAAAGAAATTTACTTTTTTTTAGCTCCACGTTGTATCCCATATATCAGGGTAGGCAGGGGGAATCTAGAAACCTAGTGTTAGGACACTCTTTCCTCATTAAGACACTTCCGTTCCCTACTTTCAGCCGAATTCCGGAGACATTGTTCATAATTATCGAAAATCCAATTCTATTTACTACACATATACTTACGAATTTCATTGAAGTAAAAGGGGAAGTCCCCAGCAACAGAGCAGTTCAGTCGCGATTTCAGGAATGACGTCCAGCGCTGTTTAAATCTGTGCGGTCCACCGCGGTCGTCGCGACAAACGCGCGCGACTCGGGAAAACACCGACTAAATGAAATATTGATAATTAAAAAAAAATAGAATCTTATTATTTTATTTAAACAATGTAATCATAATATTTACCAATCTGATCAGTACCTACGTATAATTTAATCAGCATATAATGTGTATTTTTTAAATCATTGTACATAAAGTTCGCAATTTAATTTTATAAAAGTTTAAAAGCATATACTCATTTAATAACATATTGGTCTCATTAAATAACATTAAAATACATACATACATATATGCCAATACTTAGAACTGCTACCCACCTTTCCGCAGTTTATATATTCCACGGCCGTTTCACGGAAGAAGAAATACACGAAATTGCCGTGCACTAATGAATTCACGAAATCAGGAGCTGTGGACAGGGTAATTACCGTTAGTCGCAAACAGGTCGATATTGATGCATTATGTAAACTAACGTGATTTACTCGAGCCCTCTTAATCCAGGGCTGGTAAGTCTATTATTTAGTTTAATTACTCTAAGTTAAACACTGTATACTATCTGCTACAATGTTGAGGGGCATATTAATTAAATCATATATTTACTCTATCATTAATCTAAGTTTAATAAACTAACATCATCGTTATACAAATAACCTGTATTGACAAGCCATATATCATTAAGAATATTGTTATATTAAAATAATGAAATATTTGACGGTAAAAAATTAATCAAATAAATGTTCTAGACTCATTAATAACATATAATATAATTTAATATTGTTCTATTTATTATCTTTATAATTTGTCACCGATGTCTTAGCTAGTGATGTATATATATGACAACCCTAATAATACTATGGCGGTGTCGATAATTTTAACACGATCCTAATCTGATTTATCGTCTGTCGCGTCAAATATCATGGCCGTGACGTGTTCCCGCCGAAACGCGTTCTAAATTCAATTAATTGACGGATGTATGTTTGACAGCCACATTCGCTGGCAATGGACCATATTGTGTAAATAATAACTTTGTACTTTATCACAACACTTTGTTTATATGTATATTAATTGAATAAATTGAAAATGTAAATTACTAATATATTTTTATATTTAAATTTAGATTTTTTTTAAGTAGGTACAGTTATAGAGATATTTTCCGTACGGAGGCTGGACTTTAGCTTTGAACAAATGTGTTCATGTTAAGGTCTCTATTTTAATTTTGTAAGGTAAATTTATAGTAAGTAAAATTTCTGAAAGGGGCGTTGGTCACAAGTCTTTTCTGGGGTAAGCACGCCCCACCCATTTACCCCATTTCTAACAACGCGCTCTAACACTTACGCGCGTGGGACCAACACAAGTGATGTTGTAGGAGAATGGGGCATGAATTGGTCAAAACTTTTGTAAATAAAATTAAATAAATTTTAATTGCGTTTGTTAGAGATGATGATGCGCGTTGTTAGAAACTTTTGTATTTGTCAGCTTATTAGATATCAGGTAAGTACTTGAAAATCGTAAGTCGAGTCTTCCTTATATCTTTATTGTTAAAATAATACTATTTATTCTATGCTATGCATAAATTATTTGATCGAATCAAAGATTTGTTTAGACATTTATCGATTATATACGTCGATTGATTATTGTTGCTTTTAAAGAACAAATCAAAAGGAAAATGATGACGGTAATTCATATAAGAGTAATTTAGTTACTAAGTACAGTGCAAGAGTTCTTTTTATTTTCCTTTGTAATTTTATTTTTAAGTATAGAGGTTTGGCTATGATGTTTCTGAATCACAGCGTTATCTTTTTTAATAGCTTACCATTCAATGTCATAGAGTCGTATGGCTCTGTTTGTAACGGCTCTCTGTATATAATGGGTTCCATCCCGCTGAAGTCCGCTACCGTGCCCGAATACAGCTCAGCGTCTGAAAAGTAAGGAAAATTTATTTAAAGTAAAGCCAAAATATCAAATGTCATATTTATCAATCAATTTAAAGTGATTCTTTATAGTATTTTTTCTTTCTTTAGAAGATTAAAAAGATTAACTTTGCCTTTATGTATTACTAGCGGGCGGGCGCGGCTTCGCCCGCTTATTTACACCCTTAGGGGTGAATTCTAAAAAAACCACGAAACACGTGTTTAATAAAATATTTTTAACAGTCCGAATTAAAATTTTTAAAAAATCGGTGGCGATTTATAGATTTTTCCATATAAACTTTCAACCCCTTATTTGAACTCTTAGAGGGTGAATTCTAAAAAACCATGAAACCGTGTTCAATGAAATATTTTTAAGAGTCTGAATTTCAAATTTTATAAAAATCGGCGTCGATTTAAATAAAAATCCATACAAACTTTCGACCCCTATTTCATCCCTTTAGGGTTAAAATTTTTCAAAATCCCTTCTTAGTGGATGTCCAGATTATGAAAATAAACACCTGTCCAAATTCCACGTTTCTACCATCAGCGGTTACGGCTGTGCGTGCGTCTTACCTCAGTCAGTCAGGTACAAGTCCTTTTATATATATAGATTTGGGATATTAGTCGCTACTTCACTTTCCGAAATAGGTAAATATATGCGTTTATCATATATGTAGAATTGTATTATTGAAACGCTTTGCTATAGATATAAGATTTATAAATTTTTATAATAATTTTTATTACTTCACACTGTTTCCCGTATACTGTATAGTAGGCAGAGTGACCAATTATCGTATTTCGGAACATCGTTTTTGGAATCTAACAGTTCGCTTCGTCTTGTTACTAGACCAAGAAAATGAAAATACTTCAGTAATATAAAAATTCTTACTATACACTAATAATTATCTTATAAATCAATCAGCTTCACGCTGTATCCCGCACACAGCAGGGTAGACAGAGGGAACCCAGTGTTAAGACACTCCGTTCCCCACTTTCTGCCGAATTCTGGAGGCATTGCGTGTTGAGGGGCAGAACTCAATGTCGCGCTTAACCCCGACACCAGAGCGAAGAAATGTAAATATAAATTTATGTAAATATATCACTTCCTCGAGTGGGGATCGAACCCACAACCAGTCGGTTTTACAGTCACACTTCGTGCCGCTGCGCCACGACTTATTTATATAATGATGTTTTTATCAGTTTCACGCTAGATCCCGCATGTAGCAAGGCAGGCAGATGGACTGTTAGGACACTACTCAACCGCTACGATACCAGAAAATATTTCATTTCCTCAAGTGGGAATCGAACTCAAAACCGTCGCAACCTCTTATATATATAAGACACGATACGATAGATATAGAAAACTAGACATAACGACATTATTATAGCGAAATTCAAAAATTGGAAAATCCAATAATTCAATACGCATCGTCATTAACATGCTGCATAATCTGCAATCGGTTCTACGTGACCCGAATGAGTGTATTACGAATAATTATCGCCTATTAACCAGTTAACTTCAGTGTTCTGTTCCTAAAAGCAGCATTATACATGTATTCGTATTCAATCCAGAGGCCAGTCGTGGCGCAGGGTCACAAAGTGTGACTGTAAACGCGACAGGTTCGATTCCCACTCGAGGAAATGTAATATTCAAATATTTTCATTTTCGAAGAAATGGTTTCATGAACAATTTCTATGGTGTCGAGCCACTTCTTCCTTCTATCTCCTCACGCTGCTGCACGTAATGAATCCGGAATTCAGCGGAAAATGGGGAACGGAGTGTCTTAACACTAGGTTCCTTCTGCCTACCATTCCGTGAGTGAGATACAGCGTGACGCTAAAAAGAAATCACATTCAATCCTTAAGTCGTCTAAAATCGATACAAATAAAATTTCGTATTGGAAAGACCTGTCTAATTTACTTATCTGTTATCTGCGATTACAGCACAGGTGGAAATGTGGTGTGTTTTTTATTACGTTGTCAATATTTCGCTAAAATACGTTTAAAAAATTGGAATTTATTTAAGAAACAATGATTATGAAAGATATAAAATAAATCTTTATTTTCATCTTACAAAGCTTGGTCATAATAAATAAACATTTTACAGGGAAACCAGTGGTGAACAGTAAAAAGCTAATGTGAGAGACTGGTGTCCATACTGGGTATATACCTGTTTTACAGATCACCATTAAACTAGCCAGTCGTAGCGCAGGGGCACAAACAAGTAAGCGACTGTAAGCGCGATGGGTTGGGTTTGATTTCCACTCGAGGCTATAGAATATTTAATATTTTCATTTTCCTCGCTCTGATAGCAAGGCAACAAGCGTGGTGTTCAGTTCCGCCACTCTACACACAATGAATCTAGATTTCATCGGAAAGTGGAGAACGGAAGTATCTTAACAGTAGATTCTCAAGTTTCCTCTCCCTACCCTGCTACATGAGGGAAATAACAAATTTTAAATGAAATTTAATTTAGTATAGATACTACGTATTGTAAATCATACTAGTGTCAAAAATATTTGCAATTCTAAAAGGTCCATTTTTGCATACGGTTTTATACACAGTGTTTTTTTATTCACAAATATATTTTTTTTCTTAATAAATATTTATTTGCTTCTTTGCACATATACATATATCTATACATAGAAAAGATTAGAATAGTCAGCGTGGAACTTTAGTTCAATTTAGCAGTCAGACTGGCCGGGTTGGTCATAGATTTCTTACGATAGCCTATATTGTTTCTTTTATTTTAATATATTCTTTTTTTTTTTCAACTTTATGCTGTATGTCCCGTTTATCAGGATAGGCAGAGGGCGCTTTGTGCCATTGGAGGCATTGCGTGTTGAAAGGCAGCAATCAACGCCGCGCTTTGTCTCGACACCAGACCGAAGAAATGAAAATATTAAATGTTTAATTCCTTCGCAAGGCAATCGAACCCACAACTTGTAATGTTTACACTCCAACGCTTGTACCCCTGCGTCATCACTGGCCTCATATTCTTGATTTAATAAAGATATTATATTTTATAATATTAGTACATTGAAATTTGACAAAAGAAATAAGTACAAGCTATTTTTAACAATACCTTACTACTGTAACCAAGACAACAAATTGTATAAAGCCAACTTAGTTTAAATTAAAACAAACGACTCAACAACAAAACATTAAAAAATCGATATGTAAAATATTGTAATCGAATAGATAAAATACTATCACTATTATCAAACTAAAAAAAAATCGCGAATCGTGTTTACTATATCATGACGACTCATAAATATCAGCCAAATTGCCTACTAACCATACGTTTCATCCTTTGTTTCAGTGTTCAAGTTAAAACGGAAATTTTGATTATCCCAATATGAGCCCTACTGTATTGTAATAAATATCAAAACGGCTCGGATGAATTCACACCATAGCGTTATACATAGTGGTGGTCTGTGCCCTGCAATGTACCGCATTGCAGTGCTTCAGTCGTTAAGAGAAAACCGTTGCAGTAATAGTCAACTAATATATAGTAATTAACGATGCTCTCTTAATTGGTAGAGAATTCAGTTAAACTTCGACTGAGAATTTAGTATAAGTAATATTACTAGTCGTTCGACACTAACACTGAATCTGTAGTAATATTTGTTATTTGTATTCGTAATTAAGTATATTTCATAATAGTGATTTGATTTTAGATTAGTTAATTCATATTGCTATTTGCCAGTCGTGGCGCATGGCACACGCGTGTGACTAAACGCAACAGGGAATTCGATTACCATCCGGGTAATAATATTTTCATTTCTTCGCTTTGGTGTCGGGGCAAAGAGCGGCGTTGAGTTCTGCTACTCAACAGAACTCTGTGAAAAGTGGGGAGCGGAGTGTCTTAACACTAGGCTTCCTCTGCATATCCTGCTATCAAATACAGCGTGAAGCTGAGAAAAAACATTAGCCCTGTATTTTAGTTTAGATATGTTTAGTTAAGACGTTATACAGTTAGTAAATAGAGTTAAATTTTCCTTCCTCCATAACATATTAAATATAAATTGTTACGAGCAAAGAAATTACATTTCCTACTAAATTACTAAGTCTCCAGTGTAACTCCTGGGAAAATTGCATGAACTACGAACGAAACACGAACTAAAATTATAATCATTATCTTTAGAATAAAGTCTAAACGCCGCGACGTTAAAATTGACTACAGTTTTCTCTCTTCCTTCCATCAGTTTAAATGTATGGGTCTATAAAACTGCGTTACAATACTGCAGACGTAGACTGCTGCAGCCCCATGGGGTGTACGGCTTAATTGGTCCAGATCAATAGGAGGTAACTAGCCGTGTCCGTGGTAATGGACGCGCCTGTACCCTACTACCCGTTGATATAGTGTTACACACGATAGAGATAGTAAAAACTAGTTGGCTAGGTTTTTTTAAAGTTATTTTTAAGTTGGTAATTCGATTGTTTTTTTTTGGTGGGAGTGATGATGAAACAAAGCGGTTTTTGATTTTTCTTTAGTATTTGTTGGCATAAGTAATATTGGAGATTACAAAAGTATCTTTCTAATAAACATCTACTCAAAAACAATCTAAACATCGTTTTAGTAAAATTGCTATGAAAAAGCGGGAAACGGAGTGTCTTAACACTAGGTTCCCTCTGCCTACCCTGCTGTGTGCGGGATACAGCGTGAAGCTGATTTCTATGAAAAATTAATATTTAATATTATATTGTGTTATACGTATTCAATTGAGTAATTTTCACATTATTCACACGGAAATAATTAAACGTACCTGCATTTGTATGATACAATGTTCAATTGGTGCTCGTGAAAGTAGACACTTGCAGTAATGAGAATTGATAGTATAAATATTACCAGCAACATATTCTAATTGAAATTGTAAATATTATTTGGCATCAATAGAATAGAAGACCGGTCGTGGCGCAGCGGCACGAGGTGTGACTGCAAAATCGACTGGTTGTGGGTTCGATCCCCACTCGAAGAGATGAAATATTTACTTAAATTTATATTTCCATTTCTTCGCTCTGGTGTCGAAGTTAAGCGCGGCGTTGAGTTCTGCCCCTCAACACGCAATCTCTCCAGAATTCGGCAGAAAGTGGGGAACGGAGTGTCTTAACACTAGGTTCCCTCTGCCTATCCTGCTGTGTGCAGGATACAGCGTGAAGCTGATTTAATTTTTTTTATTTTTTATCAATAGAATATGATAACGCGAGGTGTTCATTCTGCTAGTTCTACAGCTTTTTTTAACCAGGTTCACTCTTTATTCCGCAAATAATGCAGGATAGGTAGTGAATCTAATGTCCTTGACAATCTGTTCTCCACTTTCCGTCCTAATTTGAGGTATTTTATCAAACTTTGTTTACTTCTTCAAGTTTTTATAATCTCAAAATGTAAAAGGATCTATATTATTCAATTTGGACGAAGCAATTTTACATGATTTGGTAAAATATAAGAATCAGCACAGATTTATACACTTGCATAATTGTATTAGTCCGGTTGTCATTTTTCGGTTCACATTCATGATGAACGAGCAGGAATTTGCGAGGGGGACGAAACTCAAAGAAAATTGTACAAAGGGAGGGTAATTGATGATGTTGAACGTTGTTGCATTAAGTGTTATTTTAGGGTGAATTGCGCCGAACTACGTAAACAGCGGTGGCTATTACACAAATATTTTCTATTGTCACCCGAACTCTGAACGATCGTTGCGAATGCCATGAATGGCCATTTTAAAACTTTATTGGAACCTCGTTTATTAATGCCGTTGGAAAAATTTTAAATATCGAATGATTTGCTGTTTTTGCCAATTTTTGAATTGGTATTGTTATTTGTTAGGTCGTTTATTTATTTTGTATATAGATTAAATAGACGGTTTTTTATTCAATTGTGATGGAAATTACTATTGACTATTCACCAAGATAAAAAAATATAGTAAGTATTAATTTTATATCAAAGATAGATGTACTATACGATACATATAGTGTACAGATACGATACATTATTTAGGTTAAATATATATTTGCCTGATCTCTGGGTCATTCTTCTTTTTAACTACAACACTAATTTAATGCTGCTTATATTTATAATCGATCCTTTATTTTTTTTGGCTCCACGCTGTATCCCGCAAACAGAATTGTAGGCAGAGGGAATCTGGAAACCTAGTGTTTTTTTACCTTTTCCTATTATCCTTAAATTTCTACAGTGATTGTAAGACATTGTGTGTTGAATTGCAGAACTCAACTTAACGCTGCATTTGCCTTTGCCTCGACACTAGATCGAAGAAATGAAACCAAATATTTCATTTCCTCGAGTGAGCATCGAACCCATAACCTATTACGTTTACAGTCTTACGCTTGTGCCCTTGCGCCACGACTAGCCTCTCTCCATCTAACATAAGACAATGTTGACTACTTCCAAAGTCCGTAAAAGCCCAGCTGACCGTAACCAATAATAGAAGGTTAACGTGTTCCAAGAAACGAATAATAAATGATTCTCTCACACAAAGGTGAGTAAGCAAGAAAATTATGTTTGTTTGTTCGGGATAATCTTGGTCTACTCGTATATTGAGCACAATGGAGGGCCCCGAGGAACGAGGAAAACATATGGTTTATGTGGAACAAAAAATCTCACTAACTAAATATGTCCGGATTCGTTGGAGATTTTCGTCACGGTTCTCTTTATTTATGGGTGTTCAGACAAGTAACGCGTCCTTGTCCTTCTCATGTTTTATGACTTCTCTCCTTATAAGGAAGATTTATGTCTTATGAGGATAATGTATTCTGTTTATAAATAAGCGCGAGGAGTGCTGAATTTCAACAAGACTCACTTAGTGTGTGATGTATGGATCAGATAATATAAGGTGTGAATTTAAATATATGCAGATACCTCATTATAAGAAATATTATTTCATACATAAATATATTTTTTCAGCCGCTATTCTGCAAACAGCAGGATAGACAGAGGGTATTTAGTGTTAATACACTCCGTTTCCTACTTTCCGTGGGGGAACTTAACGCCAGGCTTTTGCCTTGGTGCCAGAGCGAAGAAATGAAAGCATTTATAAACAATAATTCATTCTTCTGAGTTGTAATTCAACTCATAACCACCGCGTTACAATCACATCCTGAGCCACGACGGTCTCTTCATATATATTTATTCTTACTAAGAGTCTCGGGTCAGCGAGACGACATTTTCTTACATTAGTACATTTCCAAGTATTTATCCCTACAAGTTATAACGGCCATTCTATATCATTTTCTATAGTTGTCACGTTATAAAACGTGCTCGATCCCTTTCAACGCAACAACGAGTGGCCATTGTACGCCACCAGACTGTGAAAGTGGGTTCATTCCATATAAAAAAAGATTTCTTTCCCTAATTTCCTGTCTATGAGACGTTTCTATAACCCATATGCGCCCCAACCATTGTTGAAATATGATCGATACGAAATCCACGAAACATGAATAATGCGAGGAGTCTTCTTCACTATATATTTGAAGGAAAAAACTTCCAGAATCGAATAAAATCAATAAGAAGCCAAGAGCGAGATGGTGTACGAAAATTTATGTATCGTTGGAAGACAGCTCGTTGTTTAATTAAGTCGTTTGTTAATAATAACATTCTTTTATTGAAGAAAACACGTAATTATATTCGGATTACTTTTCGGTATTTTCATTTATTTCCTATCAAAGATATCATAAAATGATTTTATCCTAAAAGCCTTTGTATAATGTTATTTAGACGGTTATGAAATACCAAATCGTTTAATAGGCCAGCCATGGCGCATAGATACAAGCATGCTGTAAACACGACAGGTTGTGGGTTCGATTTCCATTCGAGGAAATGAAATATTTAATATTTTCATTTTTTCGCTCTGGTGTCGTAGAGACCATTTAACACGCAATGCCTCCAAAATACGTCGGAAAACGTAAAAACAGAGTGTGTTTACAGCGAATGCGAGTGAGGAGTGCGAGATACAGCTTGAAGCTAAAAAAAACGCGCAAACCTGCAGCACATCCGATTTCTCCAGGTAATTTAGAGAGTCAGGATTATCCTAACACTGAGCATGAGGGATGCGCACATAAGATTGAATTGTGACCGTGAATCGCTTAACGTCCACGTAAATCGTGCGAGCCGGTGCTCCTCGCCCATTCATTTGAGGTTTATTCGTGCGCAATCGGCTTTAATGCCCTGTGGCGCGTCACATGTCCTCAACCAGGAACTTAATTGCGAGAATGTTCTTTTTGAAGTTGGACTAAATTTACCATTTATTTCCATTTCTTCGCTCTGGTGTCGAGGCTAAGCGCGGCGTTGAGTTCTGCCACTCAACACGCAATGCCTCCAGAATTCGGCAGAAAGTGGGGAACGGAGTGTCTTAACACTAGGTTCCCTCTGCCTACCTACAGCGTGAAGCTGATTTTATTTGATTTTTTACTAAATTTACCACTTCTAAAAATTTACAATTTTACGGTTTTTTTAGTGTAAATTAGTGTTGATTTACAATTAATAGACATTTGTAAAGTTATATCAATTCGGTTTCGTATTTAGACAAAAGAATGTTCATCCTAAAGCTATTTTCCGAGTCTTCTCATGTGTATATTTTTGGCATCGGAAATTGAATTGTATCGATTGGGATCACGCTCAAGTTCTCTGATCAACTGAATAATCCAGTTCGTTATTTTTTAGAGATCCGTACCTCAAAACAAAAAAGAGAAACTTACAGGATTATTTTGTTGTCTGTCTGTCAAGAGCATTTATCTTGGGATCGGTATCAAGCTGAAATTAATGTCAAATATTCTAAGTCACGGTCTCTTGGACCACAGAAAAAATCAAGCTTCTAAGTCAACATAATCAAAAAACTTTACATGAAATTCGCCATAAAACCAAAACCTATAGGGTATTTACCGTGGATCTATAATTATGAAATTTGGCAAGAAGAACTTGCAGTACAAACAATGGAAAAAAATAAGAAGAATGAAAGAATTTAAGTTTGTCAATTTTTATGTATTTCTCGTTGGCCCGATCTCGAAATTGGTAATGGAGCCCTTGGTATATGAGTCCGACTCGCGTTTGACTTTACTGCTTTATATCATTCGTGTTTCCTTTACTATACGCGACACCAGCAGATGATTTTGCATATGTCATCGCAAATTCAGGCCGTAAAAAAATAGAGAATTTCATACAACTTAGTTATATTCTCTTCATAATCAATTAAAACTATACAATATTATGAATAACAAAATTTACCTGCGTATACAGCAGTGGAGTTGTGTTCCGGATCATACGGACACACAGCTTGCCCGGACTTCTCCTTCTCCATGTGGTAGGAGTCGCGCTGCACGTTGTACTCTCTACAGAAGGGTCTGAAGCTGTTCGTGCCACAGACCAGCAAGCGTCCTGTGCCGAGTGACACCAGCACGCGGATGTAGTTTTGGCAGCTTTCCTGTAAAAAAATGAAAGAATATTAATAGAAAATAGCATATAAGATTATTAACTCAAGAAGAGAAACAAAGATACTAGAAAAAAGAGATCCGATAGATAGAAGAACAAAGATATTAGAAGAAGGAAATATTGAAATATTAAAAAAATAATTAAATACTTTTTTAGGATAACATTTCTGTTACGGTACCTATATAGATTAGATTAATAAAATCTAATCTAATTCTAAAAATATATGTTTCAATCAATATATTTTTATAATTACCAATAAAAGTGATAAAGTACTTTTACAATAGAAGTGATAAAGTAAGATATTTACTTCTAAATCATTTTTTCTTAAATTGCTTCACGCTTTATCCCTAGCGGGGTAGTCGGAGAGTACAGAGCGCCAAACGTTACGGCCTTTTCGTTTAATCAATTATTAGCCGTATAATGTTTTAATTTTTTAATTCTATGATACGATAAGTAAAAATCTTGTGTTATTTAGTAACTGACAAACTATGCACAGCTGAAACTACGCGTACTACTGTACGCTGAAATTTGGCACGTAAGTTCCTTGGGAAATCACGATTTCTTAAAATTCCTACGAAAACGGAAAAATGAAAGATTTTATACTTCACAAAAATAAAGTATTGAGCGGCCGCTACTACAATATATTCATCTTGACAGACAACAAAATGATTCTATAAAGTTTGGTCTTTTACGGAACCCTGAAAAATATATATTGAACTAACACACGGAAAATGAAACCCAATTTACAAATTCTATTGCAGCGTGCAATTTATATTTCCATCAAATAGTGAATGTTTCCTGACAACAAAATCGACATTGTAACATTTATGCTCGACTCTAAGCGTCCCTTAACAACGGCATCCCAATTCACCATTCTTTTTATTTAACCGACAACCGTAACGATTGTTCTTGATGGGTGCAACGGTCCCGGCTATATCCAATTTGGACATCATAACTGGGTTTTGTATATATAAATATAAAAAAAACAATACTATATGCAATTTCTGCTATTATTAAGCTCGAAATTAATGCAGAGTTTTACAAATATAATAAATTCTGATTGTCAGTAACATGCAATTTTGTAAATTGATTGATGTAAGTTGCGACCGAAATATAACGTATATATCTCTTTGTTTGTATGTTGATATATTTATTTTGGTATATTTGATATTAATTAAAAGATAGGGGAGGTTTTAAATATAACTAGCTTTACCTTCGGCTTCGTCTATGTTGTCACATAGAAATTATTGAAAGTTGTGTATGACATGTGACACATTGTAAGTGCCCGAGGCAGTGGCATAGCTGGGGGGTGCGAGCGGTGCGGTCGCACCGGGCATCAAAAAGAAAGGGGCATCAAAGTCTACGATCAATTCTTCTAATTTTTTTCAATCAAGAATCAAGAAATGTACAAGAAAAATTAGAGAATGAAAATGAAAAATATAATCTCGCTATCATGTCAATCGAACATGAACTAGTCGATACTATTGATTTTGAAAATGTGGTGAATGACTTTGCTAATCACAAAGCGCGTAATATTCGTTTTTAAATTTTTGCAATAATTTTTACCAAAATCTAATCTTACAACTTATAATATGTATAAGTAATTATTATAGTTTTGAAGCAATAAAAAATTATATATCTACTTTACTCCTTCTTCCTGGCATTAATCCTGTCTTTTACCAGGATCTGCCTTCCTGCTCAACCCACTACTCCACTTTGCACGGTCTTTAGCGTCCTCGGTGGTTAGACCTTTGGCTTTCATATCCTGCATCACGACATCCAACCAGCGCTTCCTTGGGCGTACGAGAGGTCTCACTCCAGGGACTGATATAGCAAGGCACTTGCATCCGACATAGTTCTTAGGTCGGTGCGTAACGTGACCAAACCATCTCAGGCGACGCTCTTGGAGCTTATCCGCTATCACGGACTCCAAGACTACCTTGAATGAATATGTTGCGTATGTGGACAGACCGCGTTACGCCGCACGTCCACCTCAGCATCTTCATTTCCGTGATGTGAAGCTCCTGAGTGTGCCGAGATAGTGCCGGCCAACATTCGCTGCCGTATTAAAGAACCCATCGGATGATGCTCTTTTATATCAGACCCTTGAGTTTGGGCGGTATCCTGCGATCACAGACCACACCAGTGACCTTCTGTCGTTTGGCCCAAGCAGCGCTTATCCGGCTATAGACATCGTGATCGATGCCTCCAGACTCGTGCATAACGGATCCAAGGTACCTGAACTTTTCCGACTTAACGGCTGGTTCAGGACCTATAAGGATAGTGCTCGAGTCCGGGCTCCCGCAGGCCATGTACTCGGTCTTCGACACATTTAGTTTAAGACCGCCGTTCTCAAGCGTACCCTTCCACAAGTTCACTTTACGTTCCAGCATCAGTCAGTTCTCGTCAATGAATGCTATATCATCGGCATACATCATCAACCATGGAGGCTGGTGTTGGATGTGAGCCGAGATAGTATCGAGCACCACATTGAATAAGAACGGCCTAAGAGACGCCCTGTTGAACCCCTACAGTAATCTGGAAGGGTTTAGTGTCGCCAACAGCAGTCCTAACCTTAGAAGCGAAATCGTGGTACATGTCTGTGATCCCTTTGTATCGCAATGCCCACCAGATGCACTAACGAGGCACACAGTCAAAGGCCTTCTGCAGATCTAAAAAGGCCACATGCAAAGCTCTCCTTTTTTCCATGTATGCCTCCATCAATGTGACAAACTCTCACTACGGGCTCTGGCTACAGCTCTTTTACTGGCACGTTAAGCCACTACATACTCCAATCTGTCTTCAGGAGAGTTGGATTGCTGCCACTTCTTAAAGGCATCCTTCTTTTCGCGAGTCACCTCCTGCACCTTGTCATTCCACCACCATGTCTCCCTGTCGATGACATGTCCTCCCCTAGAAAGGCCAAGAACTCGCCGGCCCGCCGCAATGATTGCCGACTGAGCTCGATTCCAAGCATCCTGCGCAGTGTCGGTGTTAGTCGAAAGATTATGACTTTTCACCTCTGNTATAAAAAAAACAATACTATATGCAATTTCTGCTATTATTAAGCTCGAAATTAATGCAGAGTTTTACAAATATAATAAATTCTGATTGTCAGTAACATGCAATTTTGTAAATTGATTGATGTAAGTTGCGACCGAAATACAACGTATATATCTCTTTGTTTGTATGTTGGTATATTTATTTTGGTATATTTGATATTAATTAAAAGATAGGGGAGGTTTTAAATAAAACTAGCTTTACCTTCGGCTTCGTCTATGTTGTCACATAGAAATTATTGAAAGTTGTGTATGACATGTGAGACATTGTAAGTGCCCGAGCCCCGAGGTAATTCATAGGCAAAGTGCCTACACAGCACATTTCGACCATTACCAGGATGACAAAAAAAACACGACCAGCACGAGTCGGGCTCGCCCACCGAGGGTTCTGTACAAAAATTGGAGGTCTAGAGCCTTTTTTGAAATTCAAGCTTAGCCAGAGCCCTTTCATCTGATACCTCAACTGAACTAACAGCCTTAATACCAAATTTTGCTCCCATTTTAAAGCTTTTTAGGACTTAACCACAAATAGTTATCAGATTTTTTGCTGAACTGGTGGTGATGATGATGATGCTAGTTGCCAAATTTTATAACAATAGGTCACCCGGAATATATCTCCAAGCGTTAGTGAGATTAGTGCTCTTGACAGACAGACGGAGCGACAGACAACAAAGTGATCTTATAAGGATTCCTTTTTTCCTTAAAAAGTATTTAAAATAGTGTTCTATACACTTTTGGTCATCACCAAATCTATCTAATTCATCAATTATATACTGATATTACACAAGATTGTGTTCCTCATAGCATTTCTCCTGGGACCATCAAGAATATAACGAAGAAACCAAAAAAGTAATTAATGACGATCTCCATAGCAATTATAGTCCGAAAAAAACAATATTTTTGATAAATCCTTAGTATTATTAACATATAAAGCAAAGCTCATTTCCGCGACGACGCGCCCATAGAGATAACCCTCAGAAAGGACAATATAATACACGCGTTACATACGAAACAGGAAAACCGCTTTGTTTTTCCTAGAGCTCGTGTCACTGGCAATTTGGCTTGGTTTCACGAGAAGTCACGGTGTCTTCTACGCTATTACCCGCGCCCGATACACACAAATGACTATATTTCTACTATTTTGTATGAGTTCAACGATATGAATTGTGGCAAATCGGTTACATTTCGTCGAAATAACGTAAATGTGCTTAAAATTGATTTTATTTTAAAACAAAATCAATATGAACATTTTTTTTTAAATCAGCTTCACGCTGTATCCCGCATACAGCAGGATAGGCAGAGGGAATCTAGTGTTAAGACATTCCGTTCTCTACTTTCTGCCGAATTCTGGACGCATTGCGTTGAGTGGCAGAACTCAACGCCGCGCTTAACCTCGACACCAGAGCGAAGAAATGGAAATATATTACATTTTTTAAATATATTTAATATCGATTAAACGTTGCAAACGTGTAAATAATATATTTTTTATATTATTTGTTATAACGATTCTAGTTAATAAATATGCCTCATGTTCTTTTTAATGTTAAGCTATTGTTTTCTCCTAACATTTATCTGTAATATTTGATGAAGCTTTATACTCTATACTTTATTACTAATAATATCGTGATAGTCTACGAAAACCTTATATTATCTAAGTTTATTGTCCATTTGCTGCCTGCTTAGAGGGCATTGCTTTTACATTAATGCCGCATTGATGTCACCTATTTAATGAAATATCACACTCACTTTATTTTTTAATTTTTTATTTTTAACTTCCTTAAACTGCAATCGAACCTACAACCACACACTTATCACCATGTTTCTTCACATATGTATTTACCACAAATATAAAAAAAATATATAAAAAACATAAACCACAAACACGACATACCATAGCAAAATAAATTCAATAAAAATGAAACCTCAGATAAGACCGAGATGAAGTTGCACCAGCCGTACTTGCCGTACACCGCCTCATCATATCCAATGAACCTGAATATGATTACATTCACATTACCATACACCTCTAGATGTCCGTCTGTAATTCTATTGGGTACAGTCGCAGTCTGATTAGATCAAGGCGTAGAGGTAGGAACGTATTGAACATCAATGGTTTGTAGGGAGGTAGGGACTGATATTGAAAATGGAAACATGCTCCAATATTAGCAGCAATGTTAATTAAATAATGGAATGACAGATTTACGCTACAGTATTTTTGTCAGCGCCATTTTAAATGAAATCTCAGTTTTAAAAAATAAATCAGCTTCACGCTGTATCCCGCAGGGTAGGCAGAGGGAACCTAGTGTTAAGACACTCCGTTCCCTACTTTCTGCCAAATTGTGGAGGCATTGCATGTTGAGTGGCAGAACTCAACGCCGCGCTTAGCCTCGACACCAGAGTGAAGAAATGGGAATATAAATTTAAGTAAATATTTCATCTCCTCGAGTGGGGATCGAATCACAACCAGTCGGTTTTACAGTCACACTTCGTGCTACTGCGCCACGACTGGCCTCGTTTTAATTACTCTATAAAATCCTAATACAATTACTACTACGTGTAAACTGTTGAGGTACCTTGATTAATTTCTTTAGGTATGGGTTTAAAATATTTTACCCTATATGCTGTTCCCGTAAAAGGAGCGCTGACGCTTTCACCCTGTATATATATTACATAATAATATAATATACCTAAAGAATTTTACATATAAAAGTAAAAAAGCGCCTGATCTTAGCATTTCCTACATTTTTATTTTTTTAGCTTCATGCTGTATCTCGTACATATCAGCCAGAGGGAACCTGGGAACCTATTGTTAACACACTTCCGTTCCCCACTTTCTTTCGAGGAATTGCGTGTTGAATGGCGAAACTTCACGATATATATTAAATTGTTTCACAAATATCACTTTATCTGCATATTAAATTATACAGGCGTTATGCAGATTATCATGTCAGTCTTGACACCTGTGAGGCAATAATCCCTACAATGAAGACAAGCACAGTATATTAAGTTGATATAATAGAGATTAGGCAGCCAGCGACGGACGGAAGGAACCACGTTATATATGTTAGTTTAAGAAGGAAAATTTACAATAATAGTAGCAGTGTGCTATGACATTGTACGCGGTGATTGCATTTTGAAATCTCAATTGGGGAATATTTTTAATTGTATTAAGTACAAGTAATTTAACTGTCTATATATTTTTAAAAGCACAACAAAGTAAAAAGTGGGGAGTACAGTGGGATGGCTGGTTGGTCTAAAAAAAAATTTTTTGCTTTACTTCTTCTAGACAGAATCTAATCGAAAACTATTCAGTTCTTACGTTCGGTTCGAATTTGAGACATTGTGGGTAGGGCGGCGGAACTAAACGCCGCACATCGTTTCGTAGCAAGTGGAATTGAAAATAATTAATAACTCTGAGTGAAAACTTCACACGCTATTCCTTTGCGCCACAAGAAAAATAATAAAAAAAAACAACAAGATATCATTTGCTTTCTTTTAATTAGTTCATAAAAACATTATTTCATATGTTTACATTTAATGTTTTCCACTGCACCACATATTTAAGGACCGTCAACCACTTAACAATTCAGTAACAGCGGGACCCACTATCGTAGTCCGATTTATAGTCATTCGATATAGCATTTGAATGCATATGAGACGTTTGGCAAGCTACGCTACCATTCCAAGTGTTTATAGCTACGGCAAAAGTGTCCTATGCAACGCGATAAATTATATTTATGTATGGTGCAAATTGAAATCAATTTTGCTGAGGAAAATGCTTAGAGAATATTCCTTCGTTTATATACAATTGCAGCTACGTAAATTTATAAGTAATATTTGCTATATCGTGAAGGGCGCCGCCGTATAAAACGTTTTACTGGTGCTGGTAAGATATGCTTGATTTAAATCGATGGTTGTTTATAGGTAAATTACGTGAGTTGGGTTGAGTTAGGTTTCCAGGTTGTTGTGGTGAAGTGGTAGTGTTTGATTGTGAACGTTAAGGTTTTGTGTTCGTTCTCCACTCGAGAAATCAGTTGTTTTGTTTTTCCGTTTTTCAAGTCGCCGCAGTGGCACTAGTGGCAGTTGAGGCCGGTGGCGCAGGGGCACAAAGTGTGAATGTAAAATCGACTGGTTGTGGGTTCGATGCCATTTGAGGAAATGAAATATTTATTTACATTTATATTTTCTTTTTTTCGCTCTGGTGTTGAGGCGAAGGGCGGCGTTGAGTTCTGCCACTTAACACGCAATGCTTCCAGAATACGGTGGAAAGTGGGGAACGGAGTGTCTTAACACTAGGTTCCGTCTGCTTACCCTGCTGTGTGCGGAATACAGCGTGAAGCTGATTATTAACACTAGTCGAAGCACTGAGTTCCATCCATATATCACGTAATCCTGTAATATCGAGTTCTGGCAGAAAACATAATATTAGATTGTCATTGCCTACAAAGCCAAATTTGGGAAAAAAAAACTTTATGAATTTTATTTTCCTCATACAATATTTCTTACAGTACAATCATATTTTCAAAAAAAATTTTAGCAAAAAATGTTTAAATACTCTTCAAACAGTCATACCAGTAAGTAACGTTTGTATTATGATTTAAATGAAATTTCCACAAATCGCTTACATTTACCATTTCATTTTAAAGTGCTAAACGCATTTCTTGAGTGTACGTTTCATGTATAGTACATGAAACGTACACTCAAGAAATGCGTTTGTTATTAAATGTTGTTAAATATTATACGAAAAGCTAATTCGTATTCCGTACGCTTCAGTTGATTTATTTTTTGTTGCTATAAAACGTTGTTTGCGTATTCATATTTCATATCTTAATATTTGATATTGCCATATTCTTATTTGTAAATTTACTTTACGATTCTTGTAATTAGCTTATGTACTTATTTTACTTTTATTTTAATCATAATGTTCTTTATTTTGTATAATATTAGCGAGTCAAACGTGCCTTCGCTCGCTTAATTTTTTTTTTATATTATAGCCATAGTATACAAATATTTTTTAAATAATGTCTTATGTCCTTTCTAATACCTCTAAGAAAATGTGTACAAAATTTCATGATAATCGGTTAAGTAGTTTTGGCGTGAAAGCATAACAAACAAACTCATATTTACATTTGTAAAAAGGGGAAATTATTTTTATTTTACCTTATAGGATAACTTTGTTGTTCGTCTGTCCGCATGTCAAGGATATTTATCTCGAGATCACGTGAAGGTATCAAGTTGAAAAGAAAAGATGATAATAATATGAAATATTCAGGTCTATGGTCTCTCGGAGCCCAGAAAAAATGAAGCTTTTAAGTAAAAGTGAACTAACAATCAAAATCACAGATCAATTGGCAGAATGATGAATAGTTTTGTTTGGTTGGATAGATAAACGAACAGTCTTTTTTACTGTACAATTTTCTTTCTGTGGTTTGTATATAACGTGGCATTGGCGAAGTGATTAGGACTGATTTGAAAAGTTCGGAACGCCATAATTAAAGAACAGAACAGATAATCTTTTGTTAAGATACTTCGTTCTGACACTATCATTTTAGACGATATGCTCAGAAATGGAGCTCTTTATTAATATATTTAGACCTCACCATTTATCAAACTAGATGATGATTTGAATTGTGACAGATATTTAATAAAAATATTTTTACGAATGGAGATTGAACCGACAATCATCGCGTGTTTCACAGCAAAGTTTTAACTGCCTTGTCATACTACTACGGTAAATTAGTAATGCACCGAGTAAATTACTCCACTACTGTACAGAGTAGAGACATCAAAAATTCATATTTTAAATTGAAATTTACAGCATGATATTTAACAATGAATGCTTGCCGACTCAAGCGAAATCAGATTGACTGACAGATTGTAGAGAACTAAATTAATTTTTAAAGATACTTTTAAGTTAAGTTAATACCTATATAGATAGATATGCTGATTAGATATATTTGTGTACTTGTAACCATTAATACAGAAAAATATTATATTAAATTGTATTTTTCGTGGCCAGATACAGTTAGTTCCACTTTGTGTCAGAATTCTGGTATTGCATAATTTAGCGCCACATTTTGTCTTACTAGAGCGGCGTAAATAAAAGATTTTTATTTTCTCCGAAGGCATGGAATCCACAAGAATCGAAAAAGACATACATCGACCAGGTACATATCCAGCTAATCATAATTTTTAATATTTTATATAAATTTGAACCATTTTATTTCTTTAACTAAGGTTTACTAGTATATATTTTACGTTACCTACGGTAAAACATTAAATATTTATTCAGGTCTAAATTTATAGACTATAACGTTTTCAGGAGGCCTTCTAGTTAATCGTGTAGATCGTGTATCCACACTCAAGTGTCAGCTGTTACGCAAGCTGTGGACCGCCATTAGGCGCATTCGCTATTGCCATTACACTATTAACGGTGACACAAACGGATTTATGGCGTTTTCATACACAATGGAGGTAATAAAAGTTGAGGTTAAATTTTAATGATTTCTTAAATGATTTTAGAAATAAATTCTTTAGTGAAAAAATAAATTCTTTAGTCTCTTCGTAGGATATGCGGAGTCTGTCTAGTTGAAAGCATCCGCAATGAAGATACAGAATGGTAGGTAATACCTACCATTCTGTGAGGATGGCAGGGTAAGAATGAAGATGAGCGTGCTCAGTTGATTTGGGCACGACGGACGAATAAGTATTGAAAGAATGGCAAAAAAATATGAAAGAAAAGTGAGCCATATAAGAGTTAGAGGGAGACCTCGGGTGATCTCCTAAAATATAGTATCCACAGGATCCTTCGGAAGGTATGTATGAAGAGGTTGACAGTGGATGAGGCGAAAGAGGTATGCAGATACTGTAATGTTTTGCGCTTGGTTCTCTCAGTTTGAAGCGAAAGTAAGTTTACGATCGTTAAGTACTATACTGTTAAGGTATCTATATTATTTATTGGAATTTGAACTGAAAGAATCTAAAAAGATAAAAATATAGATACAACACGTATTTTCGTATCTATTTAGATAACTTTAAATTTAAAGATCTATATTTATACACAAAACAATTTACACCTTTAATTTAACAATGATAAACTTGAGTATGCAAAAGCCGCTTCAACAATTTCGTTTATGCTAATAATGTAAATGGAAACTTAGGCTCGCTGGGATCTGAGGGCCTGTCTTTAGTCGTAGCACGTCTCTTGCACTGCAATTGAGGCATGAATTTCCGTACAAGCCACCAAAAGCCTGATCTACTTGCAGATCAACGTGAGACGTCGGTAAGGAACCCTGCACGACCGACGGATTGCGTTCCATTTGACGTTCGACATTGTTTCGTAAAGGAATTTCGTTTCAGAGTAAATGGACGCTATTGACCAAATCTATTTTCGAAGTTCTGGGATGCATCTAAATAAATCCTCTTAATCAGTTGAAAATCTTTTGTTTGATATCTATATAAATGTCTATTGTATTGTAAAACTTCGATTTCGTGCTAAACTTAGTTTAAAATAAAATGCTTTGCGATTTCAATGTTCAACGGGCGGATTTCCGCTCGATTGGCATTTTAATTTGCCGGTATTCGGTGGATGTTCGCAGAACACGGTCTTGTTTCATATGCTGGTGCTAGCCCCGAGTTTAATTACGCTCCAAGGTAATGCTGGCTTTGTTTAAGGTGAACATTTTCTTTTATTTTTGTATATAATATAAGTATATATGCATATTTAATTTTACTTAATTATAATCTTGGTACTTATTGGTTTATAATGCGATAAAAAATGTTTGATATTTTTAACATTATTTTAAAATGTTATTCCATACTTAGGAAAGAAAAATACTTATTTAGAAAACTTGAATCTTGAACCAGTATCTTAAGTATTTTTAAACATTTTTTAAAGTGTTATTCCACACTTAGGATAGAAAAATACTAATTTAGAAAACGTATAAAAATTTGAATGCAGCGGGACTCGAACCCGCGACTCCTGGAAACCGACCAGGACCTGGTCGATTTCCAGGAGGCGCGGGTTCGAGCCCCGTTGCGTTCAAATTTTTATACGTTTTCTAAATCAGTATCTTAAGTATCATCAATCTCTTAAGTATGTACTGCTTATGTCATTTTAAAAAATAATTATAACATACCTCATCTTTCCCTTTGACGACGCACATTTGGACGTCATTTTCTGATGAGTACCAAACTAATCTTCTCTGCTCCGTGAGGTCAGTCAAACTGAGGTTGTAGACAACATTTCTGAAACAATTTTTATTGTTATTATACAATATATTAATCAAATTAATTTAATTAGAATGTATGAAATCTGTTTCGTCACTATCATTATTAAATTCACCATGTTCTTTCATACATTACTAACAAGAAAAGTATTTAATAAAATATTTTTAAAGGACTTCATTAATCAGATTAGAGGACGTTTGATTGAAACCGCGACAATTCTGCGCTTGTTTCCCCCTTGGAACCGGAAATGTCTTAATGGGAACGGAGAGTCTCAACATTAAATTCCCAGGTTCTTTCTGCGTATACGTGCTAGATACAGCGTAAACTTTAAAAAAAATATGATATAAGTAACAAGGCCAGTCATAGCGCACGAAGTGTGACTGTAAAACCGACTGGTTGTGGGTTCGATCCCCACTCGAGGAGATGAAATATTTACTTAAATTTATATTTCCATTTCTTCGCTCTGGTGCCGAGGCAAAGCGTGGCGTTGAGTTCTGCCACTCAACACGCAATGCCTCCAGAATTCGGCAGAAAGTGGAGATCGGAGTGTCTTAACACCAGGTTCCCTCTGCCTACCCTGCTGTGTGCGGGATACAGCGTGAAGCTGATAATAAGTAACAAATATATACTAGATTGTATGTATTTGCATAGATTTCTATAGTTCTCAACTCGAGTCACATTCACAACTGAACATTTCATACCTTGTAAAACTGTATGAGGATTATACAGTAAGTTTGTGGCAAGTTGTTACAATTCATTAAATTTTGAGAGCATGTCTGCGTTGTAATGTAATTGAGAAACTCTCACCCCTTAATTAAGATATTTGCGACGAAATTTCATAAAGAAATTACTTTGAACTTTAGCAATTATAACGCGCTAGATAGCCGGTGTGACTTACCTACATAATGTTTTTGAGATTTAACAGAGAAACTTGGTGTGTTCGGAATTAGAATTGATATTGTGCTGAACTCCGTTTCGATTCGGAGTTGCAATTGTTGTTTTATCGTTTCATTACTTTACATTATAGAGTTGATGATGAAATTAACTATTAATTTATATTTTTTTAAAACGTTTTTGTTAGGTTCGGTCGTATCTATCTATCTGTGATTGAAACGGAAATTTTGGAGGTGGTTTCATCCGACTTTGAAACGGTCACGTATGCTAAAATAATTAAAAATTTTGCAACGTGTCAAGGATTAAGTGCGAGTCGGACTCTCCCATCGAGGGTTCAGTACCGATTTCCTGGTTGTAAGTGAACGGGAATAATAGTTAAAAAAACAAAAAAAAAACGGAGAAATACATAACGTGACCTTCCTCCAGTATCTTTGATACTGTGTTTTCGAAGGTCAACCGAGTTCTCCCCCGTTTTAAATAATAACAATTAATTCATTATTATTTAAAACGCTTTTGTTAACTTCGGACGTATCTATCTATCTGTGATTGTAACGGAAACTTTGTAGGTCGTTTCAATCGACTTTGAAACGGTCACGTATGCGAAATTAATTTCAAAATAATTTGAAATTTTGCAACGTGTCAAGGATCAAGTGCGAGTCGGACTCTCCCATCGAGGGTTCAAAAAAATTAAAAAAAAACGGTGAAATACCTGCCTTACCTACATAATGTTTTTGAGATTTAACAGACAAACTTGGTGTGTTTGAAATTAGAATTGATATTGTGAATGATATGTTGAACTCCGTTTCGATTCGGAGTTGCAATCCTTGTTTCATCATTTCATTACTTTACATTGAGGTAGTCGTGACGCAGGGGCACAAAGTGTGACTGCAAAATCAACTGGTTGTGATCGATCCCCATTAGAGGAAATAAAATATTGATTTACTTAATCCTTCGCTTTGGGGTCGAGGCAAAGCGCGGCGTTGAGTTTCGCCAATCAACACGCAATCCCTCCAGAATTCGGCAGAAAGTGGGGAACGGAATGTCTTAACACTACGTTCCTTCTGCCTACTATATGCAGGATACAGCGTGAAGCTGATTTGATTTTTTATTAATTTACATTATAGAGTTGGTGCCTAAATTAAAATTAATAAAATATTATAGAAAGATTCGGTATCAGAGATTTGAACCTTTATATACATTAGTATTTCAACATATCTGCTTATTTTAAGATTGTATTATGTGGTAAGGTAGCCAGCACGGTACGAACTTTGACTTAATCAAGTGGGACCAAACTTTCCTATTATAGCTAAAAGTTTGGTATATATATATGCATGTAGTATATGCAGTTTAGGTTAACCATATATAGATAACTATAGATAAGCCCCATTTATACTACATTACGTATTATAATCTAATTATTTGGAATAAATGAAGCCTGTCATATCACTTTCGTTACTAAAATTTGACACACTCTTTCACACATTAATAACAAAAGTACTTAAAAGATTTTAAATCGACTTTATAAATAAATATTAGATTTCGTCGCAGCGCAGTGGAATAAACGTGTGAATGTAAACGCGATGGTTGTAGTTTCGATTCCCACTCGGTTGAATTAATTATTTAATTTAATATTTTAATTTCCATTGCCATTAGTCACAAAGCACGGCGTTGTACAATTCGTAATACAATGTTTCGAAAAGTCGCCGGAAAGTGAAAAACGGAGTGTCTTAACACCTATGGTTTTCTCCGCCTTACTATAACTATTAAAATATATAAAATTAGTAAGAACATTTTTACATCTAACTTTTCTAATAACATTTTTAATTGTACTTTTGACCACCAAATGTACTACAAAAAAAATTCTACGTACATACGTGCTTACAATAATATAAATATTCTTTGAAATAAATAATTCCTAGTTAATTATACAGTACATGTTTGCGGTTGTGGTTTTAATCAGAAAAGTTTTCGGAAAGTTGCTGGAAGCTCTGCGGTCCCAGATGGACCATCCTGACGATGCATTTCATTACATATCTAATGCACTCGTGGTTGCTCTCTTGAATGCAATGAAAATAATGTGGATGCAAATGGCTGTATGCGTTTTTTTTCTAAAAATATTATTTTGAAGTTACTATTTTATGTTTTTTTTTCTGGGTAGGAAGAGGGAATCTAGGGTTAAGACATTCCATTGGGTGTTAAGTGGTGGAACTCAACCAACGCCGTTTCGACGGTCTCTGTATTATATTAAAAAAAAAAAATGAGCGTCTCGCTGCATTCCGCACACAGCAGGGTAGGCAGAGGGAACCTAGTGTTAACACACTCTGTTCCCCACTTTCTGCCGAATTATGGAAACATTGCGTGTTGAGTGGCAGAACTCAACGCCGCGCTTTGCCTCGACATCAGAGCGAAGAAATGAAAATATAAATTTAAATAAATATTTCATATCCTCGAGTTGGGATCGAATCCACAACCAGTCGGTTTTTCAGTCACACTTTGTGCCCCTGCGCCATGACCGGCGCAATATATATTATATATTTTTAAACATTTTTAAAGTGTTATTCCACACTTAGGAAAGAAAAATACTTATTTAGAAAACGTATAAAAATTTGAACGCAGCGGGACTCGAACCCGCGCCTCCTGGAAACCGACCAGGCGCTCTGACCACTAAGCCATGCGTTCTCGCCAAGCTACGTCG
>JAAIXJ010000138.1:534546-630811 GCA_013403705.1 Heliconius hermathena | reverse complement strand
ATTATCTTTGGGTAGCGGAAATTTGTAAAAATCTCCCTACAGAGATGCTAACAACATAAATAAGTTGTAACAAGCGTATAAAAATTTCGACGTAGCTTGGCGAGAACGCATGGCTTAGTGGTCAGAGCGCCTGGTCGGTTTCCAGGAGGCGCGGGTTCGAGTCCCGCTGCGTTCAATTTTTTATACGTTTTCTAAATAAGTATATTATATATTTTTAGTAATAAAAAAAACAAAAAAGTCTGGTACGCTGCCTTACACAGTCATGTATATATCATACAATTTACTAAAGTATTATATAAATATGTATGTATTAGTTTATCGCAAATGAGCCTCCGTACTTTAGCACGGTCCTCGAAACGTTGACTCGCTCTCCTTCTACTAGAATTAAATTAAGTGTGCATCAAATAGGCATTTTAAAACATTTTTATAAAATTATTCCAAGCATTTTAAAATAAAAATATGTCCTTTTTACCGCAGATATTAATTATCTCTATATAAAAATGTTTTTTTTTACTTTTTACCTTTTAAATCTGTTAAAGTATTCATTTTAATTGGTTTAAAAATGACAACTTCGTGTAACGTAGCAAGTTTCGACAAGTAATTTATCTTTTTAGAAAACATAACACAACCCTCGTCTCTTGGAAACCGTCCAAGCGCACTGACCAGCTAAGCCATACGTTCAATACAGTACGTAGGTAGGTTTCCAAGAGGCGCGGGTTCAAATCCCGCTACGTTCAATTTTTTATACAAATAAATCAGTTTCACGCTGTATCCCGCACACAGCAGGGTAGGCAGAGGGAACCTAGTTTTAAGACACTCCGTTCCCCACTTTCTGCAGAATTCTGGAAGCGTTGCGTGTTGAGTGGCAGAACTCAACGCCGCGCTTAGCCTCGACACCAGAGCGAAGAAATAGAAATATAAATTTAAGTAAATATTTCATCTCCTCGAGTGGGGATCGAACCCACAACCAGTCGGTTTTACGGTCCCACTTCGTGCCGCTGCACCACGACTAGCCTGACTGATTGGGGAATTTTTATATGTTTTCTAAAAAGTATATTTCTTTCCTAAGTGTGGAATAGCAATTTAAATTTGTAAAAAAAATAATTTATTTATCATTCAAACAGAATTTTATTCTGCATTATAGTTAGATTCATGGTTCACGTAACATCCGAATAATGCATTTCCTTCGATGGCACACTATAAAAGAAGAGAAGTGCCTGTAATTTGGAGAGAATATTAGGGGAGCCAAATCTGTGGGTTCCCGGACCCTATACATATTTTATGCGCAAAATGTTTTTTTGTTCCCTTAACGAACTAGGATGAGCCAATCAATTTACCCACGTTACTAATAATCCTATTTCACGAGAAGGAATGCGGTAACCGGATTTGGGAAGATGGACGTCGATTTTGACAATTGTCTGTTTTGTATGTATATCGTGTGTGATGTTGTTTCATCTGATATATTAAAAAAATATTATTTTTTGTAAGAATAAAATCAGAATTGAGGCCAGTCGTGACGCAGGGGTGCAAGCGTGTGACTGTAAACTCGAAAGGTTGTGGGTTTTTATTCCCACTCGAATCAATCAAAGTTAAGACCCACCGTTCCCCACTTTCTGCCGAATACTGGAGGCATTGCTTGTTGAGTGGCAGAACTCAACGCCGCGCTTTGCCTCGACACCAAGAAACACGAGCGAAGAGATAGAAATATAAATTTAAATAAATATTGCATTTCCTCGAGTGGGGATCGAACCCACAACCAGTCGTGTATACAAACACACTTTGTGCGCCAAAACTGACCTCAAATTAAATAATTATTTAACAAAAATATTTATTTAACAATTAAAATAAAAAGTAAACTAGTGCGTATTTTATTTTATATCAAAAAAATAAGTCGCCCCATTAACCTATGAATAGGTGCTAACGACATAACATCTAAAATTGTGTCACAAAATAAAGATGTCATCCATTGTCCTGTAATAATTTCTAAATTATTATAATATTTGGAACAGCGGCACGTTCAAGATACGGCACAAAGGCTGTGTCCTCTATCAATTATGCGCTTCAGTGATTCCCGCCGAAAGTCCGCGGCCATCTTGGTATGGAGTAAGCACGCCTAAGCTATCTTTAATATACATGTATATATATCGTATTGTAAATATATTATATTGTGTATATTTTTTCAGCTTCACGTTCTATCTCGCGTATATTATCGTAGGTAGAGGGAAGCTAGTGTTAAGACACTCCTTTCCCTACTTTCCGCCGAATTCGTGAATTGCGTGTTGAGTGGCAGGGTTCAATGTCACGCTTTGTCTTGATACCGGAACGAAGAAATAAAAATATTAATAAATAATAATTTATTTTCCCGGAATAGAAATTGAACCCACTACTGTCGCGTTTACACTAACACGCTTGTGCCTCTATGCCACCACGGCTTCAATTGTATATACTTTTATAATAAAAAAAAATCAGCTTCACGCTGTACTCCGCACACAGCAGGGTAGGCAGAGGTAGTGTTAAGACACTCCGTTTCCCAGTTTCCGCCGAATTCTGGAAGCATTGCGTGCTGAGTGGCGGAACTCAACGTCGCGCTTAGCCTCGCCACCAGAGCGAAGAAATGAAAATATAAATGTAAATAAATATTTCACTTCTCGAGTGGGGATCGAACCCACAACTAGTCGATTTTACTGTCACACTTTGTGCCTCTGCGCCACGACCGGCCTCTATATTATACTATATATTGTTGAAACGTTTCTTGTCGTCTATCTGATTGATGATTCAAGTTACAATTACTTTCTTTCTCTATTGGGATTTATTTGTGTAGTTTTATTGCATTACCGAAATTGCTTTTATTCAGATTTATATAAGTGCTTTAAATATTTTTTACGTACTGTAGTAATATATGATTTTATATTAGATTAATAAATGTACGGTTATATCGGTTTTGTTTGAATTTTCAGCGCTACTATATATGTAAAAAAATCAGCTTCACGCTGTATCCCGCACACTGCAGGGTAGGCAGAGGGAACCTAGTGTTCAGACACTCCGTTCCCCACTTTCTGCCGCAGTCTGGAGGCATTGCGTGTTGAGTGGCAGAACTCAACGCCACGCTTGTCCTGGATACCATAAATTTAAGTAAAAATTTGAGTAATAAGGAAATATAAATTTAAGTAAATATTTCATCTCCTCGAGTGGGGATCGAACCCACAACCAGTCGGTTTTACAGTCACACTTCGTGCCGCTGCGCCACGACTGGGCTATATATGTATTATTTACAAAATAATAAAAAAATCAAAAATATAGAATTATAATATGAAAATAATACACAAAAATCGGTTTCAACTTGAAATATATTTTACTACAGCCAAATAGTCTTTATAATCTTTTTTTTATTCATTATAAAATACACTAGACATAGAGGTCGTCATGGCGCAGAGGCACAAGGATGTGACTGTAACGCGACGGTTGTGATTTCGATTCCCATTCGAAAGGATGAATTATTATTTATTGAGATTTTAATTTCTTCGCTCTGGCACCAAGGCAAAAGCCCTACCTTCAGTTCCACCACTCAACACGCAATATCTCGAAAAATACTCCGGAAAGTGGGAAACAGAGTGTCTCAACACTAGGTTCCCTCTGCCTACCCTGTTTCATGTGGAATACCGCGTGAAGCTGACAATGGTCACAATTTTTATAACAAAAATAATTTTCCCATATGAAATGCATCTGCCAATCAGTCAGTCTCATCAATAAACATGACTGGCACGGGCCCAATGATCGAATCGAAATGGAAACATTAAACATGGCGGGGCTTTTAAAACGAGATTTACATATTAAATAATATTATTGGTTAATCCAGCAGCTTGTATTTACGTATGCTGTCGATACGATATACTTAGTTTATTACAATGTGACGCTTATTTTCAATTGAATTGATTTTTTTTGTTTTTTTTTAAATATAAAAAGTATATAGGTTTGTTTTTAGGTGATTAAGTAGGTTAGTAAAATGTATAAGTAAAAAATAATATAAATTTATAAAATTGAGGGTAGTCGTGGCGCAGGAGTACAAGCGTGTGACTGGAGCCGCGACAGGAGTTCGATCCCCATACATGAAAATAAAATATTTACTATTTTCGTTTCTGGTGTCGAGGCAAAGCGCGGCGTTGAGTTCCACCGGTCAACACGCAATATATCTAGAATTCGGCGGGAAGTTAGAAGTAGAGTGGCCTATCACTAGCTTCCCTCTCGCTATTTTTTTTTAATATAAAATAAAATAACAAGCTCACAGTAGGTACTTATAACAAAACAAAATTCTGTACATCCCTTATCTAATTAGGCGAAACAAATTAATTTATTCACAACGACTCCGTACATTTCCTTAGTATTTCGTAAAAAGATACATTGGCCTTAAGGGATCACCAGCGCATAAAGTGCACACAGTAGACCCAGCGGGGGCAGCATTGTCGTTGAAAGAATAAATTATTAGCGTAGCCGGCTGTACAACAAAAATCCCCCCACGATCTGATGTTTTCATTTGTAATCAGAGCGAAACTACCACAGCTCCACCACGCCCTGTGTACGATAAGGGGAGTTGGGGTAAAAAGAGGATTGGTAAAGCAATTCGTTTCGGTTTAGTCGTCTGCTAGTTTGATAAACGAATAGGTAATATCGGTAACTAAGATCTAATTGACAGGTACACCAGATAAAATTTTATAATACGTAAATCAGTCTATCTAAATCAGGGGTTCCCAACCTTTTCTTGATCAAGGACCACTTTTATATCATTCTTGGTACCAGGGACCACTATGCATGTAGGTATATTATAACACAAATTAACTGTGACAATCAAACAAAAACTTTGCCTCACCATCTCCAGTCATAAAATTAAAATCATTCGCGGACCATATTTGGGCTTCTACGTACCACTTGTGGTCCGCGGACCATTGGTTGGAAACCAGTGATCTAAATCATAATATTGTGACTATCATTGTGCCGATATAATAGTGAAAAATCTCTATCAATTATCTCTTGGATCAAGAACCCGATGCAGAAGACTTTCTTACTTGTTAAGGCGCGTATCGTGATAAGATTTCTCTCTCTGTAACACTAGCTAATCACCGATAGCTTGGACCCGGGTTCCGCTATCGGAAGAAAATAAAAAAAAATCAGTTTCACGCTGTATCCCGCACACAGCAGGGTAGGCAGAGGGAACCTAGTGTTAAGACACTCCGTTCCCCACTTTCTGCCGAGTTCTGGAGGCATTGCGTGTTGAGTGGCAGAACTCAACGCTGCGTTTAGCCTCAACATCAGAGCGAAGAAATGGAAATATAAATTTAAGTAAATATTTCATCGCCTCGAGTGGAAATCGAACCCACAACCAGTCGGTTTTACAGTCACACTTCGTGCCACTGCGCCACGACTGGCCTCAAGTATTTTTTTATATTAATTTATATTTAAAAATCTAAAATTGAAAATATTCCTTCTATAAATGAAAACATTTAAAACGGAACTGCTCTACCGCTTTAACATAGTAAAGTTAGAACACTCCATATTTTATTGTCTCGTATATCGTCCTCTCGTATAAATTACAAGAGTGATTTATATATTTTCTTCCGAATAGTACTACTGGTACTAGTACTAGTGGGAACTAAGACGGTCTGGGAATATGAATTTGGGCGCTAAGCGGCGAATTCCTGATGCTATTTGTTTGCATGCACTCGACACTGTACGGATATTGAAAAACTTTACGACGTACAGTTTAGAACAATATCAATACGGCATTCGGTTTCGTATATAAATTTAATATATGAATGTTTCACGTCAAAAATTGCTTTCGTAGGTTAATTTTGACATTTAGATAAAAAAAATCTTAATCATCAATTAAATCAGCTTCACGCAGTATCCCGCACACAGCAGGGTAGGCAGAGGGAACCTAGTATTAAGACACTCTGGTTTTACAGTCACACTTCGTGCCGCTGCGCCACGAATGGCCTCATTAATTATTTAGATAATTAAATTGATATTTAATTTGATTTATTAGTTTCCCTTTTCTTTTTTTCTGTTTATTTGTTGTGCGTGTTACAGAAATTGTTAACTCAATTTCTTGTTTTTTTTTTTTACATTCACGCTATACTCTGTATGTAACAGGGTAGGTAGAGGGAGCCTACTGTTAAGACACTTCGTTCCTCACTTCCCGCCGAATTCTGGAGACATTGCATGTTGTTCTCAACCTCGCTCTTTTCTTCGACATCAGATCGAAGAAATGAAAATATTAAATATTAGTCATAATTTTAATTCAATACTGGAGGAAGGTCACTTAAAAAGCACGAGGACCCCCCGATGGGCATATATGAAGAAGTTGATGACAGTGGACGAGGCGAAAGAGGTATGTTTGGCGCTCCGTTCTCTCTGAACCCCGCAAGGGATAAAGCGTGAAGTTAAGTAAATAAGTATTTTAATTTAACACCCAATAGAATAGAAACGTAGACATCGTTTGCGAATACGGCATTCGAGTCGCCNATATTAATTTATATTTAAAAATCTAAAATTGAAAATATTCCTTCTATAAATGAAAACATTTAAAACGGAACTGCTCTACCGCTTTAACATAGTAAAGTTAGAACACTCCATATTTTATTGTCTCGTATATCGTCCTCTCTTATAAATTACAAGAGTGATTTATATATTTTCTTCCGAATAGTACTACTGGTACTAGTACTAGTTGGAACTAAGACGGTCTGAGAATATGAATTTGGGCGCTAAGCGGCGAATTCCTGATGCTATTTGTTTGCATGCACTCGACACTGTACGGATATTAGAAAACTTTACGACGTACAGTTTAGAACAATATCAATACGGCATTCGGTTTCGTATATAGATTTAATATATAAATGTTTCACGTCAAAAATTGCTTTCGTTGTATAGATTTTGATTTTATTTAGATAATTAAATTGATATTTATCAGCTTCACCCACACAGCAGGGTAGGCAGAGGGAACCTAGTATTTGTTAAGACACTCCGTTCCCCACTTTCTGCCTAATTTTGGAGGCATTGCGTTTTGAGTGGCAGAACTCAACGCTGCGCTTTGCGTCGACACCAGAACGAAGAAATGGAAATATAAATTTAAGTAAATATTTCACATCCTCGAGTGGGGATCGAACCCACAACCAGTCGGTTTTACAGTCACACTTCGTGCCACTGCCATGACTGGCCTCAAATTGATTTAAATTGATATAGTTTGATTTATTAATTTCCCTTTTCTTTTTTTTCTGTTTAATTGTTGTGCGTGTTACAGAAATTGTTAACTCAATTTCTTGATTTTTTTTTCAGATTCACGCTATACTCTGTATGTAGCAGAGTAGGCAGAGGGAGCCTACTGTTAAGACACTTCGTCCCCTACTTTCCCACAAATTTTGGGAGCATTGCGTGTTGTTCTCAACCTCGCTCTTTCCCTCGACATCAGATCGAAGAAATGAAAATGTTCAATATTAGTCATAATTTTAATTTAATACTGGAGGAAGGTCACGTAAAAAGCATGAGAATCCCCCGGCATATATGAAGAGGTTGATGACAGTGGACGAGGCGAAAGAAGTATGTAGAGTAGCGTACCGTAGCGTTTGGCGCTGCGTTCTCTCCGACTACCCCGCAAGGGATAAAACGTGAAGTTAAGTAAATAAATATTTTAATCTAATACCCAATAGAACAGAAACGTAGACATCCTTTACGAATACGGCATTCGAGTCGCCTCACACAAGTTATAAGTTCCCGCCGTCTGTCATCAGCATTTGACTGTCAAATAGGCACTCACGCTCGTCCTTGATATACGGGCGGCCATCTTGCGAATGTAAAAACATGGCGACGGCTCCAATATTGGAAAAGTTCGCGCCACCGGCCGAGAAATCAGTCTTCACATGGTGATATTTATTGCAATTGTTTCTAAACAATGTTGTTTTATCGCGTTTTTACTTTATTTATGACTTTATCGAGGATGGAACTGTGTTTTTTTAATGAGTTCTGTGAGTTGTTTTTTTTGTTTGAGTTTTGTGTGCAATGGTGAATATAATCATTAATTTTGTTTTTATTAAATAATATGAAGACCAGTCGTGGTGCAGGTAAGCGTAACAGGTTGTGCGTTCGATTCCCACTCGAGAATATGAAATATTTAATATCTTCATTTCCTCCGCGTAAAATGGGGAACCGAAGTGTCTGAATGGGAACGGAGTGTCTTAACACTAGGTTCCCAGGTGCCTTCTGTCTACCCCAGTACATGCAGGATACATCGTGAAAAGCAATAAAAAATAACGCAAAAACAAATAAAATCTGATTGATTTACATATATGTATCCACATATTCCTTTGTTAACTAAATAATGTAACAATAATTTCCACAGCTTGGAACCTATCATGGTGAAATATTATCGAAAATTGTGTTTTTAAATTGGTTCGGATGCAAAAATAAAATACGACTGAGGCATTCACTCAACGTTTTATTTACCTAACGAACTGAAACGCATACCAAATAAAGTACCAGATTGACTTGCTCAAAAATTCAATGTTTGCGTGCCAATAATGAAAATATATACGTGTTGCACGGAATGAATTTGATATGAGTAAACTTGAGTACTAACTCTCAAGTTATCAATAAAAGGTCAAAAGTTATCTAACTTAGCTTCACGTTGTATCCTTAGAGGGGTAGCCAGAGAGAAGGGAGCGTTAAACGCTGCAGTTTCTGCATATCTCTTTCGTCTCGTTCACTGTCATCAACTTCTTTATACATGTGCTTCGGTGGTCCTTATACTTTTTCGTGACCTTTCTCCACTATCTGTGTTTTCGAAGGTCAACCGAAGTCTTACCGTGACGTACTCTCTAGTATCTTCCACTCTGTGTATTTTTTCATTGTGGATTTAGTCAGTTAAGCTGGCTCCGCATATTCTATAAAGAGATCGCATATCCACAGCATTCTTTCATTCTTCTTCTGTGATACCCACGTTTCGCTGCCGTATAACAGCATACATTATGTACGGCCAAACGCGCAGCTGTGCTGACGTTTCGCCGTCTTATCAATGCAGCTAAGCCTCCGTTAACCCTGTTACCGGCAGTAATACACCTTTCCACTTCCACCTCGTATCTTCCGTCTCTACTGATTGTATTTCTAGTTGATAAGGTTTATAATAGTTGAGGTTATAACATAATATTTTTTAAACTGTCAAATGTGTATCTATGACGATAATGATAAATTAAATACTATACGATTGTTCATATTAACCTTCAGAGATTAAACATTGTAATTTGACTTCGGTGCATTTCCAATATTTTTATTTATCCCCTTATAGAATAAAGATAGAACGATTCTCCATTTTCCAAAGCCTGCCCATTTCAAGGCATTACGAAATTGATGGCGAAACTCAATATAACGTACAACTATCGCGTAATTTAACACAAACTTGGTACTATACAAACTTTTTATTTTATCAACGCTATGTAAATTGAAACTTTGCTTTTCATTTATCGTTGTCGGTTGGTCATTTATTTACTTTTATAGAAAAAATGTGCTACGCAAAAAATTTTCACCATACGTTCTTCAACAATACGAAAATTCTTAGAGCCTTAATTAAAATCCTTCCAAATACCGTGCGCCTCGGCATCATTGTACTCTGACATTGACTTGATTTATGACACTACAATGAAAAGGGTTGTTGAATGTTGAGAAATAAATTAATGATGGAATATTTGGTGAAGAGTCATACAAAAGTACAAGAAACATTAATCTGTTTTTGAAACGTGGATGACTTATGAAGAAATTTATGAAATTTCCAAATTTTGATGCACGTACATTTTTCATGTGAGGTACAAATGTTAAATTAAATTTGATGCATATCTATGGAAATGGAATGCTTAATAAATGGAAAATTAATGTCATTATCACATGTTATGAAATGATATGTTAAATTACAGAATAGTAGTACAATGGTTGTGGATGCAGTTTGTAGCGGGAAATATTGCGGAATCTAACAGAAGACAGTATAAGATCTCTTATCTCTTAGAATAAAAACGACATAACTCAAAATTTCTGTAACTTCTGTTCTTAATTATTCTTTTCCTTAAAACTGACAAAACAATTTCTATTTTAAGATACTAATTATAGACCATTTGCTTCTCTTTTTGCGTTTTTTTGTTAGTAGGTACACATTTATTTCGTGAAGATTAGAGAACGGCGGTTGGTGTTAACGTGTACTAATGTGTTGGCACTACTAGCTAAGCATAAAAAAGAGAGCATTTTTATACCCCAAGTCATTACGCCCTTGAATCTAAAGTGTAAGTGGCACTGTGCTAAAATACGGTGAGCTATGGCTGTATAATAGATAGCTAATAGCTGAAAATATCACAGCCACCTCAAGATGTCTACATCGGGGGCATTTATTACCAGGAGTGGGGGTCTCGGATAGGGTAAGTTCGAGTATCTACCCTACTCTGCATTACTATGCATCGTTTTTTACCGATAAGTTATCTGCAGTCATGCCAAGACGCCTCGGTTTTATGATGTTCGTGTAATATGTGTATAGTGTTGTAAATTTTTTTGGGCTCGTTGAATTATGTTTAAAATATATAAAAATTGGATGATATATTTATTGATGCCATAGTAGCGTTTTTAGCTAATTATACGCAAGAGGCCAGTCGTGGCGCAGGGGAACAAAGTGTGACTGTAAAACCGACTGGTTGTGGGTTCGATCCCCACTCGAGGAGATGAAATATTTACTTAAATTTATATTTCTATTTCTTCGTTCTGGTGTCGAGCGCAAAGCGCGGCGTTCAACACGCAATGCCTCCAGAATTCGGCTGAAAGTGGGGAACGGAGTGTCTTAACACTAAGTTCCCTCTGCCTACCCTGCAGTGTGCGGGATATAGCGTGAAGCTGATTTATTTATTTTATTTTATACGCAATAACAAAAATATTTATTTTCATATAATGTTTCCTGGTGTCTGTATTACTAGGAGTATTAAATGCGTCGTAGGTAGAAAAATTATAATAGTTAAGTGCGAGTTGGGTTTGGCGAGGCTTCAGGTGAAACTTTTATAAATAGACCTGCTTTTATAAACGTTTGACAAACTTAAATTTGTGATTATTTTTTTATGAAATATCTATATATAATGCACCAAAATCGATGCGTAAATGCTTTTTGTCTTTTGATGAAGTTGACTTTACAAGTTTTATTTTTTCTGTAGTCTAAGGGACTGTAGACCACAGAAAATTTGATACTATTATAATTTCAGCCTGATACTTCCACGTGATCTGAAGAAAAATGGTCCTGATAGACGGACAGGTTCCCTTTTCTTCTATCGTAATTTTTAAAAACCATTTAATAATGAGGCCGGTCGTGGCGCAGGGGCACAAAGTGTGACTGTAAAATCGACTGGTTGTGGGTTCGATCCCCACTCGAGGAAGTGAAATATTTATTTACATTTATATTTTTATTTCTTCTCTCTGGTGTCGAGGCAAAGCGCGGCGTTCAGTTCCGCCTTTTAGCACACAATGCGTCCAGAATTCGGCAGAAAGTGGGGAACAGAGTGTCTTAACACGAGGTTCCCTTGCCTACCCTGCTGTGTGCGGGATACAGCGTGAAGCTGAAAAAAAAATCATTTAGTCGTCAAACTCACAACCTGTAACTTAGCAGACCATAAAAATTTCAAAACAACACAACGGCGCCAACATAATTACATTGTTTTTAATAAAATTATGTTAATGGGACATATGGGGAAAGTTCTATGATTATGCAATTACAGTCCAGTAGACCTCGCATGACAAAAACTGTGCTCGCGTGACTCGGTGTAACTAAAGGAACCTAAAGTAACCCATACGTAATAGCTATAAATGGAATAGTACCTGTTACACGTACACTACAAAGTAATGAGCGAAGGGTCGGAAATAGATTGGCGTTTTCCAATGCTGGTGTAGGAAGCTGTCGTAGAAACATAACTTATTTTTAAAATTTTCTAGTTTTATTCCACATTTAGGAAAGAAAAATACTTATTTATTATAGAAAACGTATAAAAATTTGAACGTAGCGGGACTCGAACCCGTGCCTCCTAGAAACCGACCAGGATCCTGGGGGGAGCAGAACAGAATCCAGGAACCTAGTCGGTTTGCAGGAGGCGTGGGTTTGAGTCCCGTTACGTTCAAATTTTTATACATTTTCTAAATAAATGTAACTTACTTTGTTGTGTTCAATCCCTGTCTCAACTGTCGTAAGTTACTATTAGTTGATTTTATACATTTTTTTCTGAAATAGATATATTTGATTATTTTAATGTTTTTCAGTTTTCAGATATATTTCGTTTTAAATGGCTAGAATTCTAGTTTATGTTATACCTAACCAGAACGAATGACCATTTGTACTGTTAAAATGTAAGTTTATTATTCAAGATATTTATAAAACCACAGTGTTTGTAATTTACATACAAAAGGTGTACACTTACAAGTCTATAAAAATGTATACTTAAATAAGATTTAAAATACGAATAAATTCAATAATCACAGGGCAGGTACATAATATGTAATGTTAGAAAATATATGTAAAAAATGAATTAAATTAAAATTCAATCAAATCAGCTTCACGCTGTATCCCGCACACAGCAGGGAAGCAGAGGGAATCTAGTGTTAAGACATTCCGTTCGGTATTTTTCGCTGAGTTCTGGCATTGCATGTTGAGTGACGGAACTCAACGCCGCGCTTTACCTCCACACCAGAGCGAAGAAATGGAAATATAAATTTAAATAAATATTTCATCTCCTCGAGTGGGGATCGAGCCCACAACCAGTTGGTATTATGGTGCCCTGCGCCACGACTAGCTTCTAAAAAGTGAATTAAAAATTCAAAAACGTAAAAACGCAACGACTGTATTATATACGATTTACATAAACATTTTCTTTTCACGTTCACCGTTTCCCCTATTTTTTTTCTAAATTCACGCATAATAATTTCCATTTCTTTTAACAGCAATTCACAACCGGTTACAGGGTTTCCACTGGAATAAATTTATAAATAGCAAATAGCTTCTATTGTTTAGACTTTAGAGAGCTAGATTTTCAAGGAGCTTTTACTGAGGCGTACAAAACAATGAGCCCTAACAACCGTTGCAAGTGGCGGCCGCACACACTTAATAAGTTGGAGATCTATTTTCCTCCAAACTGCTTTATTTGTTTGGGATACAACAAATACGGAGTACGCAGTCCACGAAGTTTCCTAGCCAGGTCAAATTGCATCTAACATTTCTGTATTGTTTAATTAGAAGGAACTTTGGTGCTCTTTGATCTTTGCTCTAACGAATAATCGACTTCATTTATATTGTCTATTTTATGTGGAATGGTTTGAAATTGAATTAAATATTAAAAAAATTGCTTCACGCTGTATCCCGAACTCAAATAGGCATTCCCTATTTTCTGCCGAATTCTGGAGGCTTTGTATGTTGAGCGGCGAAACTCAACGCCGCGCCTTGCCTCGACACCAAAACGGGAAGTAATGAAAATATACATTTAAATCAATATTTAATTCCCTCGAGCGGGCATCGAATCCACAACCAGTATCGTTTATGGTCAAACAAAAGTAAATGTCTAACTTCAACTAATTTTACAAGGCGGTGGTCTTTTAACAGAATGAAGTTGATCTGAAATTTAAAATTTTAGTGAGTAGAAATGTGCTTTGAAATAACAGACTCTGTGATATTTAAGAATAGATCTCAAGTAAAACGAACTCGACGAATATTTTTTTAAAGCGGCACAGTGGCACAAGCGTGTGACTGTAAACGTGATGGTCGTGGGTTCGATTGCCACTTGGGATAAGGAAAATATAAAGCGCGGCGTTGAGTTTTGCCACTCAACACGCAATGTCTCGAAAATTTGGAGGAAAGTGGGGGAGAAAGAGAACAAAGTGAAGAACGAAGCGTGAACGTGAAGCTGAAAAGAGAAATTATATATTTTTTAAAATTTATTACCTATTTGCTATTTCACTGCATGTCAGGGAAGCAGTAATGTACGCTTTCATAATAAGGACAAACATTTCAACGAAGTTTTGAAATATAAACAATCCCTAGAGGGATATTTGAACCTTCTCACCCTGTTTTGTACTTTTGCGTGTCAACACGACAAGTTGCCTTCGAATTAAGGGACAGTGGCACTTCATTTTTATAAAAAAATATCAGAAAGTATGTAATGTGATGTGTTGGTTCTTTTTAATTAGTAATAATAATAACAATGAATTAATATAGATCTTAATAGCGCAAGGGCGAAGGAAGTGATTGTAACGTAGCGGCTGTGGGTTCGATCCCCACTCGGGGGAATGAATTATTAGTTTTTAATATTTTTACGTCTTCGCTTTGGCACTAAGGCAAAAGCCCGGCATTGAGTTTCGCTACTCATCCAACAATGCCTTCAAAATTCGGCGGAAAATGGGAAACGGAGTATCTACTAGATTCCCTCTGCCTACCCTACTATGCGGGATACAGCGTGAAGCTGAATAAATTATGAATTATAGAACGAAAATGTTTATAATGATCGAAAAACAAGCAAAAAGACAGTGTTAATTTAAGTACGCCGCGTTCGATGGGGAGAGCAAATGAACAGAAATCAGAGCGGAGGCCCAGGGGAGCGCTCCGGTCTAGCCGCGCTCTTGATGGATGCCATGATTACTTTCATTTCTTTTTTACCACGAACTCCTCGAGTACTAACATCCAGCCGTGATGATCTCAACATATTTTTGTAACAATTTAGTTATAAAAACAACATTAAAAATATTTAGCTCACAAAGGTGGACTTATCTCTATAAGAGATTTCTAACTAGATAATAAGGAGTAAGTTTTAAATGTTTGATTTAGATGTATAAAAGTCTATCAAAATGGGGTACCGAGTGCCCTAACACTAAGTTCCCTCAGCCTACACTGCTGTGTGCGGGATACACCCGCGGGATAAAACCGTGAAGATGATAAAAAAAATAAAAATAAAAGTCTAGCACGGCCGATCGAACGAGCACAAATCACAACAAAACCCAAGGGAATGCTTCGGTCTGATGGATGCGATGATTACGTTAATTTCTTTTTTTTTGCCACGATATTAAGTGTTTCTGTATTCCCGAGCGTTAAATATAGATGCTGACGCCAAATAAATACCAATTTTGTTCAAGTTCAAAATGGACGCAAATGTGAATTTATTCTCTCATGGCGGTTAGACTTGAATATAGGTAATATAGGAATAAATAAATAAAAATAAATAAATCAGCTTCACGCTGTATCCCGCACATAGCAGAGTAGGCAGAGGGAACCTAGTGTTAAGACACTCCGTTCCCCACTATAGGAATAAATAAAATCTAGAAATATATTTTTTTGTCAACTTCACGTTGTCTGTATCCCACACATAGCAGGGTAGGCAGAGAGTACCTACTGTTAAGACTGGAGGCATTGCGTGTTGAGTGCCGGTACTCAACGCCGCGCTTTGCCTCGACACCAGAGCGAGAAAATGAAAATATTATATTTCATTTCCTCAAGCGGGAATCGAACTCACAACTGTCGCGATTACAGTTACACGGTTGTGCATCTGCGCTACGATTGGCCTCATATTCTTTATCTTACAATAATTTATTTAAAATTGTAGGCAAAATTCTAGACATAAATCCCTTTGATGTTAACTTTTAAATATATTACATTCTGCGTGTTTAGTGTAGTAGGTACTTTATCCGATTATGAAAAAATTACATTGTCTTTTGATTACTGAAAAAAAAACATTGTCTAGTCTAGATATAACATTTTAATATTTGTCGAAGGCAGATGAAATCCACCTTCCTTTTTCAGTGTCAAAAGCGTCAACATCAAAAGCCTTCCTACTCCATCATCAGACCAGCTCGCAAATACCATAATATTGTATTGTCATCAAATCTACATACAATTCTAAATACAAGATTCTTAGATTTTATTATATAGTTACTTTGTTACAGCCCGGCCTAATAAAAGCGTTTTAAAAATAAGTGGCATGTATTATAAGAAGGCCTAAAAGTGTACGTTTAACTTTTCTTTTATGATATACTTGAAAATGAAGTCTTATTAATTCAATCACTTATCACTTTATTTTTTAAATATAAAAACATTAATGTTGCTAGATATAAAAAATAATATAAAAGAATATTGTTATGAGGCCAGTCGTGGCGCAGGGGCATAAAGTGTGACTGTAAAACCGACTGGTTGTGGGTTCGATCCCCACTCGAGGAGATGAAATATTTACATAAATTTATATTTCCATTTCTTCGCTCTGGTGTCGAGGCAAAGCGCGGCGTTGAGTTTTGCCACTCAACACGCAATGCTTCTAGAATTCGGCAGAAAGTGGGGAACGGGGTGTCTTAACACTAGGTTCCCTCTGCCTACCCTGCAGTGTGCGGGATACAGCGTGAAGCTGATTTTTTTAATTTGATTTTAATATTGTTATCACTCCACATACTCGGTTAAGCTTTATCTTTTAATTTACGCACGTCCCGCACATCCTTAAAACTTGTGAGTGAAGCAAAATTTGTGTATGAAATAAATTAATTAATAAAAGTTACAAAGTTCGTAACTGAGGGCTGAATTATCAGAAAGTTTTATATAAACATGATAACCACTTTTAATCCAAATTCCACATACAATGTAAATAAAAAATTAATCAGCTTCACGATATATCCCGTATTAGCAGAATAGACAGAGGAAACTTAGTGTTAAGACACTCCGTTGCCCACTCTCCGCTAAATTCTTCGAGGATTAAGAGTGGCGGGACTCAACGCCAGGTTTTGCATTGATGCCAGAGCACCGGAGAAAAGATGAACAAATCATAATTCATTTTTCAGAATGGAGATCGAACCCACAACCACGACACAGCACGACGGCCTCAAACTCCATATACATATATATATAAAAAAATCTATACGGGAAATATTGTTAGCTAAATTGTTTTTGGTAATTGACTGTATGCGAACAAAATTAATGTGTTTATTCAGGACTACGTATCGGGTTTGCGAGCAGGTGCGTTTGTATGTAAAATAGTGACAGAATTTAGGTTATGGAATGAATATAAAAATGTTATATTGCATATATTTTTGGTCTTTTTTTTTAGAATTCAGTTATTATATTGTTTTTTTTTAGGATGCACACGTCATTTTACTGGGTCACGTAAAGTAATAAATTGAGAATCATTGAGAAATATCCTAATATTTAATATACCGCCACAGATCACATGTTGTAATCATTGCGGATGATTCGACGGAAACTGAGGAACGGAAGTGTGTTAATGGGAAGTTTACTGGGTTCCCAGATTACCTCTGTCTACTAGCGATAAGCTGAAAAAAAGATATGCCTTTCTGAAAATATTCGATTTGGGTCTTTAGAATAATGATATTTCATAAAAATATGTCAATTTAACACAATCTTAATATTATATGATATATAATAGATAGTGATGTTGTGGATTTTTGTTAATGCTCTAAACATTAAAGTAAGAATAAGTGTCTTTTCAAAAATAATTAATTTTTTATGCCAATTATTCTTATATTATTTGCTCTCTGGGCAAGGATATTTATTATTATTAGTTTTATTATACATTCTTTTAAATCTAACATCCAGACCATTACTTTCAAATTATATATTTTCTAATATCAACTGATATTCAAAACAGACAAACACACACATCCTCATTAAGTTCACACACAGCTTTGTTCCATACTAATGACACATTTAGATATAATCTATGCACACAACCGACGCGGTCGAAACGTTAATTTAGTTAAAAGGGCACAAAAGGCTCACACCCCGTACGACGGAATAATATTACCGGGACACGGGTGGAATAAGGCTGACCGTCTACTTAATGACAATTTATAGCTCTATGTAGAGCTAAACTGGCGTTTCGCTAAGCTTGTGTCTCTTGAATATATACTATATTTCTTATATTATCTGTATATAAGACGTAAGAGTTAGTAAAAGAATATTAGGTTAGATTTTGATGTGATTTCTATAAGAAATTTTCAAATAGTTTTTTCAGATATTAGAAGAAAGTCATTTTTAATATTTATATTTAAAAGGATGTAAAAAATAATTTCTAATTATTATATTAATCCAACAAAGCAATCCTATAAATTGTTATAGTTCTTCTGTGCTCTTTGAGTTTCGCTAATAATCGTGTGGGTAAAGTGCCTGAGGTTCCCCGCGTAAGTGACCTTACGAAATTAACTACGGACCATAAAACACAAGTGATGATACCTTGTATAAATAAGATAAGGATTTCTTTTGACCATATCATTAACTTTAATGCTTTTATTTTGTTAAATAAATAAAAGTAAATTTAATTTATAACAAATTCAAAACTCATGAGTATTTAGGAAGGAACTCTACGTAAAAACTCTACGTAAAATTTGGCCCAAAAATAGAAAAATCCATACAATATCTACTGAGGTTTTAATTAAATCCTTCCTCAACTTAGTCAGTCACAACAAATCAACGGTATCGATGCATTTGTTATTACCCAACAGGATAAACCAACAAATTAAAACGAGGCCATCCCTATTAAACACCGACTAAGCAACCCAGCAGCTTTAATAAAAAACCGTTCTAAGAAACCCAAAGGAAAATTTATTATCTGTCTATATTAAAAAAAATCAATAGCCCCAGCCCTTATTTTTAGTTATCTAACTTCGGCGCTGAAACAACGTCCGCTGGAGAGGTCAAGGTGAGGGTGGAATTGGTTTTTTTTTAGACACCCTCGAGCTAGACTAAACGGGTCGACAGACGACGCTGCTCTCGTAACTTCGCCTCATATAATAGACAGTGAGCTGGAGCTGTGCGAATGTTACCATTGTCATGTAAATCTGATTTGGAAAGAAATGCAAAGTTTGCTAGAACGGATGAATATTTCAAATTATGCTAGTCTCATTCGGATGGATATTGTCCAATTTGTCACATACTCTAGTTGTCTTTATAACCTTGTTTGCGTGGCGTTTTGTATATTTTTTTAGGATTTTCAAAATGATACCAAATCCAAATATTTATTAAACAATGTTCACTGTTTACAGGTATCAACTTTTTTTTTTCAGCTTCACGCTGCATTCTGCACACAGCAGGGTAGGCAGAGGGAATCTCACTAGTTTCAGAAATTGGGGAATGGAGTGCCTTAACACTTTAAGACACTCCATTCTCCACTTTCCGCCGAAATCTGGAGGCATTGCATGTTGAGTGGCGGAACTCAATGCCGCGCTTTGCTTTGACACCAGAAACATTTAATATATATGTATATATATATTAAATGTCTCTGTCTATATATATATATATATATATATATATATATATATATATAAGTCTACATATATATTATGTATAACCATATTGATATAAAATAGAAGTGATAATTCAAATCCTCTCCCAACATGGACAAAAAGAGTTAGTGCATACGTATTCGACGAGCACGACGGGTAATGGTCTTAAAAAGATTTAAATTATAAGCTCTTACTTTTACTCGATTCAGCAATTACGCGGTAATCAGACATACAACTGTGTCTCGTTCCTGAGATAATACGAGTGGTACATACATAATAGTATATTAAGTCCTCGCAGTGGAAGCTCATCTGCAAAGAGAATGCATATCAAGTGTCCTTTACATGAATGAAGAAATATTCATAGCTAAGTGCAAACAAATAGCACTGTCAACATGGCAACATCTCTCGGATATATTTAACTCGTAGAGTTGTTCGTGTAGTGGATATATTATCGATTTTAATGTTTTTTTAAAATATTAATCCATAGGTAATATTAATGAAATATATATATGTAATTTTTTTATCTTAAATAATGAAATTATAGATTTTTTTAGCTTAACGCTATTATATTGTTCCAAATAAATATAAAAGGATAGTTAGTAATTGAGGGTAGGAACTTAACGCCACAACGATATAGATTGTACCAGACCAGAGTATAGAAATAAAACTAATTTATCTCTCTGACTAAGGACCGTACCCACAATCATTGAATTTACAGTATGACGCTATCACATTGCACCACAACGGCCTCGAAGTTATAATGTAATTATGTTTAAAATATATTTATTATTTTATTAAATGTTAATACACTTTCACTTCATCACAAACATGTAATATCATGATAAAACATAAGCATACCTATTATAAAAAGTTCAATACTAAAAAAATTTTAACCTCTTAAATGAAACATGAGATTGAACATTATTTTAGTTCAAAATCACAGTTACCAAAAAATTACTAAATTTAATTCGGACCATTAAAGTGATATATCGACATCGATAACGCGCAACCCTACAAAAAATGGCGCTCAGGTCGTAGGGCGAGGGATGTTAAATTTTCCTCCAAACCAGCCGAAAATCTTTACAAATGCAAACGCGAGGAAGTGAATGGCACTGGTGTGAAAGGGAGGGATGTATTACATTTGACTTGGCTCTGCGGTCGTAGTAGACACAGGAGGTACGTACCTCCGCGGTTAAAGTACCTAAACTTTCCTACGAATTGGAGTGAAAGAGGAAAAACAAACAAGTATCTACTACTGAATGTATGCATGGCTTTAAAAATAAGCTGTTGTCTCGAAAGCTACTAGTCTAGTGTTAATATAGATTTTAAGTTCAAGTAAAAGGTTGAAGACGTTTTAAGTTTAAATTATATTGTGGTATGTGATTGTGTACTGTGATTTTTAAAATTATGAAATCGAAGAATTTAAACTGTAATGAAAAAAATCAGCGTCACGCTGTATCCCGCATACGACAGGGTAGGCAGAGTGAACCTAATGTTAAGACATTCTGTTCCCCACTTTCTGCTGAATTCTGGAGACATTGCGTGTTGCGTGGTAGAATTCAACGCGCTTTGTCTATAATATAAATTAATTTAAACTAATTCTTTATGATCTATATACTTGAAGCTATTGATTTATTGATTGTTAAATTATTAAATCACGCATAATTGATTAAAAAAATTGGACTAATGTGTGTCGGGCTCCCCCGGCGAGGGTTCCATAAGAAATTGGAGGTCTTGAACTTTTTTTGGAATTCAGGACCCCTTTAAGTAGAAATATATATTTTTTCAGGAAATCATGGGGCTGTAGATCTGAGTATTTAGTTTGAAAACCAATTCGATATCTTAATGCGTTCCTGAGATAAAGGCTCTTGAAAGACAGACAGACAGACGGACGGACGGACAACAAAGTGATTTTATAATGGTTCCTTTTTTCTTTAAAACGCACGGAACCCGTGAACGCACGGAAAAGTATAATGTAATGATATTATATGTAATATGAAAGTATATAGGTACAATATGATGAAACTAATAATAATAAAAAATATATATGTACAATATGAAACTAATAATAAAACGATATATCCAATGTAAATATGTGTTTCTTGTATGCACATCGGCACACTTTGAAATTCATTCAAGCGTACAATTCAGACATACAAGCCAACACTTCGAAATTGAATATATATATATTTTTTATTTTAACACTCAAAGGTAATGCAAATATTTTGTTTTAATATTTCTCAGCTTCACGTTATATCCTGCATGTAGTAGGATAGGCAGAAAGAGTCTAGTGTTAAGATAATCCGTTCCTCACTATTCACTGAATTCTGGAGGCATTACGTGAGTGGCGGATCTAAACGCCGCGATTTGCCTCGACACTAAAACAAACAAATGAAAATATTAAATAATTAATTTCCTCAAATAGGAAGGCCTCCAATTAATATTATGTTTTATATTTAAAAAAATCCGCCCATCCCTATAGAACTTTCAATGAATGTTGAAGTTTTAATATAGTTCAGACGGTTATTGCGAATTCATACTTACTTTCAATACAATGACTATATCGCAAAAATAAAACGAGCAAAACGGACAATAAATAGCAGCGCAAGAAAAGAATTTCTTTTAATTGAATCCCCACTGAGAGTTTGTAAAAAAGCCGGTCAAGTGCGAGTCAGATACGCCCACCGAGGGATCCGTACCAATTTAACGAATGTACATATCAATCGGAAGTATAGTATAAAAGATTGTTGAACTTAAGTTTGTGGGAATAATTTTTATATGAAATGAAATAAAAATATATAAGAATCGATTTGGAATCAGAATCGGTTTACAGTGTGGTATACTTTATCACCATTATCATAAGCTATATACTTATGTTAACCAATTTTTTGTCAAATTTCATCATTCTAGGCCGACGACCAGTAGTCTTCTTCTTCTAACTCGACAAGAAAAAAAAACATCTTTATAGACGAGAGACAGACACATGCATATAGATAAACGGACAACAAAAAATATACTTCAAGGGTCCCGTATTTTCCTTTTGAGATACGGAACTCTAAAAACGTTACAAATAAACGATAGGAGAATCGAATGAGATTTATTTTTACAATATCAGAATAATGTGTTGAAAGAAGATTGTTTCAGACACTTTAATATTATAAACGATTTTGTTTTGGCGTCTCTCTTGAAATATACGCTATTTAATAGAAATAATTTTGAATAGATAATTAATTATTATCTTTGTTTACTTTATTATAACAAAAATTTTAACTTAAGGCATAGAAAATCATAGATTAAGAACGACAATCGTTATAGGAATTTGAAAGAATTTATGATAAGACATCTCTTTGTAAATACTAAGAAACAGACAACATGAGTCCAAATTCAGGAATGATTTTCTAAAAACTGTATTTTGTTAATAATGATTTTTTTTATTTCAGCTTTACGCTGTATCCCGCACACAGCAGGGTAGACAGAGGGAACCTAGTGTTAAGACACTCCGTTCCCCACTTTCCGGCAATTTCTGGAGGCATTCGTGTTGAGCTCAACGCCGCGCTTTCCTCTCGACACCAGAGCGAAGAAATGAAAATATAAATGTAAATAAATATTTCATCTCCTCGAGTGGGGATCGAACCCACAACCAGTCGATTTAGGCACACTTTGTGCCCCTGCGCCACGACGAACCTCATGGTCGTCATCAAATATGCTTTATTTTTTCTTACCTGCCACCAACTAGCAAATAGTTTCCATCTCGCAACAACAATCTGAAGTAGTCCGTGTGCGTCTCGTTGCCCAAAAACTTGTGCGTATCATCCACTCCTGTGGAAAAAAAATTTACATTATTAACAAAACAAAATAAAATACGATATTTTGTGAGACAAAAGAGAAACGTAAATCAAATTATAATAACAAATTCAAATAATACTCCTTCCAATGTTAACAAAATTATAACAATTTTCATAATAGGAAATCTCCAAACAACCTTTGCTTTGTAAGGTTAAAAGCGTAGGAGTATTGCCCGATCAGATTTCAGAGCTCCCATACACCTGATACCAATTATGTTAAAAGCTACGTAAAAGTTTCGATTTTATCTCATTAGAATACTGTTACTTGTGCGAATATAGAACAAAAACAGAATGGAATAGATATGTGTGTATGTATGTTTGTTTAAAATGAGATTTCCGTTGATTTTTGATTCAAAAAAAAAAAAATTTGCATTTCCTTTTCAAAGGTTTTCTCTCTCTTTTAGCTGAATCGTGCCATCCAAACAAAATTAATCGAAATCGTATTAAATATTACTTATATTTAAGTTAATTTTAACTGTGTTCCCTAATAGTATGGACCAGAGGAGTAGTAGGAGCACAAATATTATAAAAACCATACGATATTTTCATTTTGATCCTACAAATATTATAAATTTTACAGTTTGTAAGTCTTTAATGCAAAAACCACTGAACTTTAAAGTAGTACAGATATATAATCAGAATAAAACATAACCAACAAATTATGTAAGGGTTTTGCATATTTCGGCTATAATATAACAATAAGTTTAAGCGGGCGAAGCCGTGTTTAGCCGAGTTACAATCTAAAATACATTCTATATCTTTACTTCTTCATAATTCCTACTACATACGAGTAGTACAGATACCACTTATCCCGTATGAACTGAGCTGTTACCGTTTTCTATGGAGCCGGGAAGAAATTTGCATTTCCATTAGTGACTCGCTAACAATTTATTGGGTGAATTTAAAGTCAAGTATAATGTGACTTTAGCTACGTTTAAACTAATGGGTTGATGAATCAGTCGGGAACGAATTGATCACTTATAATGTTATAGTAAAGAATAAACTGACTGGTTGTGGGTTCGATCCCCACTCGAGGAAATAATATTTTTTTGAAATTTATGTTTCCATTTTTTCGCTCTGGTGTCGAGGCAAAGGGCGGCGTTGAGTTCCGCCACTCAACACGCAATTCTTCCATAATTCGTCGGAAAGTGGGCAATGGTGTAACCACTCAAAACGCAATGACTTTAGAATTTGGCGGAAAATCGGAAAAGGAGTGTCTTAATTCTAAGGTCCTTTTGCTTACACTATTGTCTAAATAATGTATCCTAGTTCGTAAGCATAAAACATAAAATATTTTTTTATTTATAACAATAGATCACAAATATTCTATGTACTAAAAGGTCTATTAACTTTCTATTAATGCGGTGGTAGCTTCGAACTCTGCTATATATGTTTAAAATTGTTAGTGTTTTTTGTAGTGATATGGTGAAATACGACGTCGTTTCCTGTCACTAAATAAGATGCTTAAAGAACAGAAGACAATAACAGGGGGATGCGTCACTGGATTAGTCAAAAAAGATAATATTAAAAATGGATATATAAGCTAATATTAAAATTATTGATCAATTTAACAGCGACTACTTTATAAATATTCAATGATTGTAAAAAATAGCCTTTCAATATAGATTTATTATTAGCTATGTTTGTTACTTTCGAAGGAAATGGGAAGTGAAGGAAAGATTACTGGGTCGTTACTTCCTTTGTGTATGTTCCGCAGTTACAATATACTTTCTACTTTTGTATATCTGTGTACATACATACATACATAAAATATATTTCCAAAAAAAGTTGCAAGCAAGTTTTTAAAATTTTACTTTACTTTTCGTAAATAAAGAGGCCAGTCGTGGCGCAGGGGGAGAAAGTGGACTGTAAAATGTGTGGTTGTGGATTCGATCCCCACTCGAGGAAATTAAATATTTATTTAGGTTGGGTTCTGCTACTCAACACGCAATGCCTCCAGAATTCGGCAGAAAGTGGGGAACGGAGTGTCTTAACACTAGGTTCTCTCTGCCTACTGTGCTGTGTGCGGGATACAGCATGAAGCTGAAAAAAAAAAGAATACAAAAACAAAAAAAAAACACATATTTTAAGTATATTTTAAAGTTTACGTACAAATAAACGATCTTGTAATAAATTTGTTCTTAGAAACCCATTGAAATGGAAGTATCAGTGCGTTCGTTTCACAGTGGCGATCGATGTTACGAACTTAAGATAAAAGTGATCAGTTGTGCGTGAAACGATTTTCATAAAAAAAAAATCTACTTCCATCACCGTTCGAGATAGAAAGCGTGACTAAGACGACTAGTAAAGTGTACGTGCGATAGAAGTCTTAGATTACTCAAAGGGTCCTTTTATATGAAGAAATGGGTTCGAGTCTCTTTTTTTTTCAACGATATTGCCGGTGAAGGTTCCTCATCTCTTTAAGCACATGGCAACATCGACTTATGTTGAAATTATATTATTGATTGGCCGCGAGTTGATTTGTATGTTTTTTACTTTAAATGCTATCGTGATGTAGAGATATGTCGGATGGTTTAGTGGTTGGTTATGAGTTCAATCTCGTTTTAAAAATTTGAAAACAGCAAAGAACTATAATTTTAGTTTCTCTGACTTGTTAAGTAAAGAATGGGGAAGAATTACGAACATATTTTAAACCTTCCCTACTACTACCAACATTATCCTATCAAAGCAGCAGTTGCGTGAAGATAATATATCAAATGGCGAATATTAAAGGATTTACAAGATATTGTTTTATTATGACGCTGTATCCCATTGATAGCAGAGTAGGCACAGCGAGCTCAGTGTTAAGACACTCCACTTTCTTCCGCTAAATTCTGGAGGCAATGTGTGTTTAGTGGCGGAGCTCAACGCCGCGCTTTGTCTTGACATCCGAATGAAGAAATGAAAATATTATGTATTGCCTTCCCTCAAACGGCAATGGAATTTACAACCTGTCACGTTTCCAGTCAATCGCTTGTGCCGCTACACCATGACTGGCCCCTATTATATTTAATGTTTTTCTTTATGAAGAGATATTTCTCGACGTAACAAAGACAAACGTTCCGCATTTTAATATCATCTCAGTAATAAAAATGTTTAATTGTATTCATTATTTTGTTTGCTTCATCACTTATATAGAAAATTACATTTTATATCTAGTACTTGTCTCTTATCTCTATATATAATAAGACAGTAAAAATATTTTGTCTGTACATTTAGTAATTTTGACTGAAATGGATAGAGGGACACTTAAAAAGAATAATAGAAAGCAAAAAGATTTTTTTTGAATTTTTTGTCTGTCTGTCTGTCTGTCGACATATTTTTGTCCGCATTTTTCTCTGAAAGTACTGAACCGATTTACTTGAAAATTTCACCAATTGCTTTGTTTTAACTCAACTTAACTACTAAAGTTTAGTTCATCAAAATCGGTTCATTAAAAAAAAAGTTATCGTCATTTGAAAGAAGTCGTAATTAATTCAACACAGAGATAAAGAACGATCTTGAAAGAAATATCAAGTAAATACAAAGATTTTTTGGTTGGTTCGTTCATATAATATATGTAACTAATTTAAAAACTGTACAGGAGTTAATATGCAATTATTACAGTTATTTTACAAAGAATATTATGAATCCTTCAAATCAATAATTTAACATTTAAGGCTGTTTCTGAATGAGTAAATTAAATTATTCACTGACATCAGCACATTTAACAGAGTATATTATATAGGTAAAAAGAACATAAAGTTACAAAAATATATACGTGTAATAAATAATTAGCTTTATGTATATTTTATAAATATCAAATATCAACAATGGTCGTATTTTTTTATTTAAAACAATCAAAAATTCTTTGACGATAATGTCGTAAAAAAATCATATTAGAAGTCATTATAGTTGTCAATCAATTCTGCTTATTAAATCAATAATCATGTATTTTAAGCGGGCGAAGCCGTGGGCGAGCCGCTAGTATAGAATAAGAGGAAAACATAAAATTTGATAGTAAAATCTCTTCAGTCTTCTGATCTTCGAGACCAGAGACAAAAAATATATAAAAAGTTAAAATAAACTTTATAATGTCACATTTAAGCATTTTAAGTAAAATTTTCTTTAAGTTTGTGTGTATGTAACGTTGAAATTGAGGAAGTAGGTCAAAACGCCAATTTTGTTCGGCGCCGCTTCGATATATCACAGCATAAAAACTTGGGATGACAGTAATGTTGTGAGTTTACCTTTATGCCTAATATACCCGGAACATGTATACATATATACATATATTTTAATATTTTATGTTCTAATACGTCAATCTCTAAGAGAATGTTTTATGCGAGTCCCAAAAATTTAAATGTTTAATATAAATCTCTGAACACTGTTTAGTCACATTATTTATTATTTAGAAGTAAGTATTTTGTTTCATACTGTATCCCAAATATAGCAGGGTAAGCAGAGGGAACTTGGGAACCCAGAGTAAAAACACTTCTGTTTCCCACTTTCAACTGATATCTGCAGGCAAGGCGTGTTGAGTGGCGGAACTCAACGCCGCACTTTCTTTCGTCTCTAGATAGAAAAAATAAAAAAAAAAATAAATATTACATTCCACTTTGCCACTCGGGCAATTGAACCTACAACCATCACGCTTACAGTCGCACTTTTGTGACCCTGCTCCACGACGGACTCAATAAAAATATATTCTAGGCTTATATTATTTAAGTAAATACATACCTATCTACTGATAACAGCACAGTATGAATTCAATTCCTGTTGAACCAATTGAAAAGAAACAATCTTAGTAACTATTTATATAGCCCAAACAACTTAATCTCCTCTATTCAATTAAAAGCGATCTTATACTTTTACTACCACTCAAACAAACTTTCATTATTTGAAAATGAAACAAGATAAAAGTCTTCTTGTATTTCATCTTTAAAGAATGTAGAATCTGTTTTTTCAAGACTGTTTTTACTGAGGTTAGAACAGAGGATGTAGGTCAAGGCGGCAATTTCCTCCGCAGCGGCTTCGCGATATCGCGACCATCGACTTTTCTGCTATACGAGAGTATCTCTAACATCTGGGGTAAGTTTTTGTTCGAATAAATTGCATCGATATAATTTCTTTTATAGTTGTAATTTTTATATAGCGGTGGCGTTGTCGTTATCGTTATTGTTAGTTTTGTAATATCGATTTTATTATAATTGTGGGTTTTCAAGTGTTTTTATTTAGTTATCTATGTTTATTTATGTAGTATATTTTTATTGGGATTTTTTTATGTCGAAAAATATTGTTTTAAGATTTTTAGTTTTTATAGAACAATCAATTGTATGGACTTGTTGTTGTACAATTTTTTTCTTATTTGATATTTGCTTATTAAATGATGCTTATTAAAAGAAATAGTTCAACTAAAAAAATGTTAAAAGCAACAAATTCTTCTTGCATGTAATATTTTTTTTTCTACCTTCACGCTGTATTCCGCATAAAGCAGTGTAGGCAGAAGGAACCTAGTGTAAAGACACTCCATTCCCCATTTTCCGCCGAATTTTCAAGACATTGCTTGTTGAGTGGTGGAACTTAACGTCACGCTTTGCCGTCTTACCAGAGCGAAGGAAAGTATTAATAAATAATAATTTATTTTCCGAGTTGGAAACGTACCATGCGCCTTTGCGCCACGACGGCCTCGTAGACGACAGAAAAAAATAAAATTTTTACCACATTTCAAAATAAAGACTACAGCAACTTGCAATTAGCTTATGTAAATTTTATATATTATAATTTTTTATTGTCGCGATAAAGCACTTGCAACATCTTATAGTATTTTAAATGAAATAAAAAAAAATTAAACAACTTAATCATTTTTTATTTAGGACGGGTTAGTACCAACGTAAAATGGGAAATGTTTGAATAAAGTGGGGTCGCGTAGTCGACCTCTGGGGGGGTATTAAAAAATGTAATTACCGTGAAATCATTAAAATGTTCGGGCGCAGCTGGCACTGAGGTGAGCCTTTATTACTGCACCGCCACCGTCGGGGAAGAGATTGTATATTGTGTGTATATTTCAAATGCGTGTGTTACTAATAAATATGATAAATATATGTATGTATGTATGTATGTATGTATGTATGTATGTATGTATGTAGATAGAGATATGTCGGTGTATAATTTTGAAGCAGTTTCGATTTCATATTAGCTTTATCTTATTCTGTTCTAATAACATTATCATTCCAAAGGACATAGTAAAGAAATAGTTATTTTGTAGCATATGTGTCAAACAAAATATTTTACATTAATATATTTATTTTTATTTATGAACCGATTTTAATAAAACAAACACTAAATGTTAATGGAGGTTTGCCAAAATACAATAATGAAAACTGCATTTAATTTTGTTAAGGCGTTTCTAAGATTAGCATGAACAAGCGCACAGACAAACGGACAAACTTATAAAACATACAAAAATTTAAAAAAATATTATTTTGGGTTCTGTTGTGTCTCCAATAATAGATTTTCTCATATGTCTTTCATGTACAGATAGCGATCAGTTACAATTTTACACTCATATGCAACATATGACACTAGAAGAGTTTTTGGTTTGGCATCTTGGTACTAAAAGTACTATTAAATATTTATATATATTATACTAGTTTTGATTATTACCTAGAAACCTAATTAATTACCTAGAAACTTGCAAATAGTCTTATATAATTATGAAACGAGTTTTATATAGATAGAAAATCTTTACAGATCTTCTTTTTTTATACTCATAGTTCTCGAGTGTACTCGAGTGGTATCGAATGAAGTGATCGTCGATGTCTATATATTGTTATTCTTTGTATCTATTCTATTGTAATTAAAATAACTTCAATAATAAAATAGTATTATGAAATTGTATTGTAAAAGAAATAAAAATAACATATTTTATGCACAATATTACAATAGTTCTCATCATAAACATATAAAAAATAAAATCATTTCTTTAAAATCATAAACTATTTTATTTTCACACATTATAAAAAAATGTAGATTAAAAATACAATAGTTACAAAAAAACACAATAGTTCTCATCAAAAATATATAAAAAATAAACTCAATTCTTTAAAATAATAAACTATTCACAATTATTTCAACACATTATAAAAAAATATAGATTAAAAATATCTATCACAACATCATTATTTCGCGAAATTCCAAAATGGCGTAGTTAAAAGCGATATAATCTGTGGCACGCGAAGTTATAGCAAAAAACCCCGCCAACTCGCCGGATCTTGGGCTTACAACTTTCCAGCCAGGCCGATTGATAACGTACTGAGATTTATTATCTATGTAGTATGTAGACGTAGTATTTTTTAAAAATAATATATTACTATAATTTTTTTATTTTTGTTTTAAGGTTTTTATCTAGAATTTAATCAGCTTCACGGTGTATCCTGCACACAGCAGAGTAGGCAGAGGGAACCTAGTGTTAAGGCACTCCGTTCCCCAATTTCCGCCAAGTTCTAGAGGCATTGCGTGTTGAGTGGCGGAACTCAACGCCGCGCTTAGCCTCGTCACCAGAACGAAGAAATGAAAATATAAATGTAAATAAATATTTAATTTACTCGAGTGGGGATCGAACCCACAAACAGTCAATTTTACAGTCACACTTTGTGCCCCAACGCCACGACTGACTAACTTAATTATTTTTACAGAGAGTTTTTATCTATGTAGACTATGTAGGCATATGCATAATTTTGTTATATGTCAAATAATTTTATCCTCAATAGTTTTCATTCTAAATAAGTTGTTTTCACAATACGTATTATATGTATTTGTGAATATTATACTAAAGTATTATAGGTTAAACTCATTTGTTGTTGAAATGATCTGTAATTTTACAACAATTAAATTATATAGAATACAGAAAATAAATGTTTATACAGAATAATAATTATACGTTTAAGACTAGTTTTAATAATTTCATTGTTTGAAATATAATCAAAATAAAAATATTTTTAAAACATATAAAAAATGAATTATCATTTAAAAAATATTTTACATTTCAACTCCATATAAAATAATCTTTTCAACTTAAAAGAAAACTATTCAATAATTTAATATAAAACAAAATTACAATTACAACTTTGCAACAAATTAATCTTATGAATCATCAAATATTACAGATTTTCTTAGAAGAACTAGTTAAAAAACACATTATTCAAGTTTAAGGGGTGGTATTAACCTGTCGCACCGATAGCTACGTGGCAGTGCTTGCCTCACTACGGAAATTAACTTAGTCTAGGTGACCCAGTGAGATCTATTTCCTGCGATCCTCGATAATTTTATTTAGTTTTAGATGCTTCTTGTGATTTAGTTCAGTTTATTTCAAAGATTTTTTTTATATTCACTCAACAATGTTGTAGAAAGATTGTGTGAACTTTTGTTTTTTGTTAAAATCGGTTCAAATGCTACGAAAAATATTGTAATTAAAATATTGGATTAACGTTATATGATATAACAGCAAGAACAGAAATAACACACAGCAGGGTAGGCAGAGGGAACCTAGTGTTAAGACACTCCGTTCCCCACTTTCTGCCGAATTTTGGAGGCATTGCGTGTTGAATGGCAGAATTCAACGCCGCACTTTGCCTTGACATCAGAGCGAAGAAATGGAAATAAATTTAAGTATATTTCATCTCCTCGAGTGGGGATCGAACCCACAACCAGTCGGTTTTACAATCACACTTTGTGCCGCTGCGCCACGACTGCCCTCAAACAAGTTTCAATTTATCCACAAAATTTGTCATATCCAAACAAAATTTATAAATAATACACATTATTTTTAAGGAATAAAAATAATTAATTAGTCTATAAACTTGCTATAGTGTTATGAAATTTCAGCATGGATATCCGATTAAATACTGAAGGACAAAACTTGTATATATGCACATACAAAAAAATATGTGTTTCACAAAAAGTAGTATAGCACTTTTTCCAAGAGTGGATTTTTTAAACAACAATGTACCGTAAATAAAATTTATTTGCGAAAATAAGCCAAGTTTCTGTATGGCTTATCAGAGAAGTGAGTTAAAAAAAGCAAGTGGCAATGTCATTCTCGTAAAACGTGTTATCTCCGCCGTTGGGAGAAAAACGGCTTTATCATACAACGTGATCGCCAGTATGATTTAAGGTTAAAGTTCAACAGTTTTTGTAACTTTTTGACCAGGATTGTAATATAATTTAAAAATTAAATTAAATATTATAGATTCACCCTGTATCCCGCATAGACAAAGACAGAAAAAATATATTGTTAAGACATTCCTTTCCCCACTTTTCGTCCGATTTCCAAAACATTGTGTGTTGAGTGTTGGAACTCAATGTCGCTTTTTGTTTAAATAAATAAATAAATAAATCAGCTTCACGCTGTATCCCGGGTACAGCAGGATAGGCAGAGGGAAACTAGTGTTAAGACACGCCGTTCCCCACTTTCTGCTGAATTCTGGAGGAATTGCGTGTTGAGTGGCATAACTCAACACCGCGCTTTGCGTCGATACCAGAGCGGAGAAATGGAAATATAAATTTAAGTAAATGTTTCATCTCCTCGAGTGGGGATCGAACCCACAACCAGTCGGTTTTACGGTCACACTTTGTGCTCCTGCGCCACAACTGGCCTCACGCTTTTTGTTTAAGCGAGGAAATTTAAATAATACATTTCTCGAATGGGAATCGAACCCACCATCGCCGATTTTTCACATCGTGATACTTCACCACGAAGGCGATTGTACCTGACAATATAATAATGCATGTACCATCGAGCTGATCTGATAATGTAGTCAGAAAGTAGGAGTAGAACCCTGGAATACCTGGAATACCATCAGTATGTGTGTTCACCATAAAAAGGATTTCGATTCGCTCGGAAACTGTAATTGTGGTATATTGAATACCTTATTTGTTCGTAATCTCTTTTTTCGCTCGTTTGTTTTCATGATAATTAGGGAACACAGGCGCTGCTTTTATTTTTGCTCCAGTTTTATATTGATTTTATTGAAGTGCTATTCAATATTTGGGCCAAATTTTTTGATTTTGATTTTTAACTTTCAATATTTTTGTGAATGGGGGTTTTATGAAATAAACATTTTCTGTATTTTTCTTTTTTATACGCCAGTCGTGGCGCAGCGGCACGAGGTGTGACTGTAAAACCGACTGGTTGTGGGTTCGATCCCCACTCGAGGAGATGAAATATTTACTTAAATTTATATTTCCATTTCTTCGCTCTGGTGTCGAGGTCAAGCGCTGCGTTGAGTTCTGCCACTCAACACGCAATGCCTCTAGAATTCGGCAGAAAGTGAGGAACTGAGTGTTTTAACACTAGGTTCCCTCTGCCTACTCTGCTGTGTGAGGGATACATCGTGAAGCTGATTTATTTTTTATACAGATAAAATATCAGAAAATCGAATATATCATCTTATTTTTCATAACTAATAACCTTCCTACTTGCTTTTATCACTCTAATTTTAAATAACAATTTATAGAATTAAATAAAGAGGAAGGTTCAAATTGAGGCCAGTCGTGGCGCAAGGCCACAAGGTGCGACTGTAAAGTCGATTAGTTGTGGGTTCGTTCCCTACGAGGAAATGAAATGATAAAGGTAGTTTGTAAGCTAACTAAAAAAAAAAATACCGAAAAAAAAACCTTTTCTAGGCCTGGTACCAATGGTTCCAAGATACTCAGAAAGGGGAGGAACCCACTACCTACAGATGGAGAAGAAGAGTGGACGACAGCGTCCAACTCAACCCCAAAACCTTGACGTCCGGTTTGGATGACTATCCTAGGTAGGTAGTAAGGTCTAGAGGCCATCTTTAAATTATATGACACATTCCCACGTCATGGCATCACGTTTTAAAATGTCACGAAATTTGGGATTAGGACTGCCATTCACTACCCTTTGGTGGGGTTCGAAGAAATATGTCAAAGCCTGGTGGTGAAGCTAAGTGAGTAACTGAATTACTGGGGATATTTTATTAATAAAATAGAACTACAGTCAGTAGATATAATTTAATTGTGAGTATTTTTTTTATTTGTAAATGAAAACCATATTGTATCTTGTTTCTAATATATTGATTTAAAAATATACGGATTATTGTACAAGAATAAAAGTATTCATACAGTGTAAAGTGCTCTTCAAATGCCGGGCCATGGCTTTACAGTGAAGAACTTCTTTGTAATTGATTAGAGGACTATAATTACAGTGGGTTTATGTTGCTACTTCGATTAACTTACTTGTTTTATATCTGAACAGGTTTTTTTTTCTAATTGAGTGGAAAGTACTGCTTTTTCTATGTACAGTTGTTGTTTGTTGTGTTTACATTTGTTGTTTAATGTGTATTAGTTTAATTTGTTTTTGAAATTTTCAAAATTTTGTAATAAATACTCCTATATACTAGTCGTCGAGGCCGGTCGTGGCGCAGCGGCACGAAGTGTGACTGTAAAACCGACTGGTTGTGGGTTCGATCCCCACTCGAGGAGATGAAATATTGACTTAAATTTATATTTCCATTTCTTCGCTCTGGTGTCAAGGCTAAGCGCGGCGTTGAGTTCTGCCACTCAACACGCAATGCCTCCAGAATTCGGCAGAAAGTGGGCAACGGGAGTGTCTTAACACTAAGTTCCCTCTGCCTACCCTGCTGTGTGCGGGATACAGCGTGAAGCTGATTTAATTTTTTTTTTATTTTTATATACCTACTAGTATTTTAAAACGACTCAATTTATAGAATGTTGACTATAGTGAGAAAAGTAATTTTAAAAAATAAAGCCAACCCATTTTTGGATACAGGACGAACTGGGGAGTCCGTCCTGTGTCCAAAGATGAGTTGGGTAAATATGGGTCATATTTCAAAAATCAGCGAATCGATATTGATTAAATTTTCACTATTTTAATTAGGATGTTAAAATATATCTCTTTTAAATTAAAAAAAGGTAATGACGATATGACATTTAGTTTCTGATTAATTTGTGAATAAATATACATTTATAAAAACCAAATAGGATTCGATAATGTTTTTATAAGATTTTTTTTTATTTTGTGTTAATCAAGTAGAAGTATCCCTAAATATATTGGCTAATATGATATCTTTTAGCGAATGTACTTTTTTTTATTTATATATTTTATGAATCAAATTATTGTATTTGATTCATAAAATATATAAATATGTGGTGCATGTGTGTCTTAATACTAGGTTCCCTCTGCCTACCCTGTCTATGTCTGTCTGTCTGTCTGTGTACGGGATACAGCGTGAAGCTGAAAAAAAAAGAAAAAAAATACAATACAAAATTTGTATCAACATCACTCATCGTCAAACTTGGACACTTTAAACATCGTTATAAAACGTGTGTGCATACATTTTTTTTTCTATTTCGTGTTTTTATTTATTGTACATCGTTTTTTGTTCATTGGAATATTGTGTTTTACATTCGAATTGGAATAAATATAGCGTCCATATATTTCGTATTTATTCAGTTAACTAGCAGCTGCCGGTGCGTATTGTTATATTATTGTCGATTTAAATATAAACTATATAATATAAAAAATTGATATTGGTGTAGAATAACATATTATTCAGAGGAATTGGGTAGTAATATAGTACTTCGTTCTTAATTATTCACCAATTACATAAAAAAAAAATCAAATCTCACAGCAGGTTAGGCAGAGGGAACCTAGTGTTAAGACACTCCGTTCTCTATTTTCCGTCAAATCCTGGAGGAATTGCGTGTTGAGTGTCGGTACTCAACGTCGCGCTTTTGCTTCGATGCCAGGGCGAAGAAATGAAAATATAATTTTATTATAATTTATGTATTGTTATAATTTTAGTATATTTTATGTTACTCGGCCAGATTGAGATTTTATGTTGAGGCCAGTCGTGGCGCAGCGGCACGAAATGTGACTGTAAAACCGACTGGTTGTGGGTTCGATCCCCACTGTTCACACTATTCACAGTTCTGGCTCTCAACACGCAATGACTCCAGAATTCGGCAGAAAGTGGGGAACGGAGTGTCTTAACACTAGCTTCCCTCCACCTACCCTGCTATGTGCGGGATACAGCGTGAAGCTGATTTATTTATTTATTTTTATCTCTACTAAATCAACCCTACAGAAATCCAAACACGTACCATTGTGTGATGCAACACGTGAATCACGCTTCCACATCTAATAAAATGGCACAAAACAACCCCAAAAAAAAATTACCAACAAATTTTGTATTGTGTGAAAAGAAGCTGATAAGATACGAAGAGTCGTTGAGGAAGATGGCCGGCGCCCATTAGAGTTAACGAGGAGAACAAAATGTCCTCACAGTACCCCCCTACATATGTAGGTAACACCGTTTTTACTATACCTGTATGTTTCAGTTGCTACGCGTGCTATATATGGTTGGATTTATTATATTTTAATATGTGTTCTATGGCTTATTTACTATTATTTTACGCAGAAGGAATGTAATATTGAGACACTCTGTTTTCCACCTTTCATACCAATTTTCAACATGTTGCATATTGAGTGACTTGCTTCACCGCGCTTCGTATTATGAACAGAGCAAGGTAATGTAAATTAATTCGTCCGAGTGGGAATCCAACCCACTAATCGTTTACAAAGAAACGTCGTGCCACTGAGCCATGACAACGTTTTTATAAGTTAAAAAACAATTAAATGATAAATATAATTTTTATATTTTGAGAAGCCAGTCGTGGCGCAGCGGCACAAAGTGTGATTGTAAAACCGACTGGTTGTGGATTCGATTCCCACTCGGGGAGATGAAATATTTACTTAAATTTATATTTCCATTTTTGAGTTCTGCCACTCAACCCGCAATGCCTCCAGAATTCGACAGAAAGTGGGGAACGGAGTGTCTTAACACTAGGTTCCCTCTGCCTATCCTGCTGTGTGGCGGGATACAGCGTGAAGCTGATTTATTTATTTTATTTATTTTCCTATTTTTATATACAAAAGTATCTCTAAATCTGTGCAAGTAACAAAGCAACCTACTATCTTTTCTAGCTGGCAAAGAGGAAAAATTGTGCCATCAACACGTAACTTACGTAGACGTGGTTACTACAATTTTATATATACTAAGTTTATTTTTTTCCGTTTCGTATTACTTATCAAATCAAATAAAAAATATTTTTTGACACGATTCAATGTAATAAATGTAAAACCACCCAGTATATACTTTTATGTAATGACATGGTAATGTCAATTCATATAAGCAATGTCATAGTTTTTACTGTTTCGAGAAATTCCTCATCTTATATTCTTTTTTACCTATATAATGGATCGAGACGCCAGTCGTGGCGTATGGGCACAAAGCGTGCCTGTAAACCGACTAATTGTGGGTTCGATCACCACTCAAGGAAATGAAATATTTATTTGCCAATAAGAAAATAAATATTACATTGTTTTTATTATTAATAATCAGCGTTCGCCTAGTGCCGCTCCGTAGTGTTGTTAAAGACATAAAAACTACACTTTCATAAAGTAGATGAACTTACAGCCGCAACAAGAAAGTTATTATTACTGAGCAACTTTGTAACATGGTTTAAAGTCGGTAAGTCACAAAGACATATTAAATGAGGGGACTCTTACTCTCTCTTACTCTCTCTTACTCTTAATATTTATTGTAATTTGACGTTGCATATAGGTGGATAGATAGGAAGGAACTAGTGTTAAGACACTCCACTCTCTACTTTCCTCCAAAAGTATAATCATATTTGAAATTAGAAAATAAAAAATAATAATGCTTACTTGGTATAGAAAAATATAGTTTTGTAGTTTCTAAACTATAATAATGTGTAATATTTAGATTAAAGAAAAAATATAATTTGTTCTTTTTACAATTATATTTTTTTATGTTTATAATAACTTTTCATTTTGTTGAATTCGTAAATCGCTTTGTTTTCAAATTTTCACCAATTTAAGTATTTCGTTCATTTCGTGAAACAGTGGTTACTGTTTCACGAAATGAACGAATATATTGCATTTTTCGTTTTAAAAATTGCAGGAGACACGATCAAGGGTCCTTCCGCAAAGATAGATAAAAATAATTATCAATTAATATCAAGCCTTTATTATTGATAAGAGAGCAGGTGGTGTTTTTTTTTTATTCACAACGTAATATAATCCGCCTTTATAAGGTATTCTTTGAAGTTTCTTCACTTATCTATACTTAGAAGGATATTTCAATAAACTCACAAAGAAAGTCCACCCTTAAAGATAAATTCATCTTAAATATTAAAAGGTTCTTACAAAAGAAGCATCGACGACTGCTGATGAAATAACGAAAACAAATCTCTTGATCGTAAATAACCTGTATGAGTATATTATAACAAAAAGCTTTTTTAAACTTATTATAATTTTCTTACTTGTTGAGCTTTCTTTTTGTTTTAGAAGTAAATTTAATAGAGAAAACCGGTCAATACGAGTTAAATGGGGGTTCCGTACCAATTCCAGGATTGTATGTCAACGGGAACTACACCGACATATGAACTTATTTTGTATGAAATTGACAACAGTTATAAACGTTTCTAATTTTTTTCTATGAAATATCTATAATTTTTCGTTTTTTAAATTTTTTCCTTTATTCGTATTGCAAGTTCTCACTTCTTGTTAATTTTTATAATTGTAGATCCACGGGAAGTATCCTATAAGTTTTGATTATGAAAAACGATGCATAAACACTTGTTTCTTTTGATTGCTTTGATTCAGAAACTTTATATTTTCTGTAAATATTTGATATTTTTTAAGCTTAATATCTCCAACTAATCGAGATAAATGGTCTTGACGGACAGACTTGATGCACGGATTCCTTCAATTTCTATTTAGCTACGGAACCCTAAAAACTGATTAGAAAACTATAGCAACTTTAATTCAAACGTTCTATAAGATAATTATTTGTCGTTTAGTTAAAAAAAATCAAAAGTTTACAATAAGTAACTTCCGCCACAATCTCTTTTGATATAAAATATAATATCAAAAGCACTTAGGAGCTCCTTAAGCGATAAAATTGTGCGCGGCGCGGGATTATGCAGGTAAGTAAGGTGGCACTGATTTAATTTACCTTGCATTGCTGCATCCCACCTCTTTACCCCATTTCCTTCTCAAAGTGTAGTAAATTTGTAAAAATTGTAAAGGAGATTTACTTCTACGCTTGAAAAATATTAGAGGGAATTCGTTCGTTTTTATTTTATTTTGTTTGTTTTGTTGATTTAAATTTGTGTTATGTTATTTGTTTAGTTTAATTTGTGAATTGTTCTAGTATATTACAATGTGGAATCGTTACAGATATATAGGATATACATTAAATAATTTATGAAATTTGAAATTAAGAAAATTTCAATCTTAACATAAGTTTAATCCGAGAGGCCAGTCGTGGCGCAGGGGCGCAAAGTGTGACTGTAAAATCGACTGGTATGTGGGTTCGATCCCCACTCGAGGAAATGAAATATTTATTTACATTTATATTTTCATGTCTTTGCTCTGGTATCGCCACTCAATCCCGCCACTCAACACGCAATGCCTCTTGAACTCGGCGGAAAGTGGGGAACGGAATGTCTTAATATTAGGTTCCTTCTGCCTATCCTGCCGTGTGCGGGATACAGCGTAATTTTTTTTTTATTTTATTTAATGCGATAAAAATAACAGAAAAATAAGAAATAAAGTAATTTACTTTAAATATATATCTACATCAAATATTTCACTTTCCTTTACCACAATAACTTTTCACTACCCTTTAACATAAATATAAAATACACTAAAATAATATAAAAAAAACACACTATATTTCTTACAAAATCTTTAAAAATTCATCTATAACACAACTAGGTATATGAAACTTCGAATGAGAAATTCAAAGGTGCCTATATTCGTGCTGTAATACGTGAAGCACTTCCTTCAGATACCCTGTACGGTATAGGTTGATGCACAGTGGAGTGTTGCTCTGGGACTGATATGGGTGTAAGTGCGGAAAGTATTTTGTATAACACGCCACGACGTGGTTCAGCGCAGTCGGTTATTATATTTCGTTGTATTTATTTCTTTTTGTAGAGATAGATCAATGGTCTTTTGTAGATAGATAACTTTAGATATTATATTTTAGCGTTTTCGTAGCTTTATTATTTGTTTAAATCAAAATCAATTTTGCTGTATCCCACATATAGCAGGGTAAGGCTGACGCCAGGCTTTTTGCGTTGGTGCGAGAATGAAGAAATTAAAAGATTAATAAAGAATAATTCGTTTCCCCGAGTTTAGTTCGAACCCACCACCGTCGCGTTACAATCATACCCATGTGCGACGACGGCCTCAATTTTATTTATTATTTGTTTTTAAGATTCAAAATGTATACTATGTATCGTATTGTATTTGTTTAGACTTTTTAACGACTCTTTAATTTAGAAATTTAGTGGATTTTTTACACACATATCGCTCCCGTTAAGACACTTCTGTTCCCTACTTTCTGCCGAATTCTGGAAGCATTGCGTGTTTAGTGGCGAAACTTAACTTCTCGCTTTGTTCCGTTACCAGAGCAAGACAATAAATTTGAATTAATTAGCTTCAAGCTGTATCCCGCACACAGCAGGCAGGGGGAACCTAATGTTAAGACACTCCGTTCTTCACTTTCCGCCGAATTCTAGAGGCATTGCGTGTTGAGTGGCGGAACTCAACACCGCGTTTTGCCTCGACACCAGAGCGAATAAATGGAATTATAAATGTAAATAAATATTTCATTTCCTCGTGTAGGGATCGCACCCACAACCAGTCAGTTTTACAGTCACACTTTGTGCCTCTGCGCTACGACTGGCCTCACTTATTTATAGGTTAATATTATACGTGCACCAAGACGTTAGAACAATAATTTATTACTATCTAAAATGCTCAAAGCCATACTTAGTGGTAACATCTCGAGTGCAATCGTAACTCGCTACATATTTACCAGCCGGAACGAGAATGGCCTGTGGACAGATATCGATGCGTTTCAGTCTGCCGCTTTCTCTATTAATCTTGCACACCTACACTACCTTCCACCTTTGTTAGTTTTCCAATTCCATTATAGTTTCAACTAAATGGCTCTTGTAAATTGATATCGATATGGGACAATCGATATGGGACAATCGATTTAGGTTTTAGTATTGGAAGACGAATGGTGTATGCGTTAGGTTAATGTGAATATTATATATAGATGTGATTCTTTTGTACGCGTGTTTGTCAATCCACTTTTCTTACACGGCTGCGGTGATTTTACTGAAATTTTATTTGTACATTTCGATAAATCCGTGGATGGTTTGAAAATAAAATTAGGTCTTTTAGGTGGCGCTGCATTCGATGTTTACCGTAATAGAACAGCTAAACTATACAAAATTTATTTTTAAACTATAAAAAAATTATTTATTTAAACTATACATAATTTATTTATTTTAAATTATACAAAATCATGTTCATAATAATATATTTTAGAAGAAATATAATATCAGAACCTATTTGGAGATCGAGAGAGACAGAGAGAGAGAGAGAGAGAGAGAGATATTCGAAGAGGACATATTTAACTAGAAAAATAAAAACTTCTATATAAATATAGCTCTTTCATAATAAAATTCGAACCCACAGTTATAGTGTCACGGTCACGGTCCTACTGAGCCATATAATCATCAAAATTTATTGCCTTTTCCCCTTTTACACATACCACCCAATCGATATTGGAAAATGTTACTTAAAAACATTATCTCCTTTTAAATAATAAAAATATATTTGGCACTGTTTTTTTGGAAAAGATAATACAAATCAGTTATTGTAACAAAACCTAAAAAGGAGCAAAAAATACCCGCCGTAATTAAACCAACCGAGATGGCAGCAACTTTGAGAAGCTTTGTATAGCTTGGATTAAAATATCGAATAATAGAATCCTTAGATATTTTTGTTTTATAAATATTTTTCGGAGGAATTTTCTTTTGCGTAAACAACGCAAATAAATAAGAATCTATACAAAAATGTGTAAAGAAGTGAAAAGATGTTTTTGAATTCTTACTTTTTTATTACTTTAATTTTTGAGTATCAGCTTCACGCTGTATCAGCTTCACGCTGTATCCCCCATAGCAGGCTAGGCAAAGGGAGTCTAGTGTTAAGACACTACACTTTCCACTTTCCGCCGAAATCTGGTGGCATTGCGTGACTGGCGGAACTCATTTCCGCGCTGTGCCGCTTTTTGTGTGCCATTACTGATCATCTACCAACTACAAAAAATTGATAACAAAGTGCAATGGCAGCAGCAGCATATCGTCGAAAAATATCGTACTATAATGTAAGTTTTTATGCGATTATTATCAACGATTTTACTTTCTAAGGATTTGATTTAATTCTAAATGTATGGTTCTACTGAAGTGTGCATCCATTTTAGCTTCTAATTACATATAATAATGCTTTCATTTGATTCTATAAATAATTTCCATTTTTTACGATACTAGTTTGATTGGCTGTTTACCATAAAAAAGCCTGTAGAGGACTACTAAGAGAGGATTTTTGGAAATTTCTGCGGGAACGGTTAAAACGAAACTTTACGTTTACAAACGTTAGTTAGTACAAACGATCGCCACTGCTTATTCTATATAACAAAAGAATTTCCAATACCTGGTTAATAGCAAGAAATAAGTAAAGGGAACCTTTACGAAAAATTCGGATAAACCTACTTTAAAAGATATTTGGTTATAATAGTTTCTTAACAAAAAGGTAAAATGGATCTCCCGGTGTCATTTCAATGTCTATCACTCCATATCCGTCTTTCACGGTGGCACAGTTTTTTATAAAGGATGGTCGTTCAGTAAATGTGAAAAGTTTATATTGATATTAGTTATTCTTTAATTTTTTCTTATCTTTACACGATTTTCGAATTATACCTAAACTTTCATAGTTATTGCTTAAACAGAATGTGTAAACAATAATATATTTTTTACTTTTGTTGAATTATCCAGAATTGAGTGGAAAATGGGGAACAGAGTGCCTTAACACTATCCCTGACGCTGCTTGAAGCTGATTTAAAGTTATTATGCTCGTAGCTCGTAGGCAGAGGGAACTTAGTGCTAAGATACAATTATCCAATTTAAAGATATCTTAAATATATTTTTTTAATTACAGCTAATTAATAATAAAAATATTGTCTTCTTTCCGCTTAATTAGATGTTTTTCCCCAAGGTTTATATATCCCAAGATTGACACGAGTAAATCCATATATCCCGAGATTTATAATATTTAAGAATTTGGTTAACCTGAACGAAGATATTCCGTTTTCAAGTGAAAAAACATCGAAAATAAAAAAAAAATCCAGCACGAGAACGCAATAAGTCTGAAAGGCAAACTTTTGAATCGCTAGGTTTAAAACTTAAAGACTCAATCTCTTTGAGTGGGGGTTTAAATTTGTTTCAAAGGAGAATGCGTTTTAAGATACAGTATCGAATGGTGCAAAGTGGTTTGTGGGGCGTGATGGGGTGTGATGGGGGTGGGGGTGGGGGCCAGAGGACAAGAGCCGTCATTTGCAAGAACTTCAGACGCAGCGAAGTTACACAAGTTGTCACCAGGCTTTATTTAGGTTTTATACTTTTTTACCCTTCACTTGCGTTGGTTATGATGATGATAATTAAAGAGCATTCGGTTTTGGATTTTAACGAAGTTATTTTAAGCCGCTGTGGTCATAGTTTTGTTTGTCTTTTTTCTGTTTTCTCCTTATCTTATTTAAATCTCTGCTTTAGAAAATGATTATATTGTTTATAGTATATAAAACATAATTAAATATAACTTACCTAATTTGATTATTTAAATAAATATATTATCTATATTATATTATCAGCTTCACGCTGTATCCCGCACACAGCAGGCAGAGGGAACTTAGTGTTAAGACACTCCGTTCCCCACATTACGCCGAGTTCTGGATCCATTGCGTGTTGAGTGGCGGAACTTAACGCCGCGCTTTGCCTCGACACCAGAGCGATGAAATGAACATATAAATATAAATAAACATTTCATTTCCTCGTGTGGGGATCGAATCCACAACCAGTTGATTTTACAGTCACACTTTGTGCCTCAGCGTCACGACTGGCCATATAACTTACCTAATTTTATAATATAAATAAATATATCACCTTCTATAATTCACCACTTATAAGTAAAACGATTGGTTATAATACAAAGACCAGAATGCAACAACAAGTTTCGGTCACTGGCTAGTATAATTAATACGATCGAGTATCTACAGGAAGTGCAAAATGGCGGCGAGTAGCCAACATGGATGCGCTTCCGGTCGCCGGGGGACAATAATTAATCTAGTACTTATTTTGCTCTCGCAAGGGTCGTAGTGGCGAAATTGTAGCTAATATTTATTCAGAAATACCAACACAGTGTGTTCTGGTACACAGTGTATTCTCTCTCTCAGCTTCACGCTGTATCCCGCACACAGCATGGTAGGCAGAGGGAACCTAGTGTTAAGACACTCCGTTCCCCACTACTACACAGTGTATTCTCTCTATTCAATTTTGTCTGCACTTGTGCTTGTCTGTGCCATAAACATTTTAACTTACCGAATACAACCGAGCTTAGCTTCTTGAGATGGAGATCGAGATGGAGATGCTTGTGTTACAAATGAAATGGCTCTCAATCTTTTGTCTGCACATTGTGCGGTGGATAAGTTTCTGGATGAAGGAATATTAATATTTATATATTTTAAGTTTTAAGATTTATCTTGCAGGGTTGATAAAGGAAATTTAGTATTAGGACACTCCGTTCTCCACTTTCTACTCAATTTTCAAGACATTGCGTGTTGAGCGGCAGAGCTTAACGCCGCATTTTGTTTTGTTATCAGAGCGACAAAATGAAAATACTTCATTCGAACTCACACCGGTGCACTTACAGACGCTTTACCGCTTCCGCCTTTATTATATTGTATTAATATTTAAATAAGTATATTTTAATCCAATAGTATCATACTATGAACACTACTAATGAAAAACGTCGATAATTATATAAAAAACATTATCAAAAATATCGAACTCCTTACCTCCTCACCCCTGTACTACCAGTTACATTTAACCAGCTTCACGCTGTAACCCGCACACAGCAGGGTAGGCAGAGGGAACCTAGTGTTAAGACACTCCGTTCCCCACTTTCTGGAGGGATTGCGTGTTGAGTGGCAGAACTCAACCCCGCGCTTTGCCTCGACACCAGAGCGAAGAAATGGAAATATAAATTTAAGTAAATATTTCATCTTCTCGAGTGGGGATCGAACTCACAACCACTCGATTTTACAGTCACACTTTGTGCCCCTGCGCCATGACTTTACATTCCATTAAACCATTCTACACTATTAAACTTAATACCATATTTTATAAAACTAATATATAGTTATATGTGTATATATAGGTATAGGTTTAGGTATAGGTAATAATTAATATGATCGAGTGAACAAGCAAATGGCGGAGTGTCAGGGATGGGCTTCCGCCGGGATAATTAATCTTGTAGTACTCTTGCTAGTGTTGTGCTAATATTTATTCGGCACTATGAATGCGGGCGATTGTCTCGATTCTTGCATTCTTTGTTGTGTTTCTTGTTTACGTTTTACTTTGAAGGATTTTGTTGTTTTTGTATTGAAATATTTTGTAAAATTTGTATCGTTGTTTTTATTTGCCCAAGGAAAATGAAGGTCAGTTGTGTCACAGTGGGGCAAGCGTGTCATTGTAAACGCTAAAGGTTGTGGGGGTTCGATTTGAAGAAGTGAAATATCTAATGTTTTCATTTCTCTGGTGTCAAAATGTGCGGCGTTGAGATCCGCCACTCGACATGGAACGTCTCCAGAAATAGGCGGAAATGCGAAGTGGAGTGCCTTACACTAAGCTCCCTCTGCTTACCCTGTTATATTTTTATTATTTTCAAAATGTTATTCCACATGTAGGAAAGATAAAACTTTTTAGAGACGTTCTAGAAGCCATACGTTTCCAAGCTACGACGAAATTCTTTAACGCTTGTTACAGCTTATCCACAAAATTGTTAAAATATTATTGTACGTCAAATTTAAACCTACAGTCTCTACGACAAACCACATAAATTGGTTAATATCGATACATTTTTATAATACATTTTAAACATACACATAAAAAGAGGCGATACCGTTAAAAAATTGAATTAAAATTCCAGTTAAACTGTAAAAAATCCAGTTAAATTTAACCCATATCGAATGCGGTAACCAAAAGACGTATGATAATGCTTCACATAATGTTTGCATTCCCGCGTGTACTATAACGAAACGGCTATAAAATTAATGTAACGTTCGTTCTTTACGTTGTTTGTTCTGGAGCAGTTAGCTTGCTAAATGTGATTTCGGTTTTTTTTGAAATACGGTTATTATATATAGAAATTGGTTGTTTATTATCACATTATTCGAAATTACATGTTTTGAAAGGATATAATTTTTTTTTAGCTTCACGCTGTATCTAATGTATAGAAGGGTAGCCAGAATTAACCTAAGAACCCGGGAACCTGATGTTAAGACATTTCATTTCCATTAAGACACTTCCGTTAACCACTTTGTACAGAATTCTGGAGACATTGCATCTTGAGTGGTGGAACTCAGCGCCGCGCTTTGCCTCGTTACCAGATCGTGGAAATAAAAATATTTCATTTTCTCGAGTGGAAATCGAATCCACACACTTTACAGTGGTACGCTATTGCCCCTGCGCCACGACTGGCCTCAAAATATATCGACATAAAAATAATTGCCTTCGGTTGAAATTTGGTTCGTTTGTTTGTTTATTTACTACTTAATTCAAGCTTTAAATGAAAATCTGTTTTTGAATTTCACATAAATTTTGTATTTAAATATATGTATGTGAATATAATATAGATATATTACGTACACGATTAATTTGCGGCATATGTTTTTGCGAAAACATAATGTTAACTATTTTTTATATATCGAAATATGCACAAGTAACATATACCAAGTAATATAAAATTAAACGAAAAAAAATCAAATGAAATCCTTTAATTAAATGAATCGTATATATCACGAGATATTACGAGATATAATCAGAAATGAGGACATTTGTTGGAGAACAAAGGCTATATTTTTAACATATTTAAAGTGTTATTCCACACTTAGGAAGGAAAAATACTTTTTTAGAAAGCGTATAAAAAATTGAACGTAGTGGGACTCGAACCCGCGCCTCCTGGAGACAGTGAGATACAGAGATGCTAACAACATAAATAAGTTGTAACAAGCGTATAAAAATTTCGACGTAGCTTGATGAGAACGTATGGCTTAGTGGTCAGAGCGCCTTGGTTGGTTGGTTTGCAGGAGGCGCGGGTTCCAGTCCCGCTACGTTCAAATTTTTATACGTTTTCTAAATAAGTATAAAGGATATTCCTCGAAGAATTGCTCAGTTGAAATTGCTGCGGATGGTTCTCGATAGGCGGCCGAGATCCGAACGACGCGTGGTGGGCAGGAGGAGGTTACCACGAGGCAACCTAGGAGATCCTTGAACGAAGGACGGAGATCATATGACCAACACTGGGCGTCGAAACGCTGATATGATGAGGACGATGCTGATGATTTAGTATTAGTGGAATGTAATTAAAAAAATAAAAAATTCTAATAATTACAATAAACAATGAAAAATATTAATCTAGAACATAATATCTAAAAAAAAAAACATAAAGAGACATTACATATATTTTTTACTCAACATAACAAAGTGTGTATTCAAAGTAAATAGTTCACACAGACTTCCCAGCACTTCCCAGCGCTCTCGTAGTCGTGTCGGTTTATTAGACAAGTATATCGCATTATCCACGTACATTCCACAGCTGTAGTGGTGCTTGCACTAGTACTAAGACAGTGGTTCGAGGGCGTTTTAAGGATCGACGAGATGCTGCACTTAAAATTCTCAATGTAAATTAAGTCTTGTTTGTTTGATAGTAGTCTTACTATCAAATTATTTGCTAGAATATTATAGTGTGCATATTCTTGTGTTGAATATGTTGTTGTATGGTTGAGGATAACATTTTTGTGTATTAATGGTTCATACATTTTAAAGTTTTTTTCTGGAGGCCTTGCTTGTTGGCTGGTGGAACTCAACGCCGTGGCTTGCCTCGATCTATATATGTACATATTTCATTTTCTCGAGTGGGAATCGAATCCACAACCTGTTGCGTTCCCAGTCACTTGTATGTACCTTTGCGCTACGACTGACCTCAATTAAAAATTTACATTTTATCTTTACAATCTAAAGTATAACTGATCGTTGTCTGTATATAGAAAATATATGAGAAAATGTATTATTATGTAAAGCATTTATGAATGTATTAATGTAAAAACAATAATTTATTATTTTTTTGTCTGTTTCTCTATGCGTTTATGCACGCTAATCTCAGAACTGGCTTAACCGATTTAAAATGAGTTTTCACCATTATTTGTTAGCAAACTATCCTTAACATTTAGTGCTTCTTTTTAAATTTATTCAACAAAATTGGTAAATAAAATAATTCATATTAATAATCCCGTTGCCTATGTGCGGGATAAAACGTGAAGCTATAATTCAATTTATTTTATAAACAAGCATTATTTAAGTTTTAATTCTCTTTATTTAATACGTTATGTTAGCAACCAGTACTGGCGTAGTGCAAAAAATATCGTCAGCTTTTTAATTAGATTAAACCAATGTTATTACACGAAATACGAAAACCGTATTAACATCACAAGTCAAAGCAAATTTCAAATATTTTGTTTATTTTCAACACTGTTAATGTGTAATGTCAAGAGTATACCACTGTTACTGTGTAATGTCAAGAGTATACCTAAATTTTTTATCGAACAAACGAAACGAAATGCAAAATCGCACAGCATAAGTTAAATCGTTAGTGGCCAGTCGTGGCGCAGGGTCATAAACGTGTGTAAGCGCGACAGGTTGTGGGTTCGATACCCATCTGAGGAAATTAAACAATTAATATTTTCAATTCTTCTCTCTAGTGTCGAGGCAAAACGCGGCGTTGATTTCAATCGTTAAATACGCAATGCCTTTAGAATTCGGCGGAGAGTGGCGAGCTGAGTGTCTCAACACTAGGTTCCCTTGCCTACCCTGCTACATGCGGGATACAGCGTAAAGCTGAAAAAAATTGATTAGATCTCGTTAATTTAGAAATCCAGGAATATTATTGTACGGAGCTACCGCCGATTTTAATTTCCTGCACAACGCTTGCAGACGGTTGACGATTTATTTACTGAAATAAATATTTAAGTACAACTCACTGTTAGGAGCCCGCCGAGAGCATCAGCTCTGAAAACGGCTGGGAATTTTGTGTATTTTAAGTGAATTAGAGAGAAATGTTTTATTGTAGCAGGGAAATCTTGTTACGTATCGCGAGAACATTGGAGAAGAGAAAAGTTCTGTTTTTTTCTTTATATATATGTATTTTTTTTAGTTTCAGGCTGTAACCTGCACACACAGTAGGATGAGCAGAGTGAATCTAGTGTGAAATCACTCTGTTGACCATTATCCGCCGATTTCTAGAGACATTGAGTGTTGAGTGGTGGAACTCTTTGCCACGGTCTTTATCGTTACTATTTCATTCCCCCGAGTGGGAGTCAAACCCACAACGCTCGGGTTTACAATCGCCCTTACAGCTTTTGCCCTTGCACCACTACTGGCCTCTATTATTGCAAGGAAATTTACAGTTAGAGAAAAGATTCTGTTTCTTTCTTTATACATATACATATATTTTGATAGTTCACTTTTACTATAATTCGGCTTAAATGTGTTTTATTTTTAACTAAATTTATAAACCTTTAAAAAGATATTTAATTTCTATAGAACATACGAAAAAATATTTACCGATATGGTCAAATTGCGTGACAAATTTGCTTTATATTTTTATCGATTCAATAATGTAATAACGATTTTGTAATAAAAATAACTGCCGAAGTTATTTCTTTTGATTAGATAAAACATATCACATTTATGCTAAATACTAACCATACGTTCTGTTAAAGATAGTGGGAAGTAACAAGACACTCATTTCTCTCTTTTCCGACGAATTAGAGGAAAAGCGTTGATAGGTGGCACGCAGTTTTGTCATGTAAATCGAAGTTATAACCATCGCGTTTTCCTATTGTGCTACGAAGAGTTTGAATTTGTTTAATTATCTTATGATAATCTATATATATAAAAGGACTTGTACATGACTGACTGAGGTAAGACGGACGCACAGTAGTAACCGCTGTGCGTAGAAACGTGAAATTTGGACAGATGTTTATTTTCATAATCTGGACATCCACTAAGAAGGGATTTTGAAAAATATTAACCCTAGAGGAATGAAATAGGAGTTGAAAGTTTGTATGGATTTTTTTTAAATTGGCATTGATTTTTATAAAAAAATAAATTCAGACTGTTAAACATATTTAATTGAACACGTGTTTCGTGGTTTTTTAGAATTCATCCCTAACGGTGGAAAGAAGCGGGCGAAGCCGCGCGCGCTCACTGGTAATTAGATAAAATCAAAAAGCTCAGCTTCCTTGTATATTATAATTTTCTATTGCGAATTCTAGTACTAAAACTAAGCTCGAAGCTAAGTAAATAAGTAGAAAGAATTGACATATTTTGTCAAACAAAACAAAAAACGAAAGGACTTAAAATATCTTAAGATATCCTATAGATATCATAAGTTTAAGTTTTCAATATTTACACAAATCTATTTACATTCAGCGATCGCGACCGTTGATGTGAATTTTTGTATACCTTTCAAAGCTATCATATTAAAAATTGGAAAAGCCAAAGTGTGTTCCACATACCCGTACAGCGCGCCGTCAGCGTTGACCGATTTTTCCAATTCTTCGTATTTTTTCACGAATGCACCGGCCAGTACATATGACAGGAGTTACGGCCTCGATCGTTTCAATTGTTTTTAAGCTATAATAGCTGCATAGTGGCTGTATGTATGTACGTATATATATATATATATATATATATATATATATATATATATACCAATATTATAAACTAATATTATAAAGAGGTAAGATTTGTATTTTTGTATGTATATTTGTAGTGATTTCACACAAAAACGCTGAAGAAAGCTGCATCTTCACTGTCCCTCATAGGCTATATTACATTTTCAAAAAAATAGGGATCCCTAAGAAAAATGCTACAATGTAACCCAAGGTGTAAAGAAATTGATCTAAAAAATTTTATCATCGCGTGCGCTGCGAAAACTATTGATGATAGAACAAAACAATGTTCTACAGTATTATAGAACACATCAATATCTATAAAAAAGTCCGCGATACCATATGATCAACTACTGTAGTTATGACAATATAACTACTTTTTATATTTTATAAGTTGATGAAAGTGCCGACAATAATCAAACCATATTATTCATACCTCTGCATTAATCCTTATCCTATTAAGTTATATTTTATTAAAGATAATTTCAATACCTGTAAAATACTTTAAATTAATAAAATCGGACATTCCATTCGAAAGATATAACGAATTTAATAATATCAATCTAAATTAAATCATGTAATAATAAAAAATGCGGAATGTGTGCCGTGTGGCCTCGCGCACCGTGGCGAGTAATTCTACGGGGGTGCATCGATATCACTAAAATTATTAAGACAATCGATTATATTTTTTATTTCTTTATTTGAATTGAATAGGCTTCAAATCTACGGGACCGATTTGGAATTTTTTTTTACAATGTAAACGTGTAAAAAAAATAAAAAAAAAACCTTACATCGCGTACGTTGTGGAAATTATTGACAATAGAGCAAAGTGATGTACTGCAATTTTATAGAAGACATCAATATCTACAAAAAAGTTTACGATACCATATGGCACAATAACTAATTTTCAAAAGAAAATGTGCAAACTAACTAGAACAGAGCCGCCATCGTAGTACAGAGAGAGGGACAATAAAAAATATATGTATTATTGTGAATGCATAAAAAGAGTGTGAAATTTCTCTATAGATTATAAATCATAAGAAATCTGTCATCGCATGTGCTGCGGAAATTGGTGATAAAATAAAACATTGTCTTATAGTATTATAGAACGCATCAATATCTAGCCGGCCTGTCGTGGCGCAGAGGCACAAAGTGTGTCTGTAAAATCGACTGGTTGTGGGTTCGATCCCCACTCAATGAAGTGAAATATTTATTTACATTTATATTTTCATTTCTTTGCTCTGGTGTCGAGGCAAAAGCGCGGCGTTGAGTTCCGCCACTCAGCACGCAATGCCTCCAGAATTCGGCGGAAAGTGGGGAACGGAGTGCCTTAACACTAGGTTCCCTCTGCCCATCCTGCTGTGTGCGCGATACCCCTTGAAGCTGTTTTTTATCAATATCTATAAAAAAAGTCCGCGATAACATATGTTCAACTACTATAGTTATGCCAATATAACTACTTTTTTATATTTTAAAAGTTGATAAAAATGCCGACAATATTTAAAACATATTATATTTATTCCTCTGTATTAATCCTTATCCCATTAATTGTTATTTTATTAAAGACCGCTTCAATACCTGTTAAATACTTTTTAAATGAATAAAATTGGACATTCTATTAAAAGTTATAAGAGATTTTAAAACGTCAATCTAAAGAAAATAATGCGGTATGGCCTCGCGCACGGTAGTGGAGTGAGTCTGCGGCGGTGGCGGGATCGTACATCGATATCACTAAATATATGAAGACAACTGATTATTTCTTTACATATTTTGTTATTATGGTGTATGGTATTGTTTTGTTTCTTTATTTAATTGAATAGGCCCCGAAACTACGAGAGGGGATTTGAAAAATTCTTTTACAATTTGACGATTAACGTGTAAAAAAACATTAAGAAAAAAAAACTTATATCGCGTACGCTGTGGAAATTATTAAGAACAGAGCAAATTGATGTACTAAAATTTTATAGAAGACATCAATATCTACAAAAAAGTTTACGATACCACGTGTTACTGTTAGAGTTATGGCACAATAACTAATTTTCAAAGTTCGTATTATCGTAGTGCCGATTCAAAAAATATATGTATTATTGTGATAGAATAAAAAGAGTCGACGCCGTCGAGGCCCAGGCGCACAGGGGTGTGACTGACGTGCGGTGGTTGTGGGTTCGATTCCCACTCAAGGAAATTAATTATTATTTCTATATATTTTCATTTCTTCGCTCTGGCACCAAGGCATAAGCCCGGCGTTGACTATTGCCACTTAACACGCAATGCCGCGAAAAATTCGGCGAAAAGTGTGGAACGAAGTATCTTATGTTCCCTCTGCCTACCCTGCTGTGTGCGGGATACAGCGCGAACCTAAAACAATAAAAGGAGTGTATAATTCCTCTATAGATATACTGTTTTATATTCTGTCATAATGAACAGCTTTAAACGTTGCGTACAAAGGTATCCCGTAGTATATCTATTTTTTTTCAATTATTATTACCAATACAGTATCGATACGAATGTGGTAATATCTATATATATTTAATATTTTTTCACCCTTTAGTGTTTTTCAGGAGGAAAACATAGACATTTTTTTAATTTGAGAAAATATTTTATTAACTATAAAAATGTTGGTAGTTCTTATAATTCTAATAGAATTAAACAACTTTCTAAAATGTTCTTATCTTAAATGCGCTGTAATAACTAATAGAAGCTATATTTTATCCCGGAATTATTGCGCAATTTATGTGGGAAAAATGACTACAAAATTACCTAGACAAATATGAAATAACTAAACATTTTTCTATTAAATATGATAATTCTTGCAAGCAAAATTAAATCAATTCCCAAATGATTTAAATCTATTATTATGTAGTGCACAACAGTATGGATAACCAAACTAAAAAATAATCCATTTTTAGGGTTCTGCACCTCAAAAAAAAAAGGAATCCTTATCACTTGGATTAGGGTCACTTTGCATTTCACGCATGTATCGACTCATGTTTCATTTATCCCTTACAATCAGCATATAAATAAGTATATTAATTACTTTGACAAGTGTCTTTTACTGTTTTTCATTTTAATAATTACTTTAGAAGCTGTAACACAGATTTAAAATTACATAACTAAAAATCTTTGCTGCGATATGGCTCAACGCCCCCCACGCGTCGTTTGCTTATAAAAGTGCATCCGCTACGGCCCCCTAGCTCCTTTACCACGGGCATAGAAGCTATTCGAGAAGTTATTCCTTCCACTTCTCCAGCACCACGAAGCAAGCAGTTTGGCAAGCGGGTACTCAACCACTCTGCAGGTGGCCAGAGCGGGCCACTACGCTGCAGCAGCGACTAACTGAAAGGAGCCTTTCTACGTGTACTCTGTAATAATTATATATTTAATAATTACAATTGTACATTTAGCCATTAATATATGTAACTAATTTAAAAACTGTACAGGAGTTAATATGCAATCATTACAGTTATTTTACAAAGAATATTATGAATCCTTCAAATCAATAATTTAACGTTTAAGGCTATTTCTGAATGAGTAAATTAAATTATTCACTGACATCAGCACATTTAACAGAATTTTAAAATTATAATGAGAAGTACATTACATAGGTAAAAAGAACGTAATGTTACAAAAATATGTACGTATAAGAAATAATTAGCTTTATGTTTTTTTTTATAAATATCAAATATCAACAATGGTCGTTTTTTAATTCAAAACAAAAGTCCTTATAGAAATTACGATAATGTAGTAAAGAAATCATATTAGAATATTACAGATTAAAGTAATAAAAATCATATTAGAAATCATTTCTGTGTATTAGATTAATAATCATGTAGGTTAAGCGGGCGAAGCCGCGGGCGAGCCGCTAGTATATATATATATGAGAATTCACAAAAATTTTATTTATGTAATGCAATATGAGACTGTTTCGTTGTGTTTTTAAGTTTTCATAAAACGTATAATTTAAGTTACTATTTAGATATGTTAAATTTAAATATTTACTTTGGAAGCCGTCGTGACACAGTGGCACAAGCTTGCGTTTGTGTGAGTTCATTTCCTACTCGAGGATAACTGGTAACGAAGCAAATGCGGCGGTGAGTGCCTCTACTGAATACACAATGCCTTCAGAAATCGGCGGGAACTGTGGGGAACGGAAATGTCCTAATGGGATCGGAATATCTTAATTACTAGGTTCCCAGGTTCCTTCTGTCTACCCTACTATGTGCGGGATATAACGTGAAAAAAAATATGTTGGAATTATATTGCAATCGGCTACATCCCAACTCCGTCTTTAATGATGACATGTTGTATATTGATAGGGAAACAAAATATTATAAACTGTTTTTTTTAAGTTGTTATGGATTACATAAACCTACAACTGTGGTAGTAGGTCAGCGACTTCTCTACTGAGCCACGACGACATTTGCGAATGTACGTAAAATGTTTATAACCATTTTCCTTTCTGATGATATTGCCTACATATGTGTTATTATAACATGGAAAAAAGAGAACGTTTCCAAGAAAAAAGGCGAAGAGCCTATAATGTAGTTGTATTATATTATGTTTTCAACAAAATGTCTGCTCGATTTGAGAAAACGAGATGCTATCATATTGTCCAATATTAGTCCAATATTCAAAATTGACATCTTTTATAGTGATATGGTAGATGTAGATAAAACATATGTATTACACGCTGATTTTTTTAGCTTCACGCTGTATCCCGCATATACCACGGTGGAACTTAGTGCTAAGACATCCGCTTCGTTCTTCTCTGTCTGTTTGAATTTGAAACTTAACGCCGCGCTTTGCCTTACTAGAGCGAACAAATAAAAACAAAAAAAATCCTGAGTTTTTGATTTTTGCTTGAAGCCACAAACAACGCGTATACAGACAGATGCATTAAAATATTATATTAAATAGTTAATTCCCCGGAGTTGGAATCAAACCGACAACCGCCGCAATTTACAGTCGCACGCTGGTGCCTTCGCGCCACGACGCGTTGGCCTCATTTATATTCATATATATTTATATTCCCAAGTGGCATCATGTACATCCATCACTTGTACATACAATATACACAGACAGACATACACACGAGACTCATCAAACTACAGTATAATATAGTATATATATACAACCCTACTTCGTCGGTTAATAAAAAAAGGAGAAATATTGCTATAGTTGTGTAATTTCATATGTTGTATATTAAAGGATTTATGAGGCCAATCATGGCGCAGGGAATAAAATGTGCGACTGTAAGTGCGACGGGTAGTAGGTTCGACTTCTATTTGGATAAATTAAATACTTTCATTCCTTTCCTCTGGCATATAGGCAAAGCGCGGCATTCCCTCACTTAACACGCAACGGAAAGTGGGGAGCGGCGTGTCTTAACATTAAGTTTCCCCTGTCTACCCCGCTACGTGCGGGATACAGGGCAGGTGAAGCCGAAAAAAGGCTCTGTATTGTAGCTCGTTTATTGTAGCGCGCCTATATTATTTATAAAATCCCATTATATATTCAGCAAAATCTGTAGTCTAGACAGCGCAAAATATAAAAGATAAAGTTTAAGTATTCAAATAGCAATTACGATTTCTCTTATTACTTGTTTAAAGAGCGTTCATCCAAACTTTTTTTTTCAGCTTCACGGTGTTTCCCGTTTGAAGCAAGGGAAAAGAGGGAACTTAGTGTTAAGACACTCCGCTCTCTTTTTTTCGTCGAATTTCTAAAGGCATTGTGTATTTTATTGTTGATTGTCGCCACCCAAGGCAACGGTGTCGAGGCATCTACACCAGATCGACAAATGAAAATATAAAATATTTCATTTCTTCGCATGGGAATCGAACCCACAACCTCTCGCGTTAACTTTCACATGTTTGTACCCTACGACTGGCCTCTGATTCAAAACTTGCAGTGGCCAATATTGGTTGTTTGTAAATTAGTTGATTAGAGAATAACCGAGAGGTATTTTTAATTTCCCACAGGATTGAGCTGAGTTCGGTCATATCTCATTCATTAGTATTGGGTCTGTTTTCCTTTGGAAGTGGGTGATTTATTAATATTAGTTTATTATGCTTCGTTACTACGAAGTTTGAAAGGATAACTATATATATATATATACAAAATTATATACTTTAGTTTGCTCTGTTTTAACGCCTGTTCTATCAGAACGTCTTAGCGTGGAGGATACCCTCCATAAAACTAGAAAGACATTGGATACCTACTGTTAGGACACTCCGTTGCCCACTTTCCGCCGAATTTTTGAGATGTATGTTAAGAGGCGGAACTTAAACTTGTTTCTAGGTCCCAGGTGAGAATCGAAACCACAACCGTCGTGTTTACAATCACACGCTACGCCACTGTGTCTCGACGGCTCCGAAGATAATACACCTACTCGTCTATAGATCAACTATATGTATAAATAAATGAGCTCAGTCGTGGCGCAGGGGCGCAAAGTGTGACTGTAAAATCGACTGCTTGTTATTTCTTCTCTGGTGTCTAGGCAAAGCGCGGCGTTGAGTTCCGCCACTCAATACGCAATGCCTTCTGATCTCCGCGGAAAGTGGGGAACGGAGTGTCTTAACACTAGCTTCCCTCTGCCTACCCTGCTGTGCCCGAGATACAGCGTGAAGGTGATTTACATATTTTATTTATACGTATAAATATTTCGCCCCAGATTCCAGCAAATGAAGAGTACACAAATATATTTTAAGGGAAAAAAGATACGAACGTGCGTCCGATAATCAAAATGTCGCTCGGCCATTTTTGCGCCACTCTCTTTCGTAACTAAAAAGAGCTCGATTTACGTGTCGTGATTGGAATTTAAATTCCCACTGAACACTCGTTAAGAGGAATTTTAATTGGTTCAATGTAAAAAATTGTATTGTAAATACTGTATGTATGTATGTATGTATATATACTTGCTTTTGTTTCGAATAGTATTGGTGGGCAAAGTATATTTTTTTTTGATTCAGCATTAAAAAATGTTGAAAAAAATTAAAGTAGTGATTTTTTTTTTGGTACTGGTTTAAATTAAATTTATGATTTATTTATATAGATATCAGTTTATTTGACTACGATTTATATCATTATATATTTATGAAAAAATAAAATCACAATCAAAGAATTAAACATTTGTACTACTTACTATACGTAGATTCATCGTAAAAAGCAAAGACTAGATCATCAAGACTAGAACATCGTAAAAAGAAAGACTGTGAAGATTATTAATTTTTTTTTTGCTTCACACTTTATCCCGCGCATAGCAAGGTAGGCAGAGAAAACACTGAAAACTTATAGTTAAGACACTCCGTTCTCAGTAAGACACTTGCGTTCCCCACTTTCTGCCGTTCCGAAGGCATTGCGTGTTGAGTGATGCAACTCTGTTGGTAGAATTTCCTCGAGTGAGAATCGAATTCACAACCTGTCGCGTGTACAGTCGCACGTTAGTATCTCTGCGCGACGACTGGCCTCAACAAAACTGAGTTCGATAAAATATTTTTCATATAAATTTTGGAGTAGAGTAGAAGCCGGTCGTGGTGTAGAGCCACAAAATGTAACTGTAAAATCGACTGGTTGTGGGTTCCATACCCACTCGAGGAAGTGAAATATTTATTTACATTTATATTTGCATTTTTTTCGCTCTGGTGTCAAGGCAAAGCGCGGCGTTGAGTTCCGCCACTCAGCACGCAATGCCTTCAGAATTCGGTGGAAAGTGGGGAACGGAGTGTCTTAACACTAGGTTCCCTCTGCCTACCCTGCTTTGTGCGGGATACAGCGTAAAGCTGATTTATTATTTTTTTTAATTTTGAGTATATGGTTTGTAAACTGTCGATTATTATCTCGGCAATGGTTCCGTTAAACGAAATCTAATCCCGTAGAGCAGATAATGAGTTTTGTCGGCCGCCGAAACACTGAGGAACTTTTGTAATTTAATTTATGCTCACAGTATATCCGGTTACATGGCTATATGTTGAACTTTGATTCACTTATAAATTTCAATGTTAATCTTTAACATTTAATGTATGGATATATATTATTTTTGTTATAAATATGGATACAATGCTTTAAAGATAAGAAGAAAAGGCTTTTCTTTTAAGAAACCGTTGATTTTATGAAGTATTAGCTATACGCGGCGTCGCCCGCTTAAAGTTATTGTAGCTAAATTATATAAAATATTTATATAAATTGAAGCCTATGTAAAGTTAGTAGTTCGATAAATAATTAAAAAATAATTAAAAAAACTGATTAAAGTTTCTGTAAATTTCTTTCATCTGAACGTTTAGTTAAGAAAACATACGATTTATACCTGCGAAACTGAAAAGTGATTCTTTATAATAATATCGATTTCTAATGTAATATACGAATACATTACAAATCGATATTTGAATGAGCCCGATAGGAGCAAGGTAGTCAACGATATGACGGCGCTTGCCAAATGATAGCTCATTTGGGTCGAAGCGGGTGATACTATCGCCTTTCGCCCACGTCATCGCTTTTGATATACATAGGACAACATTAGTTCCAGCTACCCGAGGAAACAGACGCGGTACTGGCCTTTTTGTGGCTATCGATTTGCTAGTGACATTAGAGTTAAGATTTGTGAACAATTTTAAATGAATCTGTCAATATTTACTTTCTATTATTGGAGTTCCGTATCTAAAAAGATAAAAACGAAATATTTTTAGGATTATTTTCTTTTCCGTCTGTCCGTCTGTTAAGAGCATTTATCTCGAGATTACGTCGAGATATCAAACTGAAATTAATATCAAACATTCAGGTTTACGGTTCCTTGGAGCACAGATAAAATCAAGCTTCTAACACAATCAAAATACGAGTATACGAGCATTTATGTTTCGATTTTGGTGCATTTTGCTTGAAATTCGTAATCAAAACCTATAATACTATAATATAATTTCTCTTCTCTATTCTACCTACAACCTACAGTTATGAAGAATACAACTGCAAAGTGTATAATATGCTCGCAAAATTTAGTTTATCAATTTTTATAAGTTGTGCTACTTTCTATTGACCTGAAATTAGTACGGAAGCCTCGGTGAGCGAGTCCGACTCGCACTTAACCGAGTTTGTACTATAGTAAATTAATTTTTTTTATTTCATTGGATAGATTGATATTAGAGGACATAAAATAATTTAATTCTCTACTACATATACTTAAGCAAAACGAAAATATTACACATTATTTTTATTTTTTTTATGGAATCTTATAAAAATATTGATTCTTTACTTGTACTAGGGGATTAACCTTTAACATCTTATATATTTGTTGATTCATAAGTACATATAAAAATACTTATATAGAGATGGATTGATATTATCAGGCGAGCATCTGGATGCTTAACTGACCGCCGCACGATGTGGTAAGCCCCCTGTGAATAGTCGGTAAACCCAATGTGGGTGGTGAATTTGATATTCTGCTAGTATTGTCCGTCTATGCGTATATAATGGTAATTATTTATTAATATTGATATATTGGTTGTGCAGAAGTAGTTTTATAAATTGTCATTTCTGATGTAATTAATAAGTCGTTTGTTATATTTGATTTTTTTTCTTATTTTTTTTTATAAGTTTACTAATTAAATACTTAATGACAGTAATTTAATAATAGTACTTCTTATTTATGTAGCTAAGCTTAATTAATATATTTATATTAAAAAATTATATCCAAATTCGAAAAGAGACGACAGAGAAGTTGAGCTTAGTGGCGAAACATATCGCGGTAATCTATCTTACCGGACCAGAGAATTATTCCCCCCCAGTAGGTATCGAATCCACAACCAAACAAACGTTTACAATCGGACGCTGTCACTGCGCCATGACAGTCTCAATAAATATACCATTTATTTCGTTTGTTTTAGCTTCACTCTGTATTCTGCACAAAGAAGGGTAGGCAACGGGGACCCGGGAACCTAATGTTAACAACGTTCCGATTAAGACACTTCTGTTCCCCACTTTCCACCGAATTCTCGAGTATTACATGTTGAGGGGCGGAAATCAACGCCGCGCTATATACTACGTACATTAAGTATACATCTTAATATACCCAAGTAAATCGAACTAGTACAGTTCTCCAAGCTATTACATTTATATGGAGAACTTAAATGCAGTTTCCATTCAAAACGCTATCGCAATCACCGCCTCCACAGGTAGTCGAGTGAGTTTTATCGGCAACTGGTCGCAAGATCGATTTTCTATTTGTAGAAACTCGGATTCTTTTCAACGTTTGACACTTCTACTTTATTTGATAACTCTTGAATTTTGATTCAATAACAGTTTTATTTTATTTTCTATGTGTTTTTTACTGTATTTTTGTGATAGAAAGCAGCTTTTTCTCGTATAGTAGGGTAGACAAAGGCAACATAGTGTTGATATATTCCGTTCCCATCGCACCATCCAATTTCGGAGACTTTTCGGAGACGTTTCGTAGAGCCGTAACATAACTGAATGTGAAATCCAAATTTATAAAAGAAAATTTAAAAGTAGGCACATTATGCAGTGTAAACCAACGTACGGATGAATGAAGGTAAAAATATATATATATATATATATAAAATTTAATATTTTAACACAGTATCCAAACACGCTAAAAGATGTATAGAACGCTTGGTGCGAGCGGAAGCGGAAGTGGTATCATAAATTCAGTGTTCGAGTCCGCCTAGCGGGCTTCCGGGAGGAAAATGTGCCCAATATCGCACCATTGACGTTTTTTTTCCATATCACCCGTATCGTGCATGCATTTAACTCTAGCGAGTTCTATTTTATAGCTCTTTGTTAACGTCGTAAAATAAAAGCGATGGAAACGTCAGAAATCGTTCATAAATAAACTTGAGTTATAGGCGTGATAACTTATTTAACATACATACAGATTATGTAAAACGAAATTTTGCTCTTATTTTTCGACGACATATAATATTTAAACAATATTTGAACATAAATAAGTTCAGCTTCACGGTGTATCTCGCACTCAGCAGAGTAAGCAGTGGGAACCTAGTATTTAGACATTTCGTTCTCCATTTTCCCCTGAATACTGGAGGTATTGCGTGTTGAGTGTCGGAACTTAACGCCGCGCTTTACCTCGACACCAGAACCAAGAAATGAAAATATACATTTAAATAAACATTTCATTTCCTCGAGTGGATATCGATCCCACAACCAGTCGTATTTACAGTCACACAGCTTCTCTAAAATGGCCTCAGGTCTCATATTTGAACACACGAACGCTATATTTTGATACAAAGCTAGCAATCCAAACTTTTGCTGGTATTTACTGTATTATCAACCTCCCAATCATAATTGGTCTTTGTAATATATCGAAATGCCAAACTTACAATGGACTTGACTTCGTTAAACTAATGCGTCTTCTTAGTTCAGCATCTTAACCGCTTGGTACCGAACGAAGATTGATTCGGCCCATTGTGACACCATCCATCACTCACTGCGCAAACACGTCGCCATTCCAACAATAGGAACACTGTCAATGTATGGTATATATGTGGAAAGTGTTAAGTAATGTATACAAGAAGATCGAAGTCGCGGCCTCTGATTGTATTAAGATAGAAACGAATCTGTGTTAATGACTATAATATAGTATGTAAGTTCTGGATTGATTTTTTTTAGCTTTTTTTTTATATTTTTTTATCAAAAAAAGAGAGCAGTCGTAGCGCAGCGGCACCAAGTGTGACTGTAAAAACGACTGGTTGTGGGTTCGATCCTCACTCGAGGAGATGAAATATTTACTTAAATTTATATTTCCATTTCTTCTCTCTGGTGTCGAGGCTAAGCGCGGCGTTGAGTTCTGCCACTCAACACGCAATGCCTCCAGAATTCGGCAGAAAGTCGGGAACGGGGTGTCTTAACACTAGGTTCCCTCTGCTTACCCTGCTGTGTACGGGATACAGCGTGAAGCTGATATTTTTTATATAATCTTACATATATATTTTTAATATAATATTTATATTGGAGGTGAAAAACTGACATCCCGTCAACACCTATAATTGAGGCTGCACTTGGTATTTTGTATTAAGTTTTGTACTCTGTATTTTTTAATCTTGTTAGTGTAATCTGTGTTGGTGTTCTATAAATAAATAAATAAATAAATTTTCAGTGGAACAGTTATTTTTTTACATTATGTTGTATCCCGCACACATCTGGGTAGGCAGAGGAAACTTAGTAGTAAGTAACTCTGTTCTCTGTTTTTCTGCATATTTGGAACTCTAGGAGGCACTGCGAAACTCAACGCCGCGTTTTGCACAAAAAAATAAAAAGAAATATTAAATATTGTATACTGAGACTGGCTTTAGTTGTTTTATTTTTTCCTTTTTATTTGTTTATTTCAAAGTTATCGCATTAGTGCTTAGCAATTGTCACTAATAGGCCTAGTAATATTTTTTTTTAGGATGAATTAGTAGAAAAGAGCCATGTCCGATAAAAAGACAACCTCCTATAACGAAAGTTATCAAAAAAAAAAAACAACACAAACACATAAAAAATATTTATCGTATAAAGAATACATGATATTTCCATACGAACTATAGATGTGGACTAAAAGTAATTTTATATAAAGCTTTCCAAAATAAGAGGGTCCACATATACCGACATACTAGACTAATGGAAAGAACAAGTCTTCCACGCGTCAATGTGGAACGTCAAAGGGGTGTTAACTAGATACGGTCAAACAAGCGAACTATTAAAAACTGTTTAAAGTTTAAATTTACTGGCTGTCTTTCATTTTGATGAATATTTTTGTCATTTTCATTTATTTGTTATTAACGTTTAAGAAATTCGACATTAAATTCCTCTACTAAATTGTGAAGTGGAAAAAGTGTGCAGTTGAATTACGTATAATCAAATTCGGTTTATAATTAACAATACATATTGTTATTATATTTTTTAGCTTCACGCTGTATCCCGCACATAGTGGGGCAGGTAGAGGGAATCTAGTAACCTAATGTTAAAACATTTCCCTTCCCCATTTTCCATCGAATTCTGGAGGCGGTGCGTGTAGAATGGCGGAACTCATCGCCGCGCTTTGCCTCGTTACCAGAGCCTGTCGCGTTCAGAGTCACACGTTTGTGCCCATACGACGCAACTGGTCCAATATTATGAGAAAATAATTAATATAACTAGAGAATCAGTATACCTTTACTTCAATACACTAATATAGTGTATTGAAGTGTGAACCTTGCATACAACGTACAGACCTCGTATCTGTAATTCCCATCTGTAGTACAAAGCTAGGTTGATTACGGTTGCCGTGGGCGACGGGGGTCTGTACGCGGCCTAATACAGCCTTTTTATATAGCGATCGATGACAGATTGAGGGGACCTCCGTAACGAGCGGTTTGCGGCAAATGAGCGGTTGTTGAGAACAGCCTATAATTTTGGACCCTTGTGGTCATTTGGTTGTTTTGTTGGCTTTGTGATATTGATAACCTGATATAATTGTAGCGTTATCTGTGTTAGTGTCGAAAACTGATTTGTTAACTTTGTGATGTAAACTGTTGGGTGGTTTGTCTAACAATTAACTTAACTTAACTTAGCTTCACGCTTTATCCCTAGTGGGGTAGTCAGAGAGGACGGAGCGCCAAACGCTACGGTCTCTACATACCTCTTTCGCCTCGTCCACTGTCATCAACCTCTTCATACATGTTCTCCGGGGGGTCCTCATGCTTTTTACGTGACCTTCCTCCAGTATCTTTGATACTGTGTTTTCGAAGGTCAACCGAGGTCTCCCCCTATCTCTCTTACCACTAACAATTAATACATAAAAAAATTGTGTTTAGAAATTTGTCTTGCTTAGATAATGGCAGTTTTTTCCAAGTTCATGCTTTATCCCGTATGTAGCAGAATAGGTAGAGGAAGCCTAATGTTAAGACACTCCGCTCCCCTCTTTTCGCCAAATTCTGCAGTCATTGGCGTGTTGAGTGGTGGAACACAACGCCGCGCTTTGCCTCGACACCAGACGGAAGAAATGAAAATATTGAATATTTCATTTCACTCGAGTGGGAATCGAAACCACAACCAGTCGCGTTAACAGTCACACGCTTGTGGCCCTATGCCACGAATGGCCTCAATAATGTAAATTATGACAAATATTTAAGCGAAACATCAAAGATAATCCATGCCGGCCTATACCCTATGTTTGTGGGTTCGATTCAATTTAAACACTTTAGGTCTTCGGATCTGATTAAATGGTAGAATGTTTGTGTTTCACCACTAAAACGTCAACCAAAAGTGAAAAAGCAACTAATCATCCACAAAATTTCATCTATCAGCCTTTTATACGAGAAATATCTCAAAACAAAAAAAGAAACTAAGTAAAAAAAAATTCAAATATCGATTCATATCGAGGCCGTTTTAACGAAATCCCTCGCGCCGGTCTTCATTTTAATATCTGATGGGGTCATCAGTCCCCCAACACTCCCCCCTCTACTCCCCCCCTACTCCCCCTCCCCTCCGTTATTTTGCCGACAGATTAAAAACCACGAGTCACTTTTAAGTTACTGTTACTGCGTTATCAAGGCGTTTTTGTTTCGCAATATTAATGAATGATAATCGAAGTTTTTATTATTTGTTAGGGAGCTAGTAGACCTTGTATTGAGTTTGACAGATGACTTGAATGAAAAGAAATTATTGTTAGTTTTTAATTATTTCTATGAACGATGGCATTTTTTTTCAGCTTCACGCTGTATCCCGCTTGTAGCAGGGTAGGCGTAGGCAACCTAGTGTTAAGATACTCCTTTTCTCACTTTCCGTCAAATATGTGAGAAATTGCGTATAGAGTGACGGAACTCAACGTCACCCTTTGCCACTACAACAGAGCGAAGAAATGACAATTTTAAATATTTCATTTCCCCGAGTGGGAATCGCAACCACAACCTGTCGCGTTTATAGTCACAGTTGTACCTTTGCGCCACGACTGGCCTTAAAGATTATTGTTAATTTTTATTACAAATTTATTAATGAGGCCAGTCGTGGCGCATGGGCACAAAATGTACCTGTAAATCGATTGGTTGTGGGTTTGATCCCCACTCGAGGAGATGAAATATTTATTTACATTTATATTTTCATTTCTTCGCTCTGGTGTCGAGGGGAAAGCGCGGCGTTGAGTTGCGCCACTCAACACGCAACGCCTCCAGAATTTTGTAGAAAGTGGAGAACAGAGTGTCTTAACACTAGGTTCCCTCTGCCTACCCTCCTATGTGCAGGATACAGCGTGAAATGCATTCAAAAACATATCAATACCAAATTTTAGTTGTATAAATATATTTTACTTCTATTTTATAAAACGTCATTAAATCGTCATTATACAGCAACATTTCGAATATAACATGTTACAATAATGAATTTTACGAGTATAATATGTTCCAATAATAAAACTCGCTATATCTTTTACCGAAATAATTTTGATATCTATATTTTTTTATCGGATGTTTAGTTTTGTATCATTTTTTTTATTTGCCTTTTCTCCATATAGTTCACGGTACCAAAAGAACCTAGTGATATATTTTATTTACATATTTGCTCAAGTTACAAGTTTTGAGTACTGATCTCAACGCCGTGCTCAGTGAGTTCATTGAGACTTAATAAACGATTTTTTTTTAATAAATACAAGAAATTCATCAAATTCATTAAATTCTTAATTATCGCGATCAATTAGGTACGTTTTTACAGCACTTTTATGGATTTTATAGTCTGTATATATGAATTAGAATTAGAGGCCAGTTGTGGCGAAGGGACACAAAGAGTGACTGTATACGCGACAGGTTGTAGGTTCGATTCGCATGGTAGAAAATGCAATTTTAATAGTTTAATTTTTTCGCTCTGGTGTCGAGGCAAAGCGCGTTGAGTTCCGTCACAAAACAGGCAGTACCTCCAGAATTGGACGGAAAATGAGGAACGGAGTGTCTTGATACTAGGTTCCCTCTGCCTACCGTGCTTTGTGCGGGATACAGCGTGAAGCTGATTTTAATTAGAATCGGCTAGTGAGTATTAACATATAATGCGACGCTAATGTAAATTACTCTATAGCACAAATTGATTTATAGCGTTGTTATGCTATTGATGAACTCTACATTAATGCAAATCAAGACAAGTATGACTCGTGTTGATGTTAGATACTGTCCTATTTATCTATGTATATTTACTTCGATGACTGTAAAATCAAATCGAATTCACGCTTCACGCTGTATCCCGCACACAACAGGGTAGGCAGAAGGCACCTATTGTTAAAGCAATCCGTTTTCCACTTTTCCGGAGGCATTGCGTGTTGAGTGGCAGAACTCAACGCCGCGCCGCAACGCCAGAGCAAAGAAGTGGAAATATAAATTTAAGTAAATATTTCATCTCCTCGAGTGGGGATCGAACCCACAACCAGTCGGTTTTACAGTCACACTTTGTGCCCCTGCACCACGACTGGCCTCAAACGTGAGGCTAAATTTGTTTATCTAGGTGGACCGACGACCTAAAAAGACAACGGGAATCCGCTGGATTCAAAGGGCGCAGGACCGGACGGAGTGACGAGCATTAGAAGAGGTCTATGTCCGGCAGTGGGCTTTGAAAGGCTGATGGATGGATGGATGGGTGAAATTTGTTCATGTATTTAAGTGTCGAGTCGAAATTTACTTCCTATCGCTATGATATTTACATGTACAAATATATATAATTACTGTTTATGTAAGTTTATTAATAGATTTTTCTTTTTCATATGTTTTTTTTATTATTTACTAGCGTCAAATCCGCGGCTTCGCCAGCTTATAGTTATTGTTATATTATAGCCACATTATATATAATCTTTACATAATTTGTAACCTATCTGTTATTCTATGGTGTAAGCTATATTACTAGAAAGTTTATTCTACGTAAGTTCAGTAGTTTTTGCGTGAAAGTAGGACAAACATTCACATTTTTATATGTCTTGTTTTATTTCTATATACCTTTTTACAAATATATATAATATATTATATATTTATATAGCTAGTTTGTTAAATTAGTATGTAGTAGGTATATAGCATGTAATTTTAAAGTAACCTTATTATACATACATAGTGAATATTTGAACGCCATCCTGGAATTCTGTGTAATTTGATCTTATTCATAGTAGAGGCTAACTGGAAGAGATCACCCGTGATGATAAGGCCGCCTTTACATCAAAATTGTGCTTTTCTTTTCTTTTTGTATTTATTTATGTTGGTAAAATAAAAGATTAAATAAATAAATCAAAATCATGTAAAACTTCAAAACAACCTTCCGAACTACAAAACATAAAGTCATTATTTAGTACATTATTTGTCTTAGAAGTTTTGGGATATTCTCTTGTAGAGTTTACCTCCAATCCTCTATAAATAAACATGCTAAATTTCATCTTTCTACGCTACATATTTTTGACTTGTTGTCTATCAGTCACTTTAGTGAGCTAAGAAGAAGATTTACTTTTTAGAGGTTAATTCGGTTAATCAAGATTGAACAAAAGCGGCGCTGAGCTTAGGTGAAAAGGGAAATTGAAGAAAAAATACAATTTTTTATAGAAAGGTAGGCAGAGAGAACATAGACCTAATACACTAAGTTTTCCTCGCACCAGCCAATTTTCTGACTATAAATGCGACCGTTGTAAGTTCCAATCCCACTCCGCATTTATGAATTATTTTAATTTCTTTGTTTTGCTAATTAAACAAATTTCATAACTTTCCGTTTCCCAAAAAATTGGGCGGAAAGTGGAAAACCAAGTGTCATAACAACAGGTTTTCTCTGCCTATATAAGAGATACAGCGTGATACAAAAAAAAATATGTATTAATAAATTCCAAAATTTTTATTAATAAAAACATCACCACAGCAATTTAACGCTGTTTTTATTTTATTTTAACACAAAATTATTTGATGGTTCTCATATAAATAACACGCTTAAAGTTACCTGATAAACTGATTCGTATTATAATACGACATGGCGCGGTGCAGCCCGCGGAAATAATAAATTAAATTCCGCAACACAAGGATATTTTGTGTTTATTTAATTTTTTGTTGTTTTTTTTATTAATGTTGTTTGTTCGTTGATTGAATGTTGATCGCGACGTTTTCGTTTCGTTAGTTTTTGTTGTTTTTGGGGGCGTGTTGCTTTTTTTTTTTAATTATGAATTTTGAATTTTGTGGAATACTGTTGTGTTGATTTTTTTGTGTACTTAATATATTTCAAGTATAGAAAAAGTAGAGGCTGTCGTGGTGGGGCAGCACAGAGTTTGACTATACGTGTGATTGTCAGTTTCTGTAGTGTAATCGTTCGCTATTGTAAGAAGATAAATCGCGGCCCAACACAGAATGTCTTGAAAATTGGTCGGAGATAGGGATTTTTTTATTTAACATGGTACTCGCATATAGCGGGGTGGCGAGAAGAAACCTGGTGTTAAGACATTCCTTTTCCCATGCACCACCCGAGACACTGTTTGTAGAAAAATTGTTACAAGAATTTTTGAAAAAGATTATTCCTATACATTTAGATGAAATATTTACTTTATTTCCATTTCTTCGCTCTGGTGTCGAGGCAAAGCGCGGCGTTGAGTTCTGCCACTCAACACGCAATTCCTCCAGAATTCGGCAGAAAGTGGGAACGGAGTGTCTTAACACGAAGTTCCCTCTGCCTACCCTGCTGTGTGCGGGATACAGCGTGAAGCTGCATTTATTTATTTATTCCTATGCGTGGGAATCGAATCCACAACCATTAACAGTCACACGCTGTGCCGCTGCGCCACGATACCTTAAAATTTATCATTTTATCAACATTTACCACAAATTCCTTCAATATTTTCTTTCTTCGAGGCCCCCTATATACGACAATATCGTTAGTACTTAATAGTTGTAAATCACTTTACATGCGTTGTAAATGCGACTGGGGTGTTAAAGCACCGCGGGCTACGCCAAAGGGGCATATGAGATTAAAAGCATTGGGTAATGCGTGTCTCTATAATTCCTATTTTTTGTTCCTTTTATTGTTTGTTCGCCTTCTAGCTCCTGGGGCTGTGAATAAAAAGATCTGTCTAGCTAATAAGTAACGATTTTATATGAGTTTGTTTTGGTGAATTGTAATTGAGTTATTTTAAACAAATATGTTATTTAGTTTTAACTATTTCAATTTCATTATCTGTTATGTTCAAATTTCTATTAATCACCGTGTTTTGTAGACCGAGATATAAAAATTACATGATTATAAATATTTAGGTGGGGATTGAAACCACAACCATTGCGTTGGCAGTCTCTGACACTGTGCTACAATTGATTTTTTTAATATAGCGAGAAATAAATATAATTATTCATCCGAAACGGGTTGACGTTAGTTACTTCTAATTTATAATATTTATTAAAAAAACCAGCCAAGTGCGAGTCGGATTCACGCACGAAGTGTTCTGTATAATTATCTATACATACTGCAAAAAAAACCACACTTTTTTATATAATGGAGCACCCTTAAATATTTATTTTAGTCTGTTTCTTAGCATTTGTAGTTATAGTGGCAACAAAAATATATTATAAGTGACGATTTTAATTGTCTAACTATGAGATTATAGCCTGGTGACAGACGTATAGATAGACAGACAGTCAGACTGACAGCGAAGTCTTAGTAATAGGGTCCCGTTGTACCCTCTGGGTACCCTAAAAAAAAGTGACACTATATATCGTACCAACAAATAAAGCTCATAATATGAAATAATCAAATTTTGATATTTACAATGTAATCTTGGTTACGTAGGTGTTTCTTGCAAGCGGCAGCTTAGCATTTGTCCAGCTCCTGTGACAGCCTTAAGCTGCTTATATACAGGGTTTTGCCTCTTCCACTTGTGTCTGTCTAATGGATGGAATAGCCTCAAGGCATTCTATACGTTTTTAGTAAAAAACACGTGTTACAAGGAAATACGTGAAAAATGTTATCAAAATGAATTTGAAATCTTGTTAAGAATTGTTATTGTATGTTTTCTTTGATAAATATTAAAAGTTGTTAATATAAATGCATAAAAAAGTGAAAATTTTACAAATTTTTCTTATATTTAGCTTCAACGCTACGCTACCTCTATTTTATTCGACATGCCGAAGAATTTTTGATCTTTTTGATGAATTTTACCTTTTATACAAAATCTTCCTACAGATTGTATTACAACAATTATACTTAACAACATATTTAATTATTGTGAATGTTCACCTAACAACTGCAGAATGCGGGGTAACCAAAGATAATTTAGCGGTAAATTATTTCGCCCTTCATTTTTCGATGGTTTCAGAGAAATTACGAGTGGAGCGACAGTATTAAACACCACCACCACACCGTATCTAATGTAAAGAGGCAAACATTTTTTCCTTTTAGCATCACGCTATATCCCGCAAATAGCAGAGACGGAAACTGGAAACCTATTAAACTCAATTCCAAAACCATTTTTTCATCAAAACCAATTTATTTCGCAACCAACCGAAAACGATCCACCCAAAACTATTTACGTTCAACCACATTATTAATAACCATCGAATATACAACGTATTATAATGACATAACCACGGCACCTATTTATTCATTCACAAAGGCGCAATTTTGCTGGATCAGACGAGAGATAATGCGATGCGTCTACCAACATTGGTAATGCATGGCCTATCTGCCAACTTTAGGCATTAGACTTGCAGATATTTTGTCGCCGGCGGAACTAACTTTTGAAATATGGTCGGTGAGGTCTTATTTATTACTTCTAGGTTCGGTTGTTAGCCGGTGTAATGTAGCTTATGGGTGGTTGCCAACGGTTTTGGTTCGGTTGGGTGTTGCTCGTGCAATGTTGTGTGAAGCTTGTGTATGTGCTTTCATCGATTTGTGTATATTTTGGAGGTAATTTAGTATGTTATCTATTCCAGTCATGGTGCAGTGAATGTGATAGATAGTGAGTTCGATTTCCACTCGAGAAAATGACATATTTAATATTTTCACTGGTTTGCTCTGGTAATGAGGCAAAACGCGAAGTTGGGTTCTGCCACTCGGCACCCAATTCCTTCAGAATTCAGCGCAAAGTGAGGAACGGAAGTATGTTAATGAGAATGGAATATCTTAACACTAGGTTCCTAGGTTCCCTCTGCCTACCTTTCTATGTATGGGATACACTATGAAGCTAAAAGATATTATAACTTTTGCTACTAATGTCATTTTGGTAAGTTAGACGCTGAGTCACCGTGTACAGCTCTCACAGAAAAAAAAATCTTTATTGATTTCATTTATAACTTCATTGTATTACATGCCCGCAATAGATTTTTTATAATACATCATCAGCTTATCTATTGAAATTATATAAACTAGAACAAAAAAAAAAACGAAACAAATATAAATATTCACTCGCAATATTTAAAACCCATACAAAATATTTCAATAGCACATTCATGTTTCAGAATTTAACGAACGACATTTAAATGACGAATCTCGGATATTTTAAAATAATAAAATAAACTTTAAAATGATATACGTCGCGGATTACCTTTTCCACGTAGATTACTGTGACAAAGAACCTATACGTTAAATATACCGTACAAACTTTCATATATAATCTGCAACTTTATAGCAAAATGATTTTTACCGTTCATGACGTAGAGGTTATTATGTGACGTCACTATCCCCGTCAGCGCTCGTTCATTACATCGCTTATTTTGCTTAATGGTTGAAAAAAGCTATTCTACGATCGTCGCCGCAAAATATAAATCAGGACAAACAAAAGCTTTGGTAAACGAATACTTTTTCAATTAAAACGGGAATTTTAATTAAATGAATACTTAAGCCAGGGTTCAATGGGGCAAGCATTGCCTAATGCCGATTGACATTTTTACAGCAGTGTGAACGGTGGAAAAATTTTATTAACCAATTGAGAGTGGCTTTAAATGGTATCTACGGGAAAATGGGTCGCTTCATTAATTTAGATGGACATTTTGAGCGTTTATTTAGTTATATCGACAGGACCATAATCTGTTGTTTTTGGATCGATTATTGTTGATTGTGTAGAGGCCTTTTCAAGGTTAGCTTTTTTTTTAAATATGTGTAATTAGAAATAGAATTCTAAATGTGTTCATTTAAAGTGACTTCAAAAAAATAATGTAGTAAATTTCAAATATCAAATATCAGCTTCACGCTGTATCCTGCACACAGGAGGGTAGGCAGTGGGAACCTAGTGGTAGTAACCTAAACACTCCGTTCCCCACTTTCTGTCGAATTCTGGAAGCATTGCGTGTTGAGTGGCAGAACTCAACGCCGCGCTTTGCCTCGACCCCAGATTGAAGAAATGGAAATATAAATTTAAGTAAGTATTTCATGTCCTCGAGTGGGGATCGAACCCACAACCAGTCCGTTTTGCAATCACACTTTGTGCGTCACGACTGGCCTTAATAAAATTCAATCAATAAATAAAATAGTGGTATATTAAACTCATTGCGTTAAATTAAAAACTAAGTATATTTTTATTCATTTTGTCATACTCACTCTTCAAATGAAATACTTAAAGAACTTAAAGGAAAAAACTAGGACGTGTCATCCAGCTTTTGCTTGTGTTACCTAAATAGAACAAGCGATTTTATTTATATATACAATTCCTCCCGTAGAATCGAACCCATGACTATATAAAATATTCTATGACGTATAAAACATAGTTAAACATACGATCCGACTCTAGCTTAATTTAAAAATATATTTTTTTGCCCAATTTGACAAAATCGTCACATACGGCGACCATTTTGATGAAAAAGCGATTGCCTTATTCCGACGCGGCCACTACAAATTAACGAACTCTTCAAACTCCCTCGAAAGCCCATATTCGTGCAGTGCCACGCATTAATAATAATTATTTATTGCGGGTGGGACGTGACAGGAACATCTCATACGAATTAAAAATCAGCCGCCATTTTGGGAATTGTGGGTGAATGTTTTATTATGCTCGCAATGTTTTTAAGCTTTTATTATATTTAAAATAATTAATTCTCGGCTCGGCCATTTCTTTTATATGGTGGTAGCTTTACCACTCTTTTTTGAAGAAGTCTTTTATGTCTTACTATATAACATGTGTTAGTGACGTTATCGTTATCTTTAAAAAATAGTCAGATACTGCGGCACGAACATATTTTTACTCTTTATTTAAAAAAAAATACTCGGTACTGTAGTTACTATAGTTTTCAAAATAATTATTTATTTATATTTTCAAAATACAATATATGACTCGTTTTTATATAAAGACATACTTATATATAAAGAAATATAGATTATATACATTTTCCGCAAAATTTATATAATAGTTCAAAAATATTGCAACCAATTAAGCGTAAAAAAAAATTTTTCCATTCTGCGTGGTTCCGTTTTGAATGAGCGCGACCTTCTTATACACTGTAAGCGAGAAAGCGCGCTAGCAATTTGCAAGTCTAACCTTTGCTAGAATTTAAGCGCTTCAGGCGTCTAGAAACTTAGCGCATGCGCGCTTGATTCCCTCACTCCAAACGCCTACTGGAACGGTTTAATAATACATCTGTACGTGTAGTGGTGAGTCATATATGTGTAGGTACGTGTACGCACACGCGTGCAGTTGTGTAACGCGTGCATGTGTGGGTGTGCCGAAACAGCTTTTGTAATGTCGGCATGAATGAGAGAGAGGCACGATCAATATTTTGAGGTCCGCAAGTCGAGGGACTTATGAAATTTTTAGTAGTTTCATAATACGGCAGTGTATATAATTATTTTATAGTAATAGTAATTGTGTTTTCTCGTTGTCGTTATTAATTTAATAAATAATACTATTTCACTTTGTTATTCCCTTGTTTTTTGTGTTGTCACTATTAAAAATCTAATAATAAGCCATGTTTTTCTGATACTCACCAGAAGATATCTAAGATTTGAATTCAAATATTTTAGCTACATTACCAATTTTTAAGATTTGAACCCCCAACCATCATGCGCAACAGGCATCTAAACACGCCTACGCGCCACGAAGATTATAAAAGTTACAAGTATATTAAATTATGAAAACGGAATTATTATCAAAGGAATGGTGGCGCTTTGTCTCCGTCAAACATATATATAAACATCTCTATAAATGAAGGTGCATTTTCTTTTTACTTTTAGTCTTTCTTTTATTCTTTAAAGCACTTTGTAACAATGCAGTGTGAAGTAATTCAATTCTTTATATTTTTTTCGAGCTTTACGCTGTTTCCCGTATATGAGAGTATAAGTACAGGGAACTAGGTGATAAGACACTCTGTTTCTCTCTTTCTACTGAGTTCGAGGCATTGAGTCATGAGTGGTGGAATTCAAAGCCAAGCTTTTGCCTTGGTGCCAGAGCGAAGAAATTAAAATATTAATGAGTGAGAATCGAACCCACAACCGTTGCGTTACAGTCATACACCTGTGCCTCTGTGTCACGGCGTGCCTTCTTTCTTAAAATTTACTTCAATAAGAATAAATAACAAACTTGCACACACCTGGCGCTAGGGCACAAGGGTGTCACTGTAACGCGGCGGTAGTGCGTCCGATTCCCACTCAAGGAGTGAATTATTTTTTCTTAATATTTCATTTCTTCGCTCTGGCACTAAGGCCCGGCGTTAAGTTCCGTTACTCAACACACAATGCCTCGAAAAATTCAGCGGAAAGTCTTACCACTACGTTCCCCCTGCCTACCCTGCTCTATGCGGGATACAGGAAGATTCTGATTTTTTTAACACACAGTAGAGAATCGAATACAAACTAATTGGGTGTTTGTTTGTTGGAAAACTGTTTTTTTTTCTTAAATCAACTCTATTGATTCCGCAACTGTACATATTTGAGCTCATCCATACATACACATTTACGTTTAGGCATTTTCAAACGAGATTTTACTTTTACGAAGTAATAGAACAAAAAAATATATTGAGTAACATCTTTTATGAAGTATTATAACGAGTGTAAATAACAAGAAATAAGGCGAAATAAGTGCACGGATTCTAAGCACAAGAAGAGATAGGAATGCCCAAGTTGGACAAGCGTAGTCGTTCCGATAAGCGGTTGTTCAACATTCGGTTAAACAACTGTTTTAAACATTGTCTTTTAAATTAACTATATTAATCACTTTATCACTTACTTTTGATAAGTTTACTTCACGCAAGATGGTAATTATCCATTTGTTAATAATTAAATAGTTTTTAATTTTCTTTGACATTTCTTAATAATACCTCATCAGTATATAATCAGTCTTACTATATAAAATAAATTACCTAAATTACGACAAACTAACATTTATCTAAATCAATTCTACATGAACATTTAAATTCAAGTGGCGCTTCATTTTAATGAAAAAAAAATGAGGGCAAATAATTAGAACAGTGCAAGCGAATGACAGAGCTACGACACGACGAACAAAGCGAGCTAAAGCTGGGTGCACACGTTGATATGGACATATTTTTTGTACTAGCAACTCCTGATGGTGTAACACTTATACATTTTAAATTAAAATACATATAGTAACTATTTTGAGAAGCAAAATGAGTGATGAATCACTTTTCTAACATACCAATAAACACCATGTGCACTTAGCTGATAAAAACATAAAAATAGATATAGACAATTACATGGACCATTTGAGGCGTAAATTATAAGAATTGTTTCGGGACAAGTGCAAGTGACTTGAAATGTTTAAGAATTTAAAATAATATAACCGCAAATCAAAGGACAGAATAAATAAAAGAAATATGAATTGAATTTCGGTGATTCCTTCTGTTTTCGGAGTATTGAGCTAAGCTCAAGATTAATTAAAATCAGTTAATTTAGGCTTCGAAGGATTGGATTCCATTTATCTGTCGCCGATCAGGCTTCTTTGATTCATTCAAAAGTAAACCTTAATAAAATTTTAGCCTTAATCGCAAGAGTTATGAGCCTTAGTGCCAATTTTAGCCTTAATCATAAGACACTTTAAGCCTTAGTGTTAATTTAAGCCATATTTTTTGTATATGAATTAAAAATGAAATCCAATCTAATTACTTACACCCAAAGATTCAGTTTTCAGCCAATTGAGAACTGAAAATAAATAACTTCAGAAATCAATTCATACAACAAACATTCCTATAGCTTTACTGTAGTACCTTAGAGTCCTTCGCCAAGTGGCAAGACTCACCTGAAACTGAAGAAATTCTCTTTATTTATATTGAAATAAAAAATTGCTTAATATTAAAAGGTAGCAACGTTGTAATTAGGATACATGTTCTCATATTTTAATTTATTAACTATAATCTATTATATATTATTATATTATAATATATAAACCATGTTTTATCATTTTTCTTACCACAAATAATATACGTGTTTTTATTAACAATATCATTGATATAATTTCTAAGCCTATCAATTACTTAATAATAAAAACGCAATATTTTCTAAAAAAATATCTATTTTATTTGTAAGATAACTCGTAGATATTCGAGAAATCAATCATTTCCTGCTTGCGTGTGATGGTTCTCGGAACCATAGTTGTCATCAGCAAGTGATTGTATCGTTATTATTTCTAGTGGGATTTGAACCCATTAGCTTATGAACAATATGTAATTTAGTAGGGGTTGCACACTACTATATCAAGTGAGCATGATACACAAAAAAGCAGAGATTTTTAAATTACCCAAAATGTAATATGCACAATTGAGAAACAAACCATATGTTTTTTAAAGCAGCTTACGTTCACGCGAAACATTAGCAAAATCACTTTATATATCATATGAGAGCAGAAACGAGGTCACAGGCGATCTTTAGTCGCGTATAAGATTTCTTCCCCGATTTATCACCCTCTATGCAAATAGTCGGCGTGATGGATATTGCGAGGGGCTCAGTTTAGCGATGTGTCGAAATTAATGTATTTTCGACGGCAAGTGCTATGAGTTTTTGGCGGAAATCTGGCTATTTTTCATCATGATGATGTTGATATTACTCAGATGTATTCTTTGAGAATATTTTCTGAAGATTCAAGTTTGTCATATAGATTTCCATCTCTTTTTTGATAGTTATCTTCTTGACTTTTAGTTTTTATTGTAAGTTAGTAAGGTATTTGTGTGTGCGATATTTTGGTGATGATGGTCAGTTATGTATAGTAAACATTAGTGTTAGTAGTTTAACATATATCAATTTATATTCAGTTGTTGCTTCATGTTTTATTAATTATTAATATAAACTACATGACGTGGAGTACCAATATGGAAATCAAATGTACATAAAGCTGCCAAAAATTCTCACATCAAAACAATTGCAGATAGAAAAATACAATCAATCTTGGTTTCCAATTTTGTTCATTTCGTAGAGTCAAGTAATCAACCAGTGGTAAATTATTCGTTCAGGATTAATTGGAACCTTGCGTTGGTAATCATCAGGAGCCAATCTGCTGCGGTCAGGATATGACCCCAATTTTGTAAATTCAACTTTACGATGCATCACGTTATCCGATAGAACAAAACCCTGATAATTTATTAAATTGAATATTACTAAATGTACTTGAACTACAATTTTAAAATTTATAAATTGTAATTATTTAAAATATTTTATTTCTTAAAAAAAAACAAAAGAGGGCTTCTTTCGTATGTAATAAAAATAATATTTTGTTGTTGTTAAGGCAGAGACAATTTAACTATTTAGTGACATGCAGTATTAAAAACCTATAATTATAAGTCTTCATGCAGTATTAAAAACCTATAATTATAAGTTAAAATATTTAAGACAAAAATAAACAATTATCAATAAATATTCTTCTAAATGAGATTTTAATCGACACAGGATAACTTGTATGAAAAATATTTAGCTACAGTATTGAAACAATAAACATTATTCAAAAAAATATTTAAGGTAACCAAAAAATTTTAAAAATTAAATTCACATAGCAAAATTAATCTACAACTGGCAACATTGTCTCATGGCCTTTCTATCGTGAATAGTACAGTTTATATAATAAAAACTTCTTAGGTTTTGTTGTCCTGTGGTCCTCTGTACATGTCCTCGTTCGTCTTGTCCATTAATTACGACTCTTGATGCTACAGTTTTCTTTTTATCTCCGTCCCCACGTTTTTGCGTGCAATTTATTTTATTTTGCTGACTTTGTTAAATTTTACTTACAGATTCAACGTGCTACAAAGAGTTCAACAAAGAGGAAAGAAATATAGTGCTATATTTAAGATTAATAGCTTGACAATTTGACAAAATAGTAAATTTATAAATTTTTTCTTAATTCTAGACATGAAAATCACCATTTATTTATACACTTATATTATTGTTTTGATGGTTGTCATTTCTAATAAAACACTCCAGACTCCAGTGAATCTCTTCTAATGGAGATAAACGTGTCAAATCTGTATCCAGAAGCATTCGTGTCTACTGATTTGAATGCGCTCAGTGCCATCGAGTCACACTTGATTGGCCCTGACAAGAACCAATGACAATTGAGTAAGACCAACTCCGAGCCATCGCCTCGTTATTGTTTATTAATTGTGTTTTATTATGAAAGAATATTAAGTTGCTTTATAATATTATTTTTTATCTATATTATGTGACGTGAGACATATGAAACTATTGAAAACAACAAACATAATAGAAATCATAATATTAGATATTTTAATTTCATTTATTTGATCTATAATTAAATTTTCAATTTATATCAGGTCAGTAGCCTCTTATAAAGTAAACATTGTCATGTCAGAAATAGAATAAATACGAGTGTCGTTGAACGCATTAAATGCAACTCGATATGTTTCACTTGATTGGTTTTGTCATGCGCCAATAACAATTGATTATGTTGGCAACACTGTCGGGCCATCTGTCGGCCATTGTGTGACGTCATATCGTGGTGCCGTCGCCAAAGTTTTTGGAGAGAAAGCAACTGTTCGGAAACAATAAATCGTGCATGCTGTTCTAGTGTTGTGCTGTGTATAGACATTCCTTTGTTCTCTCGGAGCATGATGTATGAAATATTTGATTCCGGAGATAAAATTGTGATCAATGCTTTGTGTTTTGAGTAAACTACGTTTGAGCTTTAAATATAAAACTGGAAAGCTTTTAAATAAAAAGTAAAATAAGAATTTTATTGAGAGCTGTCGTTAAATGGAGTACAATTCAGGTTTTAATTTATTGGCACCTAATCCCAGTACATCCAATGCAAATACATTCATCACGGCTAATGCACGGGAAGTGATCATCTGTCACGGGGTAAATCCGGATTAAGCGACTTCGGCGTGATGATTAGAAAAATGGGATACAGTTGTAAATAATTTAAAATTAATTAAAGTGAAAGAACTCAATGTCATTTATTTTAAGAATGGAAAATTAAGCTTTTAAATTAGGATTCTGAAAATTATTTTAATGTAAGCAATTGTGAACAGTATTTTGCATTATTTGAGAATATTAATTGGGATGTAATTCAAATAAATAATCAAAATGGAAGCCTTCACTGGAGTGTTTATGAAACACTAAGGAATTTAGATAGGCGTCAAGAGCGTGATTATCTAAAGTCAAAGGCCATTACGTTAAAATATTCGCCTGTTAAAACGTTAAATATTTCAACAATCACTCGCTTAAAGTGTGGGAGCTAACTTCCATTGGCAATTAACAGTATTTGCAATTCAGAGTTCGGCATCGTTAGCGACAAAAAAATTACCGAACGAAAAATTAAGAAGCAAGAGTAAACACAAACTGGCGACTAAGATAGCCCCCAAGTTCCCTCTGCAAAGAATTGAATTTGAAAACTTCAAAAATAAATTCAACGAAACGTGACTTTAAAGATAGAATCGTTCAGTTAAATTTTAAACGCATCACCTAATTACGTTTATTCTTTACTTAGAACTCCTTGTTCAGATTTCGCGGAAACTTCACTGTTGTTTTATTCTTTTCGGGGAGGCTTTATGAATAATTTAAAACTTCTAACTCAGCCTCAATCCTTTGCAAACAAGAGCTGCAGACGTACCTGAAACAAGCAAAGAAAATTCGTTATAGATTGCGAAATCTGAGGAGATTCCCTCGTGGCGTACGGCCTCGTACGTTAGGATCAAACAGACTTCTGTTCTTAAATATTTTACTATACTTCAATATAAGATAATATTCGCAACCGCCCAGACAGTCCACTGAACTTGATCGACGATAGTTCATGCAACAAACTGGGAGTATGAAATAGAATTTAAAAAGATATATATAGAAAGATTAATGATACTTGTAGTTTATAAGATGCCTGGAAAATAGATATGCGGAACAGTAAATGGTGCCGTGTTTATTTTTCCATTTTATAAGTGGATTTGCGGTATGTAGGCCAACATTTTAGACTTATAAGCAGATACATGATTGATTTTTTCATTTCTAGCTCCCAACCTACATTTCCCATTTGAGATAGATTTTTGATGATCTATTTTTTTAGAATGTCATATGCTATCTGGTTTATCTTTAAGAGGTGGAAATGTATTATCACAAATATTATTATTATTTATTTGAGACTTTCTTCTTGTTACATGTTCGCGTCTTTCAAACCATCGTTGGTGAGCAGAGAGAAAATATAAACAAATCATTTCTTTAGTCTGGGCATTATGGAGTGGCACAACGTAATTAATCAAACGTGGGAAGTGACAATATTTTAAATATTCATTATTTCTCCGATAGAAAATTGAACCCACAACCATAGTTAAATGTAAAACATTCACCAACTTTACCACAATGGCTTTCGCACATAATATTTCGTTAAAATTTTTAACTTAGAATTATTATATTTTTACAAATTAAACGTTTCTAAATAATATAAAATTGTATGAGTTATACGAGAAAATAATATGCACGCTGCACAAAGCGTAACTTGAAAAATCACCATTACGCCTACACCGGACTGCTATACTATAGCTTGTACTCCCGTAATTACTGGTGCTGAAAAATTGTTATCACCACCGCGCCAAATCAAACCCTAAACCTGAAGCATAAAGTTCAATTTCTAATATCCGCAAAAAAATTTTGAATGCAATTAATATTCATATTTTAGAATGAAATTATGAACCGTGTCAATTTCAATTAAAGTCTAATGTCATTTGCGTGCAGCAATGACATTTGACTGAAAATCAAAACATAACATTGTTGGAGTGTTAATGGGGCCAGTCGTGGCGCAGGGGTACAGTGGTATGACTGGAAACGCGACAGGTTGTGCAGTTCGATTTCCACTCGAGGAAATTAAATATTTAATATTCTCATTTCATTGTTCTGTCAAAGAGGCATAGCGCGACTTTGAGTTCCGCCACTCAACACGCAATGGCTCCAGAATTTGGCGGAATAATATTAGGTTGGTAGGCTGAGGGAAGTATTAAGTATTAGGTACAGCTAAAAGCTAAAAAAAAAATTACCGGATTAAAAGTCCAGTCCAGTAATAGATGAATGTCGTGAATCGTGTTGTAAATAAATATAAGGGGGTAGCGTTTTTAATTCTCACATCTGTCGCCGTTGCGGTACAAAAAAACGGGGGTTATTACCCCCTAAATAAGGTCAGAGGGATGCTTGTGAATGGCCATGGAGTCAGTTATAGCAATTCCTATAATGCCCTTTCAAAACAAATTATTTTAATGTGTACTTGTTTAAAATTAAATTACTTTTATTGTTTATTAATATATTTGAATAAATGTTCAAAGGGTGTTCGAGTGTTCCATTTAGGGTTTAAGTGATAAGCATTGTAGGCCATTCATGTTGAACAGTAAAATTTGAAATGTTTTAAGCTTTGTGGATACAATATTTAAACAAAATTTAATAATAATTGATAGCTGTAAGTATGTTTTTAATTGTTTAGAGTTATTTAAAACATACTTCAGTTGTCAATTATTATTTAATTTATTGTAAGCAAAAGTCCAAATACAAAAAGTTATTTTAGCAGGACAGGGTGCGTTAGTTATTTCTTTAATCTCTTCTCAATAAATCCTCTCTATTGACAGATCTATAAGCTAATGCAATTTTTTTATTCAGAAATAAAGAATATTTATACCAGGACGTATACCAGACGGATAGTTGTGACGCAGGGGCACAAGCATATGATAGGAAACGCAACAGGTTGTCGGTTCGATTACCACTCGAGGAAATTAAATATTTAATATTTTTATTACCTCGGTCTGGTAACAAACCCAATCCACCACTCAACGCTTAATGCCTCCAGAATTAGAATTAGGGAACGCAAGTGAACTTAACAGGAACGGAGTGTCTTAACATTAAGTTATACCTATCCCGCTTTATGCGAGACACAGCGTAAAGCTAAAGAAAATAATATTGTAAAATTATGAAAAATCATCAATAAATATTATTGCAATTTAAATTTTTGCAAATTAATATAAAAAATAATATCTGCAGTCTAAATAAAAATAATATCAAGTCTTGAGGCCAGTCGTGACGCAAAGCACACAAAGCAGCGGCACAAAGTGTGACTGTAAAACTAACTGGTTGTGCGTTTTATCCCCGTGCGTTTAATCCTCGAGGAGATGAAATATTTTCTTAAGGCGCGGCATTGAGTTCTGCCACTCAACACGCAATTCCTCCATAATCCGGCAAAAAGTAGGGACCGGAGTGTCTTAACACTAGGTTCCCTCTGCCTACCCTGCTGTGTGCGGGATACAGCGTGAAGCTGTTTATTATAATATCTGCAACAGTTAAACAGCACCTTGCATAGGCTTTAGTACCTGCCCATCGCACTAGATTATTATTGTATCCGGTCATGTAGGTTCCGACCGTGTAGTTGGATATTACACGTCATTACCGGAGTTTGTCAACTGAAATGAAGTGTCAATTTTCAATTCATTTTGAGTAAATTGTGCTGGCGGTGGTACTTATATTTTGGATAATATTTGNTAGACACTACGATGTTCGCGGCTTCGATCGCTTGAATTATAAAATTATTTACTTACTAATAATATCATTAGAATAATCCATTATTCTAATGATATTATTATTTTAAATACTGAAAAATACCTGTACGTTTAAAACCAAAGTGCCAATTAATCCAATAAAACAGTTATTTTGTTGTTATTTTGTCTACTTTATAATTGCATTTTCATACATACAATATTTTATACATTATAAGCAAAATATTTTATATTCGATTAAAATAAAAAAAAAGTAATAAGAGATAAATGAAATAGATATTAATGAAAAAAATATTAAAAATATTTTTTTTAAACAATAGCTTATATTATTAAAAACAAAATTTTTGACATAACTATTACGTACTAGTTTAAACTAACAACTTATCATAAATAAAAAAAAACACACACAAAACAGTCTCAAAACAAGTCGAATAAAGAAAAATGACACGATCAAATCACATCATTTCAACATTCAAATTCAAAAAATACATGTCCATAAAAGGCAAATATAGAATTTGTCCAATTTCAGCCTCGCTATGAGCGAAAAGACTGCAATGCGCCGGGCGCCGGCACTAATTCAATAACACCACCGCATGGTCCGCGCGTCCCTAATGCTGATTCCACATTGGCCCAACGCACCCAGCCATGGTCGACTTGAAGAAATACGTTTGAAACCAGCTCATCCTTCTTACAACCAGCCAACTTAACACCATTGGCCAATTTGGGTCCAACGTTGAGTTAAAAATAAAATTCTCTACATTTCCTTGATTTTACAACCGTCTCATATCAAAGTGATGCAATTAACCGAACTTTCATACGGATTCGGCTTTTTGTTCTACCTTTTTCGCTAATCGGGACCCTCCAGTGTTTGCGCTGATATTATTTTATTAAGTAATCAAATAGTATGCACGTCCAGCCAGGCCTCGTCATTCGTTACGTCGCGTCGCCTGAAAGCGTACATATATGCGAAAATTGTTATCTAATTTTTGTTTTCTTTGTGAATGTCATTTTAGTTTTGTAACATGAAAATATTATTTAATCTTTTTAGAAAATCTAAGTTTTGCGCTTTCAAAAAATATATCGTTTCATCTTAGATCTGTATCAGATACTGGCTGCATTGCTATTTGCTTCAGACCTAACTGGAGAAATGTAATTTATTTGTATTGATCATGTAAATATTTGCTCAATATGGTTCAATAAACCGGGGCTTAGATTTGAAATAAGAAGTGAGGTAGGGGAATAATTTAAAACACGAGAAGGAAAAAATGGAAACAAAAACATTGGCTTTATATGTTACAAAATCCAGTGGCAAACAATTTTTTTTCCGCTTCACGCTGTATCACGCGCATAGCAATATTGGCAGAAAATACCTTGAAACCTAGTGTTAAAACACTCCGTACCCATCAAGACAGTTAAGTTCTCCATTTTCTATAAATTTCTAGAAGCATTACGTGTCACCAGAGCTAAGGATTAATAAAAATTTTAAATATCTAATTTCCCGAAACCTAAAATTGTTACTTAGATCAAAAATAATGTTCTACTGTGTTTACCTAGCTGTTATCTACTTGTTAATAAATGTCAAATTTGAAGGAATAAACATGGTTAAATTCCGATACAGTACAGAACGGGAACAATGCCACTGTTAAAAAGAAAAAATTAAAAAAAAATAAAAATTAAAAGGAGGCCGGTCGTGGCGCAGCGGCACGAGGTGTGACTGCAAAATCGACTGGTTGTGGGTTCGATCCCCACTCGAGGAGATGAAATATTTACTTAAATTTATATTTCCATTTCTTCGCTCTGGTGTCGAGGTTAAGCGCGGCGTTGAGTTCTGCCACTCAACACGCAATGCCTCCAGAATTCGGCAGAAAGTGGGGAACGGAGTGTCTTAACACTAGGTTCCCTCTGCCTACCCTGCTGTGTGCGGGATACAGCGTGAAGTTAAAAAGAAAAACATTAATTATATAGCTAATTTATGTTAAAATAACTTTTTTCAAAGAAACTGTAAATGGTGATAAATAAAGTGTATTATTATCATAGTTTATGATACTCTGTGTGAATAAAAAAAACGAATATTTCGTTTTCTAAACCATGTAAAAGGCGTTGTTCGTAGAAAAAAAAAGACTTTTACATTCTGTATTTTTAGTGAAATCAATACGTATAGCAATTTTTCTTCCAGCGACGTCATAAATCATTATATCCATACATATTGGCTATCGGATATAGAAGCGAAACTAACCAAATACGACAAAATATCAGAGTTTTTGCTCGAAAACTTTTGGCAGTCAGCGCGACTGGTATTGATCAAAAAGTCCCCGCGTATACATAGATGGTCTTTGTGGTGATTCTCAAAGTAAATATTATTTCTTTTTTTTTCATTGAGGAAGAATGTAGAATTTTTATCCAATTGATATTTGCTTTGTTTCGAGGCTTTAGCCTTGAGACGCGAAACACAACGCCACATTTAATGTGGCGTTGTGTTTCGCGTCTCAAGGCGCGGTGAGCGAGAAGCGGAGTGTCCTGACACTAGGCTCCCTCTGCCTGCTATGTCCGGGATACAGTGTGCTGTTTACATAACCAACAACCGCTATATTTTTTTATTCTATGTCTTATTCATGAGTTGAGTAATGGAATAATATTATTATATTAATGTCAACCATAAAAGGCTTTAGTGGGGGTTGGTATATAGACAAAACATTTATATAAAACTAGCAAATCCAACCGCGGCTTCGCCCGCTTGAACTTAGTGTTCTATTATACCCAAATAATACAAGAAAAGGCGTAAATTGTAGCTTATGTTTTATTCTGATGTATAAGCTATATCACTCAAAATTTTCATCAAAATTCGTTTAAGCGTGAAATTGTAACAAACATACATACTCACAAACTTTCAAATTGAAAATATTAGTAACATAAGTAGGATTACTATATAATATATAATACAAGCATACATAATTTTTGTAAATTTAAAAGAGAAACTTATGAAAGTGTACAGAGAAAAAACAAAACTCTTTTAATTTTAAAATGGTTCCTATTAATATTCACATTTTATATTTCATTTTATTCTCTCTTATTACAAAAAAGAAATCTTCATACTATAGGAACTGAGGAAGCAAAAATTGTGTCGCCTAAAAATATTTACTATTACCATTTAGGTTAACATTCATAGTAATACATTATATACATTCTTGACTAGTAAATGGGCCATAGCTGGCATTAGACAAATTGGCAGGGAGCCAGGCTTCGAATAAATAGCCGTATAGTGCATACCCAGGTCCCCTACCAAGAGTTCTTACTACTCTACTTACGTACGTACGTATGTTGCTTTAGTAAAGAATGGTAGTGTTGCAATATTATCGATTGGATGTCAAGTAAATATGATTGTATTTTGGACTCGATAGTTTTTATATTTTTTATATATCAGCTTCACGATGTATCCCGCATACAGCAGTATAGGCATAAGGAACTTAGTGTTAAGGCACTCCGTCGCATTTTGGAGGAATTTCTTATTGAGTGGCGAAACTCACCTCGTTTTGCCTCGACATCGGTATGTAAGAAATGAAAAAATACATTTAAGTAAATATTTCATTTCCGTGAGTGGGTTCGAACCCACAACACTCACGTTTACACTGCTCCACGACTGGCTTCATAATGAACATTTATATATGACTTGTATAGTTCAATTCAAGTACTTGAACACATTTTTTTTAATCTTCTACCAATTTCTTTGAATGGTAATTTTTTTGGACTATTTTTAAAAGGATTTTTCTAACTATATCGATGTTTGCTAAAGAAATAAAAGCAAATGTTTATTGTTGAATGTTTGAATATTTATTACGCATTGGCCAGGCTTATCTGTAACGACTACAGTTTTACGATTGAAGTTGTCTTAGGAGATAAGTTTTAGTGATAAAGATACCTTTATCATTGTTTTTCTTTTCAATTCTATATATGAAGAATGTTAAATTGTATAAAATGACATTCGTTAATTTTAATAAAACGGAATTTTCTTATTTAGATTTATTCAAAACACTCTATTAAAATAAAGTACGGTCGAAAAGTGGAGAATAGATTGTTTTAACACTTAAATCTCCATCTGCTTACTCTACTTATATATTCGGAATAGAGTGTGAAGGTGAAAAAAAGTACTTTTGTACAGTCGTGGCGCAGCGGCACAAAGTGTGACTGTAAACCGACTGGTTGTGGGTTCGATCCCCACTCGAGGCAATGAAATATTTACTTAAATTTATATTTCCATTTCTTCGCTCTGGTGTCGAGGACAAGCGCGGCGTTGAGTTCTACCATTCAACAATGCCTCCAGAATTCGGCAGAAAGTGGGAAACGGAGTGTCTTAACACTCGGTTCCCTCTGCCTACCCGGCAGTGTGCGTACAGTGCGAAGCTGATTTGATTTTAAATATATTTTATTTCGACAGAACTACACCGAGGCCCATACAAAACAGACAAAGTCGAACATTTTGTTGAAACTAACAACCGTTCCCCGGAGATTTCGTGATATATCAAACGCAAATGTGGCTGTTGACCCACTAATGTCTCGACGGGGTTAAATTCCAAGATTCTTCCGTTAATAGAAAAGGTTTTCCCTTTTTTTCTACAAATTGAGAGAACCATCACTTTGCGCTGTGTGTTCGAATTATATGTATAACGTCTGTACTCCTATATATTTATATATTTATTATATTTATATGTAGGTACTAAGTGTAAAATATATGTATATTTTTTGTGTTTTTTGAAAAAAATCTGAAGATTTACATTTTAGCCCGCATAAAAGGCAGCAGAGATTCTAGTGTCCAAACACTCCGTTCCTCAAATTTTGTTCGTAATCGAGACATTGTGTGAAACGCGCTAGCAAGAGAAATGAATTTATTCAATTCTCCAAAAAAAAATCGAACTCATAGCCTACCGACGCTGATCCATAGCGCACCTACTGACTCATTTGTAAAACACAACAATAGATTAATAAACAAAAGTAAATATTTTTGAGGTCGTCGAGGCTCATAGGTACAAGGATGTGACTGTAATGCGACGGTTATGGGTTGGAATTATTTTATTTATTAATATTTTCATTTCTTCACTCTGACACCAAGGCAAAAATCCGGCGTTGAACTCCGCCACTCCACACGCAATGCCTTGAAAAATTCGGCGGAAAGTGTGAAACAGAGTGTTTAAGCACTAGATTCCCTCTGCCTATCCTGCTATGTACGGTATACAGCGTGTTTAAAAAACCGCAAATATTTAATTTTGCCTTAGTTAATGTATTAGTTTTACGATTCGATGAGCCGTTCATTTACTTCATGTCATAGTGGGACGCAGTAAAACGGCAATATCGACTTAAGAGGGGTAATAAAAAGGTTTCAACTTTATTATGGTTGTCAGTAGGAGCGGCGCTGTGAGTGCGGAGTTTTGGTTGTTTAGAGAGTTCTCGTATTTGATATCGTAATCAAGTTCAAATTTTTATTATTCAGGCAATATGGCAGATTTTCGTTGAAATGTTTCACGAAAAGTTTTATTGCTTCGAAGTTTACAAGGGAAATATATATTTTTTGTATATATGTATATATTATGTAGAATATTATAAGGACGTTTCAATTACAAAAGTATGCATAAGTACAGACATGCATTGCCTCCAGAATTCCGCGGAAAGTAGAGAACGGTAGTGTTTTAACACTAGGTTTTCAGATTTCCTCTGCCTTATCTGCTATGTGCGTGAAACTATTATAAAAAAAGTAAAAAAAAATATTTTAACTGTATAATATGTAAAAACGTAGCAGCTTTTTAATTCGACGCACCGGCTCCATATTTGACAGCATCAGGTGTCAGCCAAATAAAAATATTCATGAATATGGATTCAGCCTGCAGGTACGCTGGAGTCAGGTACATCACGTCAGTACACTATACATGGATATATCTGTAAGAGTTGTTACTATTTTCTGCAGTCCATTTAAAAGTTAAAATATTTGTATTATTTAATTAAATCTTATGTATTATAGAGTAATGCGTCGGAGTGTGGGTTCGAATCCCACGAGAGGAAATGAAATATTTTATATTTTCATTTTTTGCTGGCGTTAGGTTCCGTCGTTCACAAGCGACAAGCGATGCCTCCAGATTTCGGCGGTCTACCCAGCTATGAGCTGGTTATAGCATAATGCTGAATAAAAAATCTTCTTTATTTCATTAAATTAAGGTGTTACGTTAAGGATGTGTCTATGCGTTGTTTAAATATAAACTTGTGATATGTGGCGGAGCTTAACTCCGTATTTCAATTTATGTAAATTGTGATCAGACGGAGGAGCTCTTGACTTTATAGCTTGACATCAAATTCCTATGCATATACATCGTGTATGTACACTCACGTACGCATACACTCGCATATCATCATTCATTATCAGTTTAATAGAATGTTATCATATTTTTTATTTTTTACTAAGAATTACGCATGAGGCCAGTCGTGGCGCAGGGGCACAGAGTTAGACTGTAAAACCGACTGGTTGTGGGTTCGATCCCCACTCGAGAAAATAAAATATTTACTTACATTTATATTTTCATTTCTTCGCTCTGGTGTCGAGGTTGAGTGAGTCAAAGTGCGGCGTTGAGTTCCGGCAAACAACACGCAATGCCTCCAGAACCCATCGGAAAGTGGGGAACGGTGTGTCTTAACACTAGGTTCCCACACCCTGCTGTGTGCGGGATACAGCTTGAAGCTGATTATTAAGAATTATTCTTTGTTTTGTGCATGATTTTAGTTTTACTCAAATTAGTTACTTAATTATATTAAAGCGAAGCTTGTGAGGCGAGAGAGCGTTAATATGAGAATACCTTAAATATATTTCTAACATATTCTAATTAAGAGCTAAAAAGTTCTATAGTTTTAAGAAAATTAACGTTCAATTTCTTTGTGAAACTCTATACCACAAGAATGTCTCGTTTCATTGAAATTCTTAAAATAATTCTGAAGTAATTTGCGTTGATATTCCGGCGGTCCGCTGGGATAAAGAAATTTGATATATACTGCTTTTAATCGTTAAAGATTAACAAGATATAAAACTTAATTTATATTGCGTATTAAAGATAACATTAGACGTGTGCAATAAAATAAAATAAAAATATGTTTATAATATAGATGAAAATTATAGTTAAAGGTATAGTATTTTCTCTTGTAAACTAATTTTAATTATTTTTAGGGTTTTAAGGAAAAAAGGAATCCTTATAAGATCATATTGTTGTCCTTCTGTCTCTCTGTCTGTGCCTCTATCTCAGGAATGCTTGGAGATATCGAGTTGAAATTCAAAAATATATATATATATATAAATCTACGGCCCCATGATTTCCTACAAAAACGTATTACTATACTTATTAAAAAAAGGTTCGTTTATATAGTAAAAAACGCGCATTTCGACACACGGGGATGTCAAAGGGAGTTAAAATTAATAAAGTGCTTCCGGTTAATCTTAAATTATGAAATTTGGCATCTAGCTTGTACAGATACAGTTCAAAAAAAAAATTAAAACATTTATGGTTAAAACCGCTAGTTCAAGTGAGGTATCAGATGAAAGGGCTATGGCTAATCTAAGAATTGAATTTCAGAAAAAGCCCAAGACCTCCAATTTTTGTACGGAACCCTCGGTGGGCGAGCCCAACTCGCACTTGTCCGTTTTTTTACACGTGTTTTCTAACACGAGTGATGTTTGAACTCCCGACCATTTGGTACGTAAAAGCTACAACGGCGGCGCTACAACGTGATTCAAATTAAAGTGGTTTTAAAGATATTTGAGAAAAGTGCTGTTATTTTTCAACTATTTTAAATTTCTAGAAGATAAGAATAGTTTAAAAGGAAAATACTGCTACGAAGCTACGAGACTACGTAGCGCTACGCTTTGTAGCACGTCAATATATCCGTAGATGTTGCTACAAGAAAGAAAAGTTTAAACTTTATTTTAACTTAAATTACGTAATAAAATATACAGATAAAAAAGAGAGGTAATTCTGAATAAAAAAAATATCAATTCAAGACATTCTGAACACACGTTTTCATTTGTCGTACTGACATATTGTATTCAAAAGAAGTCAATAAAGATATGGATAATTTGCATAGCTACACAAAGCCAACTAACATATATCTATATATTTGTATAGAAACATAGCACGTCGTTTTAGATAACCCAACAATACAGGGGGACCATTTACTCAATAGTGTTGCTACAAAGGTCTCTATTTTCAATGTTTATATCGCCGTATCGAAAAACGCGTAACCTGCTTTCATATTTATGTATAGCGATCGTTTCACGAAAGATATGTATGTGTATATTCGGCAGAATAGGTTCGATATTCAGATTTTTACTATATCATTGGATACAAACTAAAGGCAAGTTGGAAAAAAAAAGTAGCGGATGTTGCTATTTGTTCGAGAAAATTGTGTTGTGTTGTAATATTATATTCTTGTAGTTCTATTTCTAGTTTTGCTACTGACATGTACATCGTATAAATCTCGCATATCTAGTGTAGTAGAGTAGTTTTTAAATCAACATATGATGCTGGTCTACATAATAATGTAGCGCATATCGTTTTTTTCTTTCATCTTCGCGCTGTATCCTGCACATAGCAGGGTAGGTAGAGGAACCTGGGAACCTAGTGTTAACACACTTCGGTTCTATTAAGACAATTCCTTTCTCTACTTTTTGTTCAATTCTGGAAGCATTGCGCATTGAGTGGCGAAACTCAACCCCGCGTTTTGCCTCGATACCAGTGTAAAGAAATGAAAATATTAAATATTTCCTCGAATGAGAATTGAGTCCACAACTTATTGTGTTTATAGTCACTTGTGCCTCTCCACCTCGACTGGCCGTGACCAGCCAGAAAAAAATACGTTTCATAATATTCTTTTTGGGATTCATTTCAATGTTTACCGACTATCTACTGTTTGTTAGCATATCGCAATAGTACACCATATCGCCATTACGGCTAGCTCATAGCAAAGAGGCATAAATCTCAATCATAATTTGTGTGCGTCAGGCGTGGGCCAGCAGCCCATGATTGATGGGCCCTGCCCGCGCATTGCAAATTCAAACTGGCCGACCGGAGGCTGGTCGCCTTGCAAAATGGCCGACTATCAATTTGGCCGACAAATTTATTAAAAATCTATTAGTCGGTCACGGTTTGTAAGCCGTAACGCTAGATTTATTGTTATTTTATGACAGCGCTATAGTTTTGCCATTTTCGCGATTTATTTTGCTGAACTCTACATTTTTGTTAATATGGTAAAATTTTGTTCGAATTCTATAATAAATTGGTGAAATTTTATTTTATTTACGACTTTGTACTATTATTATATATGAAAGTTTAATGTTTATGTAATTTTTAATCTCGTATTGATGTTTGCGGTGTACTCATGAATTGCAAATAGCTTTGAAAGCTAAAAATAAAGTACAGTATTTTTCATAACGTATTATTTGGTAAACATTCATTTTAAAAAATATCTTCAATTTAAATATTGCTTTAACTGAAACTGGTGAACGGAGATGTTTGTCACAAAGTACGTACTAAAATAAGATATTCTCTTGTAAAAGTTATAAAATGCAATGTTTTTTTAACGTCACAATTTATTCCTTATAGTATATATTGGTATAATGGAACCTTGTGATTAGACTCTCCTGTCTCCACTCGTAACTCAACGCCGCGCTTAGTTTTCGAAGATAAGACATTGCTTTTCAATTTCTTTCCTAAATATTTTGTTTTTTTAATAACCTTGTAATTAGGTATAATCAACAAACATATAAGCTTATGAAAGCAAAACCGTGACATTTTGAAAGGATTTTCATACTTAATTGTTTCTATCCATTGTTTGAACTACACCACTGCTTAACGCCGAGGTCATTGACCCCGCTCGGGTGCGGGGGTACGATTCTTACGCAATCACATGCGTAAGAATCGTTAGTTCCGGCACTATCCAGCTATAATATATAATCTTACATAGAGTCATATTATATTGATTTCGTATATAATTCGCACTTCTTTTTTAGGGTGTTAGAGAGAAGCTAGTGTTAAATTGTTCTTTTATTGTTTGAGCCTAACACATATATTTATTGATTTTTTGTTCATCACGTCCTCTATGTTTGTCCCACTTTTTGCGGGATACAGCGTGAAGCTAGAACAAACCTAACCTTAGATTTTTCAATGTTTTCCCAATTCTACAAACATTTCAAATTAAGTAGCGCATCCCAACTTTACCGGTAGCCATAAACGATTACTAATACTATGCATAGGAAAATGTTTATTTAAAAACTCTAAATGCCCAAAAATCTAATCAGATCCTGTCCCATTGCGTCACAGCAGCCTAATAAAAAATATGTTAAAATAAAAATAAGAGCTATACGCTAATGCTAGAGAATGTTATAACATGAGTAATTTAACTTTTTTTATTATTATTATATTTAATCAACTTTTAACTCTATATTTAAGTAATATACAAAAATATCTCTACAAAATACATCTTAAATTATCTGTACATTATACAAAAATGTGATCACTGAACAAAATAAAACAAAAATATACTCGTATGTTATATGAAATTGCCATGATTTTATTCCCTTATGCAACATACATAAGCATGTCACGTCAATATCGAAACAGAATGCAGAACATGCATTCAGAGAGTGCGAGTGGGAATGAACAGTAATTGCATTTTATTTTACTTTAAAGCGAAGAAGTAACAATGGATTAATGTCACGCTGAAATTCCGTACAAAGAAAGATCTCTTAACTAAAAAGATTAGAGAGAAATCCTTAGTCTGAAAGCAAAAAAGTATATATTTCCTCACATGAACGATTTTTATTAGAGAACAATAACGTTAGATTTTCTTGTGTTGTTTGTATTCGTTTGTTATAATGCAAGATTTTTGTTTGAGTGTTTTATAAAGTAATAAAATGAAAAATGTGTTTCTTTTTTTTGTGTTTTATTAAGACTGTATACAGTTCTTCGGGAAAGTTTCAGTATTTGAAGTTGAGATTTTGGTAAAGCAACGTCTTTTTTTTTTGGAGATGTTTTTACATAATTTTCAATTATGGCGAAAATTATCGACAAGTTTATAATATTACTTATTTTTTTTTCATCCCAAGTAGCCATGGCAATTTTTTTATTAGTTCAAAGGAAATGTAATATTTGTGTATTCAATATTTTGCTTCAATTTTGACATGTGACAAGAAAAATCCATCTAATTGTCTCTACAAACAATTTTATAGAGTTTAACATAAAATAAGCATGTTATTAAATACATTAAAATATGAACATAATCCAAGTTCAAACAACGCGAAGGCAGCAGAGACTTTGGGCATTAACGACACCGCCTCACCCTTTTAATCCCATAAAATTTATGTTTCAGATGAGCTTCTACCAAAACGTTATTATTTAGAGGAAGATCTATTTATCGGGAGTAGAGCGTCGGGCTGTGGACAATCTATGCATTAATAAATTATAGCCTCCCGGGATGCTACGCCAACGACGGGAGTGCTAAATGCTATACTATTGACACATTAATGACTACGAAAGCAACATAAATGTTATCTTTCAATTTATATCGTGGAATTCTTAACGTTTATGTCTTATGGAGGTTGGTTGTATATTTTTATGTATTGGATAGTAAAATGTAATGATAATATTATGTGTGTGCAGTGGCACAACTTGTGATTGTATACGCGGTGGTAGGTTTGATTCTCAATTGGGGAAGTTAATTTTTATTTATTAATATTCTCATTTCATTCGCTCTAGTACCAAGACCAAAACGCGGCATTCAGTTCTTCCACTTGACACGCTCACATTCGAAAATACGGCAAAAGGTGGGGAACGGAGTGTCTTAGCACAAAGAGTTCCCTTTTCCTCCTCTGCTATGTGCGGGATACAGCGTGAAAAAAATGTGTGTATATCATCACCATTAACCTGTCATCGTCTATTGATAGAGCTCGATCTGTAACTCTACGCTTCTGATAGCTATTGTATTAGTTTATATAAATAAAATAAACCTAAATCGATAAATACATATAAATGTATTATGAATGTATATGATATAAAAAAGAAGTGACTAAAAAGTATTATAATTTATGTATTGAGGCCGGTCGTGGCGCAGCGGCACGAGGTGTGACTGCAAAATCGACTGGTTGTGGGTTCGATCCCCACTCGAGGAGATGAAATATTTACTTAAATTTATATTTCCATTTCTTCGCTCTGGTGTCGAGGTTAAGCGCGGCGTTGAGTTC